>CM068828.1:147404415-147914415 GCA_028554795.2 Sinohyriopsis cumingii | reverse complement strand
GTCCATACCAAGTATTACGTCGAAAGGTCATTTTCATGACAATCATAATGAATGGCCTCAACAACATAACCAGGACGACTTGCTTGGAAGTGACAACATCGACAATGGTTTGGTAATCCGTTCGAAATCAACTCTAGGTATCACCGATCTACTCTGTGCAAGAAAAGCAAAACTCACATTTCTCCAAGTCCGTTATATCGTCTACATCCATAATTCTTAATTATTTATTCTGATATTCCTTTAAAACGGCTCTTTTCATGGATTTTTCATTTTTATTAATCGATACGAACATCTTGTATATGCTGATTAGCCCAAGAACGTGAAGACATCTAAGTGATATATTTTTGAAAAGTACCAAAGTAAATATTTTCTTTCTACAAGTAAAGACAGTTTATTATAAATGCAAATAAAACACTAACACTATTTTGGGGTTTTGTTGATAGTTAACACACATAATAAGCTATAATGCCACACAACCACCAATTATTGTTACGGGAGTCTCGATTCTGTCTAAAAACGTATAGTATTGCCAATCAAATTATCTTAAAAGGGGACAAAATGATATTGCACTTAGAGCATAAAGGTGGAATGTGGACTTATAGCATAAAGGTGGAATGTGGACTTATAGCATAAAGGTGGGATGTAGACTTATAGCATAAAGGTGAGATGTGGACTGTAGATTCCTTCAACATTGTCATATCCCTCAAATTCCCAAACGATTCGTTAGTACGATTATCTTATATTTTACCATGACGTAACCCCTTCATGATGGCGGTCGTCTTCCTGAACAAATTTTGTCCACATCGATTTCTGTTAAACTCTAAGCAAACAAATCTTAAGTGCATTTATTTATAGTTGATTAGTGTAGTTTTACTTGGACTAAAGCACGTTCGATGGTAGTTAATCATTCAAATATTAAGACTGAGGTAATAAATTTAAAAAAGTCAACATTTTTCTATTTACTAGATATTGTTTACTTTAGAGGTAACACATACATGTATTGGTACAGGGTGATATTAATCTATTACTGTATCTTTAAGTATATTGCATAGTTCCGTCAAAACTTTGCTATTCTAATGTATAGTCGGTTTCTCCTATGATCGGATGGGGTTTTGACTACCAACAACGCAGTTTTCTCAACAAATTTAATTGCAGGTTGGGTCACTCCATATAAGCCTTCTCCCACACTTCCAAATGGTTTACTGCATGCTGTCATGGCCGCATGTGGAGGAACTTGATACACAACAACCGACAAGTACCTGTACATTGTATAAGAAACTTTTTACTTGTTTTCATCCATTCACACTTAACCATCTCTTGCTTGTCATCAGGTGCCATTTGTCTACCACCACTGTGTTCATCCACTTTATCCATTCTTGCTGGATTTCAGCAATAAGCATTTTATGATTAAACGTTTTATTCCCCAGTTTTATATTTGCTGTACTACATCGTGTGGTTTTTATTCCCCAGTTTTATATTTGCTGTACTACATCATGTGGTTTTTATTCCCCAGTTTTATGTACACATTTGCTGTACTACATCGTGTGGTTTTTATTCCCCAGTTTTATATTTGCTGTACTACATCGTGTGGTTTTTCCAGTCACTGTTAGTAATCTGCTACTTACAGGAGCACGAAGATGAATCCAAGAACATGATGAAGTGTAACATGTGATAATACACAAAGAATACAACAAGTTGTGGATGCATCAAACTAATTTTTGGGGTGGGGAGATGTTAGTACACATTGTACATTTTATATATTTACGATGGTATAGAAATTAACAAACATTGTACCCAATAGTGGATATCGTATATGAAATAAACACACATTGTAACCAATAGTTGATATCGTACATGAAAAATACACATTGTACCCAATAGTTGATATTGTATATGAAATAAACACACATTGTAACCAATAGCTGATATCGTATATGAAAAAACACACATTGTAACCAACAGCTGATATCGTATATGAAAAAACACACATTGTAACCAATAGCTGATATCGTATATGAAAAAACACACATTGTAACCAATAGCTGATATCGTATATGAAAAAACACACATTGTAACCAATAGCTGATATTGTATATGAAAAAACACACATTGTAACCAATAGTTGATATCGTATATGAAAAAACACACATTGTACCCAATAGTTGATATCGTATATGAAAAAACACAATTGTAACCAATAGTTGATATCGTATATGAAAAAACACACATTGTAACCAAAGCTGATACCGTATATGAAAAAACACACACTGTAACCAATAGTTGATATCGTGTATGAAAAAACACACATTGTAACCAATAGTTGATATCGTATATGAAAAAACACACATTGTACCAAATAGTTGATATCGTATATGAAAAAACACAATTGTAACCAATAGTTGATATCGTATATGAAAAAACACACATTGTAACCAATAGTTGATATCGTATATGAAAAAACACACAATGTAACCAATAGTGGATATCGTATATGAAAAAATACACATTGTACCCAATAGTTGATATCGTATATGAAAAAACACACATTGTAACCAATAGCTGATATCGTATATGAAAAAACACACATTGTAACCAATAGTTGATATCGTATATGAAAAAACACACACTGTAACCAATAGTGGATATCGTATATGAAAAAACACAATTGTAACCAATAGTTGATATCGTATATGAAAAAACACACATTGCTACCAAAGCTGATATCGTATATGAAAAAACACACAATGTAACCAATAGTTGATATCGTGTATGAAAAAAACACACATTGTACCAAATAGTTGATATCGTATATGAAAAAACACACATTGTAACCAATAGCTGATAGCGTATATGAAAAAACACACATTGTAACCAATAGTTGATATCGTATCTGAAAAAGCACACATTGTAACCAATAGCTGATATCATATATGAAAGAATATACATTCTACCCATTACATTTAATGTCTTATATGAGAGAACACTCATTGCACCCTTTACATTTAATATTCATATATACAAGAAAATTCATACAATAAACAATATGATTACTGGCATATTTGCCACCCGTACCATCTTTCGCAAGGTCATCATGATTAGCTCCGTTTGGGATTTCTCCACAATTACTGATAACACTTCTGTATATTAGAGGGGAAAAACTTGTACATTAGATTCTGAGAATATAGGCGTATCTGCAACCAATTAGAACATGCATGTTATCTATAGGTCGAGCTTCACTGTAATCAATCCCGTTGGATACTCAAGGATATATGGCAGATCGGTTGCGACATCCCTCTTTCTCCCCCTCTACGTCATAAGAGACAAACGACGCAGGCAGTAACTGCAGTGGCTAAGTGGTCTACTGGTGGAATCGCGACTGGAAGGGTGCTGATCCGAATGTAACCACGTGCTCAGCCAGAGCCAGCTTTGGCCAATTGGACCAATTTGGCCCAATCGGACTCGGCCCCCACAGGGTCCCCGTGAGTTAGAAAGTTTTAAAAATATATGTATTAGTAAGAAAATAATAATAAAGCGATGTATGAAACTTTTAAGTTCAATATCATATAAAACTTGTTTCAAAGTTTATTTCCAAATGCCGTGCTCACAGGGGGCCTCGCGCTTAAATTTCGGGGGGGGGGGGGGGAGGGTGGCACCAAAAAGTTCCAAATCGGGCCCCGTATTTGCTAAGGCCATTGCTGTGCTCAGCCCAAGTCGGCTACCATAAATAGGGTGTATCAGGTTATCATACTGAAAGTTATTTCATACTGTTTGTTGCTTGTCTCTTTACAAACAATCCCATATATTCTCACAGCTAATGAGCCAAATTCTGTAATTTTGTAAATGCAGAGTAATTTCTCACCATATTGGTGATATAAATGAAGTTACCATAAAGCACGAGTCTCCAAAAATTGCAATCCATACCACAGCCAGAAAAAATGCCATAAAACATCATATCCACATGCTTTTCTTAGTTATAGATCTCCTTCCTCTCCTCCGTGCTAGTTTACTATTCCATTGTTCCAAGTTCGAACCCCTCGCCAAATGATCATTCAAAATTCTGAGATCACTTCACACATTTAAAACCTTGCATTCATGTAAGAATGTTCCTCCACTATCAATTTGGGAAGTATTGATACTATTACCACTGGTCTATTTGGGGTAGCCTATACTATTCGATTCGAATCGAAAAGATACATTGATACTCCTCACGGTGCAATAGTAAAACGTGTTTTCGATATGTGCCTTACATATAAAAAAGCAACAGAAAAACGAGAAGTAAAAATATTTTACTTTTTATAAATAAGATGTCATTTACGACCGTGGATGTCAGCCAAAATGCAGATAGTGTTATCATAAATAATTATAGTCAATATTCAATTACACTACTAACAGAAAGATAGTGACATGATAACAGGCAGCTTATGAAAGTACACATGAACATAAATACATGTTCACAACTATTTAGTTTTACAGGTCTTAAACCATGTTAATCATATCAATGAAAATATTTACGTTTTGCTTGTGACAATGTACACGTCATGTATATGACAATGTACACGTTATGCGTTTGACAATGTACACGTTATGCGTATGACAATGTACACGTTTTGCGTATGACAATGTACACGTTATGCGTGTGACAATGTACACGTTTTGCGTTTGGCAAGGTACACGTTATGCGTGTGACAAGGTACACGTTATGCGTGTGACAAAATACACGTTATGCGTTTGACACAGTGTACACCGCTCAGGGGTCCTAGTAGTTAGAGTGTCCGCCTCGGATGCGGGAGGTCGTGGGTTCGATCCCCGGCCGAGTCATATCAAAGACTTATAAAAATGGTACTAACAGTTGCCTTGCTTGGTGCTCAGCATTAAGAGGTTAGTGTTAGGACTGGTCGGCCTGGTGTCCGGATAATGTGACTGGATGGGACATCATCTTACATGTCTGCGGCATGATGCCCTAGCGCTAGACATCACTAAAAATTGCCACACTGCAGACATCGTAGCGATATGACTGAAAACTTGTTAAAGCTACATTAAAAATCCAAATCACACACATGCACACACATGCACACAATATACACGTTTCGCTTGTGACATTGTACAAGTTTACATAAACTTAAAGAAAAAGATTGCTGGCAAGAGATCATAAAGTGCCCAGTTCTTGGAAATCGTGACTGATTCAGATCGAAAGCAACTTGAAGAGATGCTATGTCGATTGCATGTCATTGTAAATCTCCATATTTACTCCCACCACCACAAACCTCCAACGATTCTCTTCACATCTACCCCCACCACTACAAACCTGTAACCCAGTTGTAAATCTCTACATCAATTCCCACTACCGCTAACCTACAACTCACTCGTAAATCTCCACATATACTCCTACCACCAGCAACCTCCATCCCACTCGTAAATCTCCACATCTACTCCTACCACCAGCAACCTCCAACCCACTATCCATGTCTTACCTCTGGAAGGTTACCCGGGAGCTAGAAGCCCAGAGTAGAAATATGATGTACCTTCCATCAATGACATTGAGTGCAATTTTATGAGAGAGAAAAAAAATCTCACTTTGACGATCATTAATAGAACAACAGCATGTTAGTTTGTTCTTCTACATCCCTGCCTTCAACCGTTAGCAAGTTTTAAATTTAACAAAATAACATGGAAAGTACAATCACAAACCTTTAATTTGACACAGCAATGCATGGTGATGTCCTCGTTGTTTACGGCTTTGATCACCTATCGCTGGGCGTACGGAGACATATACAAAAATAATAAACTTATAACCCAGCTTGGTTTCTCTGGAGGGTGGGGTGGGGTGTGGCTAGGGTTAGACTAGGACAGCACTGAAATTTGGGAAGCTGGATCCACAGGAAAGAATGTTTAACCATGTTTACAATCTTGTCTAAGTTGTTACGATGATTATAAATGTGTTGAAAAATATTTGTGAAAGTCATGTGAACGTAAATGAGAAATTATATTATTTCAAGAGGGAATCATTTATGAATAATAATTTAAAACAAAAACTAATTGCAACGTTTAGTACAGACACGTGACTTTTCCTTGTTGAAGGATAAGTGTTCATGCTGTTATTCCTTTGAAGCTTTTTAGATGGCTAGATGTCAAATAGGTCTAGTCGCCATCCTCCGTTAGGTAAGAGGTGAGTAATGGAAGCAAACGTTTAAAAAGGGATGAATCACGTGATGATGTTTCTGTTAAAATGGTCTTAGACTTTATTAAAGGGTGTGTTAATAAAAAGAAAACAAAAACACGAAAAGCTGAGCTTGTATGTTGAGGTATTTGATTGTGTGCTTGTATGCCTCTTTGAATACAAAAGCTTACTCAGCCCTATATGGTCATGATTGTGCTGATGTGCCGTTAAACCCTATACATACTCTTTTCAAGAATGCAAGTAAAATTATCCGACAAATATGTTCATTCTTGTATTTACATTTCTATCTAATTTTTGGACTAGAATGTACATTTTTTTATTTACATTAATGTAAAATTATCGGACAACGATGTACATTCTTGTATTTACATTACTATAAAATTATCGGACAACGATGTACATTCTTTTATTTACATTACTATAAGAAGATTTATTTTTGTTGCTGCTTCCTTGCTTGAATTTTAAACCCGCAGTAAAAGAAATGAAAATAGTGTTCCCATAAAAAAACATTTGTCAAATTACCCATACAGTCTTAAATACATTGCCAATCCAGTCATAGAAGGAAGATGAGAATACGATTTCTGCATTGTTTCAATATCTATTATTTATATTTATTGTATATTGTTTCAATATCTATTATTTATATTTATTGTATATTGTTTCAATATCTATTATTTATATTTATTGTATATTGTTTCAATATCTATTATTTATGTGTATTGTATATTGTTTCAATATCTATTATTTATATTTATTATATATTGTTTCAATATATATTATTTATATTTATTGTATATTGTTTCAATATTTATTATTTATATTTATTGTATATTGTTCGTGAGAATCGCACTTTTAGTGCCACTGAAAGATGTACAGGGGCTGCACATGTTATATCCATTTTAATTCGTTGTCACCAGAAGTCCATAACTCGGTAACATACTTCACTTTAATATTTCTCTCCACTCCTGTTGACTTTTCTTTTTAAATTTAATTTTGTAGCATTCCTTCCAATACAACACTTTTCATTATACACTTTCACTTGGATCCAGTAAACGTGTACTAATTAAGGAATCCATATGCATTGATGTATCTAGGAAACTTTAAGGCAATATTTTGTTCCCGAGGGTGAAGTTTTGATATCCTATACCTAAGGAAAATGAAGGATTCTTTTTCTCATATTTCTCAACGAATCTTGATGGTCGAAGTCAAAGTATCTTAATGTAAATAACGTTGCAACTTTCACAAAGTAAAACAGCTATTTAGAATTTCCTTATCTTATGATTAAGCGTCGATTAAACGGAAACAATCATTGTAATCTTTAAATAAAGTTAAAACACATTTTAGCTTTCAAATAACAATGGTGGAAACAGCTGTGTTAACCGCAATACATAATGTCTGAATTGGGTATTTGGATATCTTGCGCAATGATTATTCGTAAGATTAATTGAGACAGCCAAAGAACACTGAAATAGTCCTCGAGTCAGCTGTGGTCTATAATTGATTTACCCTTCAGAAATAATAATGAGAATCCGATTTTTTTAAATAAAAAATAACAAATTATAAGAACGGCTTTTTTGACTCGATATTTGACTAAAGACGATGTACTTGTAGCTCGGTCTATCATAGTCCGATAAGTCAACCCCGTAAACCTCACCCCAGATCAGTGTTGATACTAATGGACGATATGTGGGTGTGATGTCACTCGTTCATTAAAAATATGCGATTTTGCTGCATGCAAATCTTTGTGGAACGCACCTGCGTACACTTTAGACACTTACACGTATTTGGTAACAGCCATACATATCACGAAATTCAAAATGGCCAAAGGACAGAGGTTTGTGCAATTCCACGTGGACTTACAAGTCGCCAAATATAGGATTCGCTCCGGAAATATAATGTACATGATACCAGAAGAACCCCTCAGCCGACAGTAGCTCTACAGCCACAAGAAACACCGGTAAGTGTATAAAATGTACAAGGATATATGAAAACAAGACTGACTGCCGATTATTGCAGGTTTTAATGAATAGGCAATATCATCCTCTAAACCGACGGTCAATATCGTCACGAATGAGGGGCTGATTTATTAGCCTAGGTCGATCAGTGAGAAACAGAATATTTTCTAGAACACATTTTTAACTCAAACCATTACTTGTTTTAGAGCTTACATGCAGTTAATGTTTATCGCCCTTGAATGTTCAAGTGCTGATGGAATCGGAAAGTTTTGTTGCGACTTTTTGCACACTATGCTTACTGAATGTCAGGAGTCAGGATAAAAGACACGTGAGTTAGAATGAAACTGGAAAATAGAATCATACACACAATATGAATGTGACAGCATCTTCACCCTACCCATGATTTATAACAATACAGTAAGTTTTAGCATTGTTTCAACATTGCTATAAACCAAACAAGCAGTATTCGAGTAAAAAACCACACACACACACACAAAACCCAACTAAAATAACTCAACTCACTTTATTAGAAAACTAGAGTAATGTTTTACTTCTTATGGCTTGGCGAAGGAAGAAGACGTGAAATTCATGAAATTGCAGGCAATGAACTAGATAATTTATTTTCTCAATTTCCTACTTTCTGTTTGAAGTAAAAAAAAAAGAAGGAAAAAAACAACGAGTATGAACAGCAGTTTTGACATGTGCTTGAATGCATTCAATTAAGGGTCAGGCTTAGTGTCATCTCCTGAATTTAGCACAAGCAGAGATGCATTGAATGTCAAACAAAAACAACTTACGTGTAAGGGGAAATGAAATAAACCTCTGAAAGCTGACCCACGGACTAATCAGTCAGGTCAACTGGGTAATGGTACGCTATGCGTCTCAGTAATACATTCTGTACTTTGGCATGTGAGGTGGGCAACCGAGGCATAGCGAGTTTTTGTGGATGATGTTTCTTCAAATTATGATGAAAATCAGGCTGGGCCGGATCACTGGGGTGGGGAGTTTCCAGGGTTTCCGGACCGCCTCAGGCTAAAAATAAACGTACACACGCATATTACAGCCTCTTGGCTCTTGAACTTTGATCGTCGTTTTATTCTTGCGCACGTTTATTGGGTATTATGTACGCTTTAAGTAAATAGACACATAGACGTTTGCATTGTTTCCCTTTCAAGGAAAGACAGCGCCCTCTTGAAAAATTGGAGAAACCCCACTCCCAACTCTTGCACTGATCAGGCCCTGCCTGTACCTCCAATATCTTTAATAGTTTGAACGCGATACCAAAACTAGCACAGGAAAAATATTAACAACGTAAGACCATGTACCACAAATATGTACTAGACCCCAGAAAACTAGGCGATGTGATGACTCACCTCGTCTATAAATCCTAGCGTCTGGAAGATTATTGAACTTAAGATAACCATTTTATCTAGCTGTAGGGAATTTTGACTAAACTACAACACCGCATGAAAGGTGGTTCTTGCGTGCTCCTACGGGAGCTAATAAATCGGCGATCTCCTGAAACACATGGCGAGGGCTACGAATCTCAAAGAATAAAAAAATAAGAAATACGAGTGTCAGGAAAGCACAGTTTTGCAAAAGATAACAGATGGCTCTATTCCCGACTCCTTCCAAGATTTCGTGACTGGTCATTAGAACCTGTAACGCTTGTGCAACTATTATACAATAACTCAAAACTTTGCAATTTCAAACATTCTGTCATCAAAAACAACCGACACACTCCATCCACAACTTTCTAAATAAATTTGCCCTCCTTGATTTACCGAAAACCCTCGTCAGATGATGCCTGCTCGTCAGAACAGTCAGCTATAGTGTACATGTACATCAATATATACTCCAAAAGGAGGTCCACTCTTCACCTAATCCAAAGGTAACGAGCACACGTACGAATCTCTTCTATCGAGGAACAATTTACGGTGGGAACATTACAGCCTATATATATATATAAGGCCCTCAAATAGCCCAAGATCACGACGAAATTCAGCCAGAATGGAGACGAATTCTCTATTTTGAATGGACTCTGAAGTCATGACGTAATATTGATCTCCTTGTACGTTACGGGTAAATCTTATTTTAGAAACTTTATTCGGAATCTTCAATTTTCTTCTATTCTTTTGTAATTGTATGTTAAATAGTAAGCATTAATCCTAAAAACAGCGGTGTTTGCTTTATTGTCAGCACTACTATAAGCAATAGTTATTTTATACGCAAATCATTTTATTTGAAAACGGCAATCATCGTAAAAGTATTAGCTTTCTTATTACAATTTGAAAGTTTTAGCTTTACGCCGTCGCGTTTATTTTTTTTTTTTTGTCTTCAATAAAATCTTTTAAAATTTGTATTGTATAGTTTTCTTTAAAGAATGCTGCCCGATGCCATTGTCGCGAGTTCTTTAAAAGAACAGAAAGGGAGACGGGGGCGGGGGGGGGGAATAATAAATCATGTATATCGGTATGTGATATGCACAGCCTCGATTATGCCCACGAATTATGACCCCGGGGTGAGATTTCCCATTTCCACACCAATACAAGTGACAGGTTCTATAATTCTTCCATAGGCGCTGTGTGAGGCAGAGGAGAATGAATGGTTTTAGTATTGTATAAGAAAGACTCAAAAGTTTAACAGCTAAACATTTGAAGGAAGCACATCGTTCAAGTTGGCCACATCAGATGGCCACCTCAAGATAATAACAAAGACACATTAACTTAAGACTAAATAATTTAATAACATAGTTTGACGAATATCATGTTTGCTGCCTTACTCGCTCTGGTAATTTCTCATAGGATCTCTGTACATAGCACTGAATGTCGGTCATTCGTTGTTCTACTCATTCAAGGACACTATGTCGTAAACCAAAATCGAATGCCTAACATACACTCGATTAAGAAGGCTTTCGTTTTGATCAAATATCTCTTTTACTTGTTATCAGCCTTGACAGCAGTATGAAAGCCTTTCGTAATCATCCTAACCGAGGAAAAAAAAAACATTTAGCTTTTACGCAACATATGTTTTGAACAGTTTTGTAAGAATAGACCCTCTCCGAATCAAATAGTTCGCTTCATATCAAGCGTCATGTCATACTAGTGGTTTCAATTAATCATTCTCATCAATTGAGAGAGAGAGAGAGAGAGAGAGAGAGAGAGATTTCGCCAGGTCATCACATCTGCTGAAGTGATAAATTAATGTGTGTTCAAACATAATGACCTAATGCATTTCTTGAGAATAACACTGGTCGATAATGAAGTGGCATACAAACTGTTTCGAATTTTATCTGTAGCAATCTTCAAAATAAATGAATGGGACATCCTAAAAGTGATTCCTTATTTACCTCCACTTGGTATAGCTATATAATCACGAAGCGCTAAGCAAAACTACAAACTCCTACTTCAATAAATTGTTCTCTTGTTTTAATAATATTGTCAAAAACTGTATTTCCGTAGCTTTTTAGCAACTTAAAGAAATCTACAATTAGTGGAAAAGACTATTACATGACCAGTCTACATAGTTGTGCAACAGTTACCAAGTAGGTCAAAATCCAGAACGTGTATATTTATCGCTGTACTCATGTAAACTCCAACCATATCAAAGTCACGGAAACGATAATATCTATAATAAGAGTGAAAGGAGGTGAAATCGATAGATTTCAAAGAAACACTCATTCCTGTTTTTCTTAATAATGGTACATTTTCCTGACGGTTTTTCATTCCATCATCTATTACTGGTATCACTCAGCGATTGGTCAGCCTTTCAAAGCGTGGGCGGGGTTTTCGGATACTCATGTGTTTGTGTGTATTTATACCTACTACCAGGACCCTAAGACTGTCGTTGCAAGGTATCGTCGTAGGTGGAATATATTTCAAGGCTTCTATTCTAGCAGTAAGTTTTATCCACAAAACAAGATATTGGGGAAAAAATCACACCACATTCTTGCAAAGACGTTTGTGCGAGAAATATTTGTTTTCCATTTATTTACTTTTTTAATTGAATTTATCGATCTACATATCTATCTAATGTCGTTAAAACCTTTATTTTTGAGTGAAATCAATCTAGTGATTTGTAACAATAGACGCATACTAAAATTGTTCCTCTACTGTTATAAATCATACACATACACACAAACAACCTATTCAAAGTTCGAATTATGGTTTTCAACACCCCCCATATATATATATATATATATATATATATATATATATATATATATATATATATATATATATATATATATATATTAGTCTACTTGATTTTTAATGTTTACACTAGGTGATATGTAAGTGCGTGAGTGCGAATAGATTTCTGAAAGGTCGAAGTTCATATTTTCATAAATGCTGCTCTGAAGTCTGTTTATTTATTGATTATAAATACAAAAAAAAAATTAAGGCTAATAAAATTTAGTTTAGCAATTTATTTCCAGTTCTAAAATCTCGTTTTCATCTTCTTCAGCTGACTCCTTCACAAAATGCCTTCCGTAGATAACCTTATATTTCCTATTGACAAACAAGGTGGAATCCATTATGGAGAAAGAAACGTCCATTTAGAGAATGTCCGTGATCAGCTAAGGTTACTCACTGTGTCAACCTATGAAGAGGAATACTTTAACAAAACATCAGAGCCAACGCATGCGTTTACAGACGAAGTAACTTTGAATAGAACCGAAACTATGAATGTCTTGGGCGTCCAAGACATAGATGGTGACACGTTTCTACATCACGTGATAATTATGGAACAAGAAACCCTTGCTATCAAAATGATCGATCTTCTATATAATTCTGACCTGCTGAACATTTGCAACTTTCTTTTTCAAACACCATTACATTTGGCTGTGTTAACACGACAAACAGTTATTGTAAGAAGGCTTCTGGAAGCAGGTGCACGTACGGACATACAAGATCGCCAGGGTAATATACCTTTACATATAGCCTGCCAAACAGGTGATTCTGCAATTGTTTCTCTTCTCGTGTGCAATGTAACATCCCGATTTAATCAAGAAATAAGAAACTATGATGGATTAAAATGCTTGCATCTCGCGGCGTTCCACAATAACGCAGAAGTCATCAGAATTCTGTTGAATGCTGGGGCAGATATCAACGCTGGGGATGCAAAAAGTGGTCGAACAATTCTTCACTGGGCGGCAGAGTGCGGCAAAGGAGAATTAGTAGATTTAATATTGTTGAGGAAAGAAGTGGACGTTAACAGCGAAACATATGAAGGTATCACAGCATTCGAGTTGGCAAGAGCAAATGGCCATCTTGAAATAATGAGAAAATTTAGTGAGAAAAATTAATTTGATAATTAATTGGTTTGACAAATATAAAGTGTGCGTCGCTACATTCCGTGTGACATTTTCATATGAAATATATTGACGACAAGGAATGTCGGTGATCCTTTTTGTCGTATTCATTAAGTTTGCACTTTGTCGTAGTGAAAAACTATGTTTGATTTTACTCGGGGAAAGTTTTTAATTTTTATTAATTTCTAATGTTAATTGTTATCAATGTTGCCAGCAGGATGAAGAATAGCTGTATTTCCTAGTCATACTAATAGAGTAAAACTTTCAATTTTACGTTAGGGTTATATGTAGTTATGTACCATCTTGAAGACACCATAACTAAATTATATTTGCAAGAAAATAATCTCTTCTTGGAAAAAAACATCCGAAACAAGGACTGCAAAACTGAAACTGAAACAAAAAATTTAATTGTACTCAGTTTTCAGTGCTTTGTATACGTTTTACCTGTAACGGTTCTTTAGACATTGTCACGTGTTTGAAATGCCTGGACTGTCCGGTAACCTGAGCTGCCTGATCCATTAGAGATTAAAGAAACAGCATGTAGGTATATTATTTAGATGCATGTGGCACATCATAGGTCTTTCACATAGACAAACAAAGATAGGTGTACGCATTCAGTGAATAGTTTCAATATGTATTATTCATTGATTCCCATTCACGTCAGATATTTTAAATTAATATCTATCACTCATTAATTCCCATTCAGGTGAGACATTTTAAATTGATATCTATTACTCATTATTTCCCATTCAGGTGAGACATTTTAAATTAATATCTATCACTCATTATTTCCCATTCAGGTGAGACATTTTAAATTAATATCTATCACTCATTATTTCCCATTCAGGTGAGACATTTTAAATTAATATCTATCACTCATTATTTCCCATTCAGGTGAGATATTTTAAATTAATATCTATCACTCATTATTTCCCATTCAGGTGAGACATCTTAAATTAATATCTATCACTCATTAATTCCCATTCAGGTGAGACATGTTCAATTATGATTTATACCTCTTTTGTCTACGAAACATTTGATGAGAGTCACTAGGCCACATAGAGTATAAACATTTGATGAGAATCACTGAGCCACATATAGTAAAAACATTTGATGAGAGTCACTGGGTCACATATAGTACAATATTTGATGAGAGTCACTGGGCCACGTTTAGTACAAACATTTGATGAGAGTCACTAGGCCAGATATAGTGCAAACATTATTAATTGGCCTAGTGATCGATAGAGTTTACCCTTTAGCATAGTTCAGACTTGCGACATTTCCAGAGATAGTGAATCTAGAATGATATTCTAAATTACATACATTGTCTTTATTTATTTGCTACCTTTCTTATTTAATTTAAAAAGTGTATTATCTAGGAGAATCTTGAGCAAGTGTTTATCGTGGTAATTTCTTTGCTCTGGATGCATTGTATATATATACACAACTATTGTACTCATTATTATTTTAAGTAAGCATTTCTTTATCCATTAATTTCCTACATAATAATTGTGTTACTTGTATATACTAAAGGAATCAAAGTATCATTTTGTTTAATTATTTTCGACGATTTCTTCTTTAATTCTTTTATTTACTTGAATTATTCCATTGTATATTTAAGTATATATGAATCTTATGTTTGGCGCTAAATTTGTTCAATGAAAACTATATCACTTCTGATCTTTTAGAAATCATTAACAACGTATTTATTTTCTGTACCACGTTTTGAAGAATCTGAATAAAAAACAGTAATTTCATTCTGGGATTAATCTTATTAATTCTTCATTATTAGGATGAATCTCAGACTACACACCACAATGCTCCCTACGTGCACTCTAAAGTATCTCAAAACGCCAACATCACCACAAGTGTAAAGTAACCACTTTGTTGCCGACCACCTGCTCTTGTATTTATACCACATTTTATACCACTCCGGTGACCTAGTGTTAGAGCGTCCGCCTAGGAAGCGGGAGGTCGTGGGTTCGATTCCGGCCGAGTCATACTAAAGACTTACAAAAATGGTACTAACAGCTACCTCGCTTGGCGCTCAACATTAAGAGGTTAGTGTTAGGACTGGTCGGCCTGCTGTCAGGGGGACCCCGAGTGGCCGTTTGGTCTAAAGTGCTCTCCGTTACAGATCACTGCCATCTCACCTCCGTCTGCATGGGATCGAGTCTCGGATTCGGCCAATGTGGGTATGTGAGAAAGCTTGCCAGTAGCTTCTCGAGGGTCGATGGTTCTTTCTGGGCATTTCCCGGGTTCTTCCTCCACCATTAATACTGGCCGCCATGTATAGCCTATCGTGTGCTGAAAAATGGCGTTAAACCCTACAACAACAACAACAACAACTGGTATCAAGAGAATGTGACTGGGTGGGACATCACGCTACATGTCTGCGGCATGATGCCCTGGTGCTAGACATCACTATAAACTGCCACACTGCAGACATCGTAGCGATATGACTGAAAAATAGTTAAAGCTACGTTAAAAGTTCTACACACACACACACACACACACACACACACCACATTTTACAGAGATTTGCAAACAGCAAATGAAAATCTAGAAATGTTATACTTTTAGCCACCAACTCTAGCACTGTTACCTGTTACCGTTAACGTTTCAGCGCAAAACAAAGAGAGAAAAAAACCTGGTTGGATACATAACATTGTTGTTTTTCTTATTCGGACAACACTATAACAGGCTATTAAGAAAACGGACAATTGCCGCCATATTTTCACACAATGTAATACTTTTTGCTGAAAGTAAGACAGTTGTTAGGAAGGTTACCGTGTATATTATTTCCTACGTAGGCAAGGGAAGTATTTTTTTCAAACCATGTCGAACTATTTGCAAATATGTTTACTTTCTTCTCCATTATCCGAGAAAAGGTTTACACGTTTACGTGTCCAAAATCATTCTAGGTAGGTCTGTTTTTTTGGATCGTTAAATGTGCATGTATAATTTTCTTCTGAAACCTCCCATGTTGTATCTCAATTGAAAAAACGTCCTATTTTGCGTAGATAAATATTCTCAAAATTACTTAAGATAAGTATAATAACATAAAGGGATGTTCACCTTTTTTTTTGCAATGGCACAACATCAGAATAGTTCTAGCTTTCAAAACTCTAAATGAATCCAAAATTCTTAAATAGGAGACAAATATTAGGAAAAGTGCACTTTCTCTACCATAACACTTTTCGAAATTAACAATTACATTAAATCATATTATTATTTATTATAAAGCTAATGCGATCAATAAAGAGCATCCTTTGTTCTTCACGTTGTTTAACTAAATGCGTAATTCCAATATAATGATGAATTTTGTTTAACTAAATGCGTAATTCCAATATAATGATGAACGTTGTTTAACTAAATGCGTAATTCCAATATAATGATGAACGTTCCGTTATTAATGACTTATATTGAGGGAAAAATAATAATATCATCTGAAATTAGTTATTATAATAATTCTCAGGACATGTTTATGACTTTGCACTAAAAGATAATTGATCTTTTTGTGTGGTTAATATTGACTTACAGGGACGTCTTGTGGGGGGGGGGGGGGAGGTCGGTAAGGGCAACACTCCTCTCCCGCACCGGATTTAAAAAGCACTCAAATATATTATATAAATCCCTTTGCTTTTGACTTTTTCCCCTCCACCTGAAAGTTCCTGACCTTATGTGTGACTTTCTGTATTATTCTCGAGTTGGAGCAAACGATTTACAAATAAGGATCATATTATTGGTTTGTTTTCGACACCTGGAAGGTTTCAATACTAGGTAAAATTCTATATTTAGTAAAATTATAATATTTTAATGCCATATATATTATACAAAAAAAGTTTAGACATATCAAAATTATTTCATTGTTCTCTTCCATGTTGCCCATTAGACATGTTTCTTTTCTATAATTAATGATTAGAAATGCTTAGATACCGGATTAGTGATGTACAATAGGCTATAACTTCATTGCATGAAATAAAATGTTCTATGCAAAGAGAGAGAGAGAGAGAGAGAGAGAGAGGGAGGTACAAGAGGGTACTCCCTTCCAAAAGACTGGATCACAACTCTCTGAATACCTTTGCTTAATCGGACTATTGTAAACGTGGATATACTATGCAAACCATATTACACCAAGTTCAACTTGTGCCGGATCTTGAGTACACTATTAATTGACATACGTGTAACAAGATAAATTAATTACATTAAGTAGTACAGTTATCTTGGACACTGGAGACGTTAATAAACTACAAACCCGTTCTGCACACAAAGGGGAGTGGTTAATAAATTACAAACCCGTTCCGCCCACAAAGGGGAGAGGTTAATAAATTACAAACCCGTTTCGCCCACATAGACGAGACGAAGTGCATGCAGATGGCCCACAAACGTTCTATCCGTTTCACAACAAATTTAGACGATGGCATAGCGTTCAAACACCCAAGCAAATCTAACAACAAACAAAAGGCTGAAACACACTGAACTTCGTTTATATGTTATAGTGGAGAGAGAGACAGACAGACAGAGAGACAGACAGACAGACAATGAAATATTAAATAATGATTGGCAGGAAGAGCCTTCATAACTTCATCAAAATTTTAACTGCTCTCTGAAAATCAAAATAAATACATAGGACTGTTTACATACCATTTGCATTAAGCTGTGAATTCTTTGAACAAAAGTTTGACCAATAATAAATAAATAAACAAATAAATAACAAAAAAATAAATAAACGATCAGGGTTAAGAATGTTTGGGGCTCATCTAGTTCGCAAAGTTTCATTCATGAGCGACTTACAATAATTTGTACTTTTCTGAATTTCATTTTTTATCACATGTTCGAGTGGTGTCATATATGAAAAAAGGTGATATAGTTTGTCCTTACCCAGCAGTATATTTGTCACTGGAATAAGTGTTTAAATGTTGCATTATTATTATTATTATCATTATTATTATTATTATTATTATTATTATTATTATTACCATTATTATTATTATTATCATTATTATTATTATTATTATTATCATTATTATTATTATTATTATTATTATTATTACTCAAGAGGCAGTAAAGCAAGGGTGTGTTGTCCAAGAATGTAGCGATTTTATACATATATGCGGAAGTGAGACATTTAGGCTGAAGTCCGCAGTACTTTGTTGAACGAAAGGTCATCAGTACTTTGCACTTTATTGCATGATGCTAAGTATGGGTACGTTAACTTTTTGCAGGAAATGGGAGGTGTCATGCTTTGTAAGTTTTGAATAGACCCTTAAGGGCTGCACCTTGGGTTGAAGTAAATACGCGTACTTTCACTTTCAGTTCTATGTACGATTTCAGTGGCTACTTAATCAAAATCCAGTCCATACGGTGTGGAGCACAATGTTGATGTAACCGAGAAATTATTGCGGTAATCCCCCTCCATAGAGAATGTTAACTAGTTATCACTTTTTAACCTGTGCTGTATGGAGTACACTATTGTTGTATTCGAGATTGTTAACCAGTTATTGTTATTCAGCCCGTACGTTATGGACAACACTAGTTATGTATTCGAGACCGATACGAATGTTCAGCATTTAATTATTAGCTCAGTCTGTTTTCAATAACGTCATCATTTGGTTAAATGATTTTTCGAACTGTCCAATGCAATACTTGTTTGATATGATAATTCTCTCAGAGAACCAGACTTTACCATTTTACGTAATTTATTTCATTATTTTTGTCTCAGGTTCTATGCACCTACGTTTAATCTGTGTGGTTGATTGGGAAAGGTGTGGCGATGTATGCTCTATAACTAATGAATGTGATGTTATCTGAAATCGTCTTAGATTTGACAGATTTCTGTGCATTCTTATTTACTTGCCGTCATCGCTATCAGAACAGTAAATATGGATACTTTATGCACATTGATTTAATTGGGATCAATTTACTTTCTGTTTTTCTTATTTTTGCGGATTCTGGAAGTGATTTTACTTTCTCTTTCCTCTCCACAGATTTTAATACTTGTGTAGTTGTGACGGTTTCTTCCTCAGCCAGTTATAATGGCCGCCACGAATGGCATATCCTGCATTGAAAAATGGCGTTAAACCCAAAACAACAATAACAAAAACCACAAGAATGCTATAGAAAAAATGAAATACACCCTCGTCAGTATTATCTTTCTCGTAACTTTTGTATTACATTTATCATTTACGTGTTTAAAAGGCAAATGAGTCATATAACTATCCATTATGAAAAACAAAACAAAAACAACGAAAAAAAAGTTTCATTAAAAAGTTCACGAATGGACAGAATCGTAAAGCATCTGACTGTAGCTATAGGAGAACATGACGACACAAATGCAATACACGAAGCGCATGTAAGATAATCGTGCTTCATTTATCGACCCCGTCCTTTGCAGTTACGATATTGTATACCATTACTATCTTACGTGCTTCTTCTCGAAAAGAAATGTATATGTTGTACGTGTCATTTGAACCACTATGCTAATCAGTAGGCGAGGTTAACTCGGCCTTTGTGATCAAATCAGTTCTCGCCACGACACCAATGAACAGTTGATAAGATAAACATTGTGAATTTGTTCTCGTGGACGCTCAACATTTAACCAGGCATGTGCTTACTTTTGAATACCTGGATTAAGTAATACAAATAAAGGCGATGTTTAAGTCTGATTAATTCGACCAAATGATAAATACATTAATATATTTATTCGGTTGAATGTGAGGTTGGTTAATCTTGATAAAAACATTAAAATGGTCTGAGTTTACTTTGTACTTACACTCACACTTTGCAACAAAACTGCTGAAAGCAAAGATGCCGTGAAGAAACGAAAAAAAAAAAAAAAAAACACATGCAGGAGAGACAGAAAAGAAAAGACTAAAGAGACAAATATGCAACAAAGATACTTTAGAAAACGACTGATGTAAGCCATGATGAAAACATTTCATTTTTCATATTAGTGAATCAATTTATGAGGAAATATTGTATTTGAATGTCGTTGCCTTTTCGTGTCCTCATTCTGCAGACCCTTAGTATGTCTATGTCATCAACAATATGAAAATGATTGCAATAGCTTTGTCAGTTTTGCAAGTAATAAATATATGTACATGATATCAGTAATACGCTTTGACATAATTATTGTAGAAGGAGGAAATGGAATACGTAAATACAACAGTAGAAGTAACTTTCAATACATTTTCAAGCCACGTGTGCTTTAAAAAACGAGTTACCCTTACAAAGAAGTAGTTTAGGAAGTTAAATGCAAATACGAAATATTAACTGGAAGGAGCCTAGGAAGACAGAGAATCTGTGACCTTTTCAAGATGTAGAAATACCAGCCAACATGAATGGTTTGCTCATCGGCTAAATTTTCATACAGATCGTTTTCTGTTCACAAATAAACTTGTAATCATCTGAAGTTTTCATGAAATGTAGGAAAATAAATTCGTATATGGTATCACTAATATTTACATGAGGTTAGGAAAATCTATTTGAGTGATTCGATATCATACATTTTTTTAGGTTTTTCCAATGGCTAAGATTCAGTACGATTACAATGTACTTATTTAATTCTAGTTTTATTTTGTTTTAACATGTTACGTTAACAATAAACGTCTAGAGCCTTAAATTACTAATTTGGCTTAAATTACTAATTTGGTTTGAATTACTAATTTGGCTTAAATTAGTAAAATAATAACAGTCTTGCTTTTTACCTTATTAGATCAAAAGCAAAAAAAAAAAAAAAAAAAAAAAAATGACAATTCGTTTTGTCAGATGCAAGTATAACAACTAAATAAGCTCCAACCACCTGCCACGCAAAACATGTCTTGCACCAGACAACCGACAGACAACCACTGCTGTCTCTGGTTAGCTATGACATCATGTCCTTACAGCAAGGCTGGATAAGTGTCTTTGTTCGACGGTTTATGATACGTACAAATTAAACATGGCTTGTCCAAAGGTCGTGAAAATTTCAACATTACTACAAATTCATTTCACTTTTAATATAAAAGATTTTACCATAATAAAGACTTGAAATATTGCAAAGATTGTATGATTATTGAGTAGGCTGGGTTTCTCGGTTCTGTCAATCAATCAATTAACTTACATGTATATAATGATACCAAAGTGGATAGACCATGACAATATTTACTTCTTGTTATTAGATACATGTTGACTTCATAAAGAAAGAAAATGTCAACGACCTTGTTTTTTCATTCGGGAAATACTAATTTTGGAGGAAATATTTTAATCCAAATGTTTGGAAATCTAGTGTATCTAGCATGTGTAATGAAAGTTTTTAAAAACTGTGTTTATGTAAATATATCCACTTCAGAGGTCGGTATATACTGTGAACATAAGTAGTAAGGTGGGACGGTGTAGGACTAGGGGAGTTCCATGTTAAAAAGGCAATATCCACTCTGGGGACTATATAAATTTAACATGGGAAAAAAAGGCATCCACTCTGGGGACAAGGGAATTTAACATGGGAGAAAAGAAATATCCATTCTAGGGACAAAGGCAATTGAAACATGGGAGAAAAAAAGCAATTCTAGGGACAAAGGCAATTGAACATGGGATTGTTTTATTTTTTAAAAAATTAAAAAAATAAAAAGTAAAAAAGGGGTAGGCAATGGAAAGTCAATCTCATTTCGAGACACGTCGGTGGCCCTGAAAAGGGCCTTTGGATTTATGTTAATATGCCCTTAACATAAAGGGCATCTGCGGCATCTTCTTGTCCTCAAGTTGCGTCTTAGTGTAGGGCCATAAATCAGAGTCCTCTTGAGGCAACCTTGTCTTTCCACATAGACTCTTCGTATCCACAGACTGGTGTCTGACTTGTGGACAACTGTCCACTTGGATCGGACATACATTAGCATGTCCGTCCTAAACATCATTGAAGACACAAGGGTGGATGATTCGACTGTTGTCCACATCTTGAGGCGACGAGAACAGGTGAATCAATGCAGTGAACTGCGCTTATTTATAGGTACAGGAAGGATTGAAACGGATTGAGTTCATTGACCAATCCAAACACGCGTTACAAAATTCAGTCAGTCCGCATCCAATCCGAAGAGAACAGTCTGTGATGTCACGTGGTCTATATAGATTCGCTAGCGCCTGTGTGCAGTCAATCTATGCGACAGTGATTCAACATGACGGAAACTCAGAAAACGATCCATTGGGGTGCACCAGCAGTGGAAACCGCCCAAGGGAACCCGGACTTACTTTCAGAAGAGGTAAATTGGGATTTTGTGGATTTTCTTACCTCGCAAGAATTAGTTCCGGAACCTTCGTCACCTTCATTACCGCAATTGGAGAATTTTAGACAGAGACAGAAAGAAGAATTGGAGAAATTTATACAACGACAAAAGGAAGCTTTTCTCCTACAGCAACAGCAGCAAGAAGAAGAGGTAAGAAAAAACAAGAAGAAGAAGAAGTAGCAGCAAAGAAACAAGAGGGTGAAAATCAAACGGTCACGATACTGTAGGACATTTTAGCGGAGTTAAGAAGTCTGAAACAAATGTATCAGACTTCTTTATTACGACCGAAGAGAATACGACCTTCCCGAGCTAAACACGTCAACCCTGTGACTAATCCTACCGTACCACCCTTAGTGATTTCAACCCAATCATCATCATCAACAGTACGCAGTCCAGAAGTAGGCCTTGGCCGTGGCAAAGGCTTAAGGCAGTTAAAGTTGATTGCTTAAACTCGTCCCTACACCAAAAACCAAAGGCCCTTTTCAGGGCCACCCACGTCTCTCGAAAAGAGATAGACTTTCAATTGCCAATAACTCAAAAATCAACAAAAATCCCCATTTGTACCCCTATAGTACGTGTATATGAGTGCGTGAGTGTAGCTTCTTATTTAAAATCAAAACTCAAAGACACTTACCTTATATAATTAATTTATTCTTTTATCAATAGTTACAATCCAATTCACAGTTCACAACAGAGCACTTTAAAAAGTTCTTGCACTCCTTCTGTCTCATTGTTTAGTCTCTCTGTTTTTTAAATTTCTTGACCGTCACAGTCTTTTCCTCCTCTTCCTCTTCACTTTCTTTCCTTCTTCTTTTCTTCTCCTGTTTCTTTTTCTTTACCTGGCTGCTTTCTTCCTCTGAAGAATCCCTCTCTTCCTCTGAAGAATCCCTCTTTTCTTCTGACTCCTCTTGTTTCTTTTTTGGGCAATCTGGAGACCAATGTCCTTTTTCTTGACAATAATAACAGGTATCTTGACTTTTGTCTTTTCGAGCCCCTTTTTTTCTTTTTTGACGGTCTGGACACTCTGAAGACCAATGCCCTTTCTTCTGACAGATGTAGCAAGTATATTCGCTTTTATCTCGAAAGGAAGGAGAGTAGTCCGTGGGCTAGTCTGAAGAGAATTTTCTAATGACCCCTCGAAACGTTCGATTTGGCTAGTCTCTTCCATCGTTGTGCTCGGTTAGAGAGTGAAATGAATAGTGGAAGGACAAGACACACACCCTTTTATATACGCTGGTCTGCCATGACTATAAATTAGCCCATGGTGTTTAAACTTTAGTCATTTGACGTTTTTCACTCAAGATGAAACGATCCTATTCATTCGAGCAGAAAGAAGAAGAAAGTAAGAGGCAGAAACGTGATCTATCGCCTCGTACCAGGCCTGAAGTCTTGGCACAAATTCATGCCAGTGATTTTGAAGAGGACATGAGTGAACCAGAATCCGAACCCTCTAAACAAAGTTCACCACCCTTAGTCAACCCTGAAAAGTACTATTGCATTCGAGAGACGGAAAAGCGCTCCTCTAGAAAATTTAGAACCACGGCTTACAAATACACGGCGAAGTCTAAAGATTTCAAGGCTGACGTACCGTTAGAGAAAGCAGAAGGGTTCATCACTGGGGCGTGGGATTCTTTGCTCACCGCACTCAAGCGACAATGTCAACCCAAAGAAGACGATCGCTTGAGACTTTCCATACAACACGACGGTTTGAAATCCCGTTTGGATCGAGTTTAGCACCCCTGCAGAATTGACTGCTTCCAAAGTCATGGACAAAATTCAACAAGTGCAAAAATCTAATGACCAGTTTGACATCACCGATGGAAAAGCCACACTCGACATGACCCACGTCTCTCCTCCTTAAGGGACCGGACAACGCAATAAGGTGTTACTGGTGAACGACCTTCGCATCACCAAAACGAGTCTCGTCCAAATTCACAACCCTCAAGAACAGATGTGTTTAGCCAGGGCTATCGTAGTGGGACGAACCTATGCCAACAAGAACGACACGGTAGAATGGAAAAGAGCCTGGGAGAACATTCGAAAATCGAACCGAGCCAAACAACGAAGTGAAGCAGAACTCCTGTTACAACAAGCTGGCCTGTCCAAAGACACCCTGCGGTATTCCTGAAATGCAAACATTGCAAGATGTTCTAGCTCCATTCTACACCTACAAAGTGCACCCCCAAGAAGTGCGCGGGCCTCTGTTGTTTCGAGGCCAAGACTTTAAGGATGGAAAATACATTCACCTTTATCATCACGATGACCATTTCGATACCATTACCACTATCACCGGATTCATGGGATACAAATATTACTGTGAGAAATGTGACTATGGTTATAATAATCGAGAGCAACACAAACATTGCGGATTGAAATGCTCAGGATGTTTAGCCTCTCCACCCTGTCTGAGCGAAGGACAAGAAAGAGTACATTGTCCTGCTTGTCTGCGCACGTTTGTCAGCCCTGCCTGTTACCAACAACATCTGAAGACGCAAGGTTCACAGCAGAAATGTGCTTGTCAACTTCTGAGATTGTGCCCTACGTGTGGACACGGCCTACGTACCAATAATCCCAAGACACACGTACGTTCAGGAAAGAAAAAATGTCACATTTGTCACCACATCGTGGACTTGGAACACGAATGCTACGTGCAAAAACACCAGCCCCCACCAGAGAAAGAGGACGGTCACAAGAAGAAAGGCAATTTCATCTTTTTTGATTTCGAATGCATGCAAGAGACCGGTATTCACATTCCTAATTTTTGCGTGGCTCAACGAGCGTGCGAGAAGTGCATTCAAGAACCTATCTTCAGTCATTGCCCTCACTGCAGCAAGATTCCCGGAGGGCGTGAAAAAATCTTTCGAGGACCGAACACGTTAGCCGATTTTGCCCAATGGGTCTTTAGGCCCCATCGACAAGACGTGGAGCCAAGAGGACATCGAACGTTACGGAGATTGTCATCGTCATGCCACGGTGATGGCTCAAAATTTCTCCGGATACGATGGACAGTTTTTTTTGAGGTACTATACGGAACATGGCAACGAACGTCCTAAAGTGACTTTGAACGGAGCCAAAATCATTTTCATGCTGGGACAAGTGCAGTTTAAAGATTCGATGAGTTACTTGGACATGCCTTTGAGTCGAATGCCTAAAACGTTTGGAATGACAGAAATGGCTAAAGGGTACTTTCCACACTTTATCAAAACGGAAGCCAATCAACACCCCGTTCTACCCCATTTACCTGAGGCTCACTATTACGACCCCGACAACATGCGTACCGAACAACGAGAAGCTTTCTACGCTTGGTACCAGGCTCACGCCTTGGACCCTGTCGACTTTCAGGAAGAAATGTTAAAGTATTGTCGTTCCGACGTGGACATTTTACGGCGTTGCTGTGGAAAATTTCTAGAACTGTTCATGGAACACGGAGGGGTCGATCCTTTGAAAGAAGCTTGCACCATTGCCAAAGCGTGTTCCTTAGTGTATCGACAACGATTCATGCCTGAAAACACCGTGGCTGTCATCAGTCCTCAAACGACCAACTATGTCAAACGTCAATACTCGGTCAAAGCCCTACGCTGGTTACATTACTTGTGCGACAAGGAAGACAAATGGATTCAGCATGCCTGCAAGGAGGAGGCGAAAAGACCATCGGAACGCATTCGGTCGATGGCTGGGACTTAGAAAACCCCAAGATCGTGTACGAGTTTAACGGTTGCTTATTTCACGGATGTCCCGTCTGTTACCCTGACCGTGGCACTAAAAATCAGTTTTTACAACGAACCATGGAAGACTTGTACCAGGACACTTGTCAGCGACGCCTAAAGTTAGAACAGCAAGGATACCAAGTGGTGGAAATGTGGGAACACGAGTGCGATCACCGTTTGAAAACCGACCCGAATTTTAACGCCTCGTAGAAAGTTACCAGTGGGTGGACCCGCTGCACCCGAGGGATAGTTTGTACGGAGGAAGGACCAATGCCACCTGTTTGCTGTACCAAGCCGACGAAGAGAAAGGAGAACAAATCGAATACTTGGACGTGTGTTCGCTGTATCCCTACGTGTGCAAATATTGTCGCTTTCCTGTAGGGCACCCACAATTGTTGACGGAACACATCGACCTGAAAAACATTCGATAATACGAAGGTCTGATCAAGTGCAAAGTTTTGCCTCCCACGGACTTGTACCATCCCGTGTTACCTCACCATTGCCAAGGCAAACTGATGTTTCCTTTGTGCCGTACTTGTGCCGAAACGTGCAACCAAGACCAACCTTGTCAGCACACCCAGGAAGAACGGGCCTTGACGGGAACCTGGGTCAGCGTAGAATTGTTCAAAGCTCTGGACATGGAATACCAACTGTTAGAAGTGTACGAAATTTGTCACTTTCCCAAGACACAACAATACCACAACGGTGACCCCAGTCAGAAAGGCATTTTCGCCGACTACGTGGATTCCTTTTTGAAACTGAAGCAAGAAGCCAGCGGCTATCCTTCCTGGTGTCACACTTCCGAAGACCAAATACAATTCAAAGAGAAATACTATGAACAAGAAGGTATTCCTTTAGACCACATCGAGAAAAACGAAGGCAGGCGATCGTTTGCCAAAGTGATGTTAAATTGCTTGTGGGGTAAAATGGCACAACGACCGTGTTTACCCAAGACGGAATATTTGACAGAACCTTCCCGCTACTTCCAGATGATTCACGACAAAACCAAATACATGAAACACGTGGACGTCGTTCGCGAGGATTTGATCTTGGTCAATTGCGAAGAAGATCTGGACTTTGTACAAGACGACCCTTTTGGAAATGTCATCATTGCGGCTTACGTGACAGCTCATGCTTGCTTCAAATTGTACGAAGCTTTAGAACTGTTAGGGGAACGCGTCCTGTACTTTGACACGAACAGTTGCATTTACATCCATCACCCGAGTCAACAGCACCCTGACATCGATGGAGACCGTTTAAGAGCCTGGACAGACGAGCATCCCGACGACAAGATTTTAAGTTTCGCCAGTGGCGGTCCAAAAAATTACGGCTACGAATACCGGGACAAACAAGGAGAAGTGCACACGAAGTGCAAAGTGAAAGGATTGACTCTGAATTATCGTACCAGTCGAGTGGTCAACTTTGGGGTACTGAAAGAAGCCTTGCAGTCTGGAAAAGATCAACACTTTAAAGTGACCACCTATCAACCGAACAAGATTGTACGTTTACCCACTCACCACATCGTCAGTCGACCCTTGGAAAAAGTCTATCAAATCGTGTACCAGAAGCGAGTGCGACTTCCCAATCATTTCACCTTGCCGTATGGACACGTCGGTATTGGTCTGTATATAAAAAGGAACCCTAGGCAAGATCGATAGTTCATTGTGACTACCAAGACCGAGCGAAGAAGATGAATACTTTCAGAGGAACATAGAACAAGTTCAGACAGGCACAATTCAAGTGTGGAACTTCTGAAGTGGAATGCGATTGTGAGCCTTGCGATGGGTACGATGCTGTACGTTGTGACATTAGCGATGCCGTAAAGCATCATGGGAACTTTGTTCTCACTACCCCTATCATGGAAAGGGATGCTGTGCGTGTCAAACCTGAGGGATGCGAAAGCGATGCCGCTCGTCCTCTTGGACATTTTACTGGGTTTCGTTTTAAAGGGGAATGTTCACCTTCACGTCTAACCCCCTACGGATGTCATCCAGCTCTGAGCAAACTCCTGTCCATGTCACCCAACCCTCATCGAAACGAACCTGTGAAAGACGAATATTCTTTTCCTGTGCGTTTGTCGGAATACTGCGACTTTGAAAATCGTCTTCAATCGTTCAAAGGAAAATGGCCTAAGTATCTGGGAGGCCCGACCCCCGAAGAATTAGCCAGAGCCGGATTTTTCTACTTGGGCGAAGGAGATAAAGTCAAGTTCTTCAGTTGCGGTGTGTCACTTCACCACTGGGAACCGCAAGATTCGGCCTACGTAGAACATGCTCGATGGTCATGGAATTGTCATTACTTACCCTTAGTGGGACCGAGACATTGAAGTAACTTACCATGTCGTTGACGAAGAAAAAACCAGTTTGGCTAGGAGTCAAATGTTGGACATCAACGAGACCAGTATTTAAACTTCATTTCAAAAATGATATTGAATCATTACCTAAAGAACTGCAATAGAAGATTTACAAGGAAGTTTGGCAGGGACTTGCCAGAGTGAAATCTCAATGGGTGACTGTAGAACTTTTGTGCCGAGAAATTCACAAGAGGAAAGTGAAAAAAGTCAACCAGTGTGTTAGATTTCTTTGGGTCAAGTGTGCATTCGTCCTATTGTATTACTCTAGACCGTTTACATCAAAAGAGTTCAGTGACATTCTTGGACGTTACCCTGAATGGCAGTGGTCAGAAATTACTCACTATGTGGATTACTTTTGCGCTAGGAGAAGATTGTGAATTGTACGGACTGACCTATTCATGGATACTTTACAAGAGAACTGATCAAAATACAAGTGAAACGCAAACGCAAAGTTATTCATCCGTTTTTAAATTATGCTCTGTTCCAAAGTATAAGAAGACTGATTATGAGTGGATATTACATCAGGCACAAAGATAAACGAGACTATTCTCCACCACCCAAGGATTCCAAAAACAGCGTATATACTTATGGATACTTTACAAGAGAACATCTTGGGCTTGCCTGAGGAGTTGAGAGAACGCATTTACCGAGAGCTGGTCAAAATACAAGTCAAACGTAAAGAACAGTTGCATCCGTTACGTCACCAGATCTTTAACCACTGGTGCCTGAATGGTATAAGAGGACTGATTCGTCAGAAATTTTCAGTGGTCAGACCTTGTTGAACACTTTCAGTTAGTGAATGAACTAAACGTTCGTAATTTTGGTTACTTCGAGATTCACCTACTGCAACGTATTGAGGAAGACGAGTTAAAGGATTACCAACATATTTTACGTGGAATCTGCTTAGCGGAAGACGAAACATCTAGACAAACTCTGACGTTTCGGTTACAGTATGCAAGATTTAGATTCCCTACTGGAGAACGAAGATGTCTAGTTAGAAATTACCTTTATTGCTTCCGAAACAAAGAGACTATAAAATCAGGAATCCATGCCACGACTTATGTCACAAGTGATTGAACAGATTTCATAGAAGTAACTCAATGACCATATTCAAACCGTGGATCATTACCATCAATTATTACAAGAACTGTATCCATTCAATTTGGGTCGACAAGTGGTGTGTGTCTTAGTGACTTGTTTTCTGGGATTTCGTTTACCAGCCGATTCTTTGTGGACTCTTTACGAACAGTACTTACCACCCCAATGGCCTTAAATGGTCACGAAAGACTCCTTTTGCTCAAAACCTTGCGTTTTCATCTGGATACTTCTCGACCTCTACGGGAAAAAAAAGATTCGTCAACTTTTAGCTACCGAAGACGTGTATGACGAAGTGTGTGTAGCTTCTGACTTACACCCCCATTGGACAGATATCCGAGCCTGGAAAGAATGGGATTTTGAGGCTTGGACCCAAGAAGTGGCCCAGTATGCACGAGAGTTGTTCAAGGAAAAAATTTACTTTTCAACCAGTGTTAGTGACGATGCCAGAAGAACCCGTCACCCAGGAAAGGACTGTCGTGGACAGGCCTGAAAGACACTTTCGGGAGGACCCTTGTGTGACCTTACCCTCTATAGAACTGGTCAGAACATTACCAAAAACATGTTGTACAGACACTTGTGTTTATTCCACGTTGATGGTTATCATGTGCCTTTTATCCTTGTACTTAAGCCTTTGGCTTTTATGTATTTTTGTCTTTCGTATTCATGTTTGAAACATTCAATAAACGTGTTCTGAAAAAAATATATAAACTCTTGTCTTGTTTGTTTTCGTGTCACAAGTGACATTTCTCACACTATGGCTACCTCTGCTGTCTCTGCTCCCTCTTCCTCTACTGTCAAAGTCATCGACGAACACTTAGATCGGGCCAGTTGGGAGGTTTGTATCTTCGCCATCCCTTTAACATGCTCATTGCTGAACCTAGCGGTTCAGGCAAAACCGAATTCGTCAAACGTTTGATCGAACATAAACATCATTTGATCGATCGGCCACCTTAGCGGATCGTGTGGTGTTGCAAAGAGTGGCAGTCGGCGTACAGCCTCTTGCGAGAAAGTCAAGGCGATTCCATCGTGTTTGTGGAAGGCATTCCTAAAGAAGACGACGGCATCGTCTCTGACTATCGTCAAACCCATTTGGTAATTTTTGACGACATGTTAGGAGAAGACGAAGAAGAAATTAAACTGTGGTTCACGCGCAAAGGGCATCACCGCAATGCCAGTGTCGTTTACATCACCCAAAATTTGTTTCAACAAAGTAAAGCCCATCGCACCATCAGTCTCAATGCGCATTACGTGGTCTTGTTTCAAAGCCCTCGAGATAGATCGCAAGTGCAAGTTTTAGCCAAACAGTTAGGAACGCCTTGGCTGACGATGCCTCTCAAACTCCACACGCCTATTTACTCGTCGATTTGAAACCTACGACCCCCGATCATTTGCGATTTCGTACCCACTTGTTTCACCACTGGTGCCAAGACGGAGGGCCTGTCCTGTACACATCTCCGTCCTCGACTTAATTTCACTGCACAAAAACAAATCTATAAAAACCTCAGACCCTTTTTGTCTGTCTCACACAACGTCAACATGACGTCCCTTCAGTCGCATTTTCCCGTCAAATTGATTCGTGCCTTGTATGGCATCAGTCGAGAAAAAAATCCACAAATACGAGCTCGTGTCTTAGAAGCTAGTCTCAAAGAAGTCTTACGATGGTTCACGGTGACGGCACGTCAATTACTCCAAGGAATCATTTAGATACCTCATCAAACCAAACGCTTTTTTGATCGAAACAAAGTCGTTTTGACTCAACTGGCCGATCCCCGCATCGACACTCAAACCAAAAAACAAATCATTTTGAAACCTGGAGGGAGCGGTACTCTAGGTGGGGTCATCATTCGCTCTCTCTTAAGATGGGATCCGAATGCCCCCAAACTTCTCCCCAAGAAAAAAGTCAAACGAAGCTCCAAGAAGAAGAAGAAAAAGACCAGGTCCCCAAGGAGAACTTCTCCAGTGGCGGGACCCTCCTCTTACCAGACACCACCCCGGAAAAAGAAAAGAAACCCTCAGAAAAAGAAACAGAGAAAAAGTCCCTAGAAAAAGAAAAGTCCACAGAAGAAAACTAGTCGCAAGAGAGGCACTTCTTCGGCCAGGACGCAACCTTACACTCGCAAACCACGACCTGCCACGGCGCTGACTGCGTCTCCGGCAGCCTCACGTTCATCCACTTCTCCGTTGATGACACCAAGAACTGAAGAGTACTTGGAGACGTTGATCACACCAAGAACTTCTCCGTTGATGACCCCAAAAGAACTTCCCCAGTGGCAGGACCCTCCAATTTAGTGGCAGTGGATGCTGCTCACAGAGTACCTTCTCCCAAAATCAAAGCTGAAGAAAGATCGGGCATGTTACAAAGTTTACTGGATTTGTCCAAGCAAGAACTGGATCGATTTAGTCCGTTGCGTACCCCTGCACGACGTGTCATGCCTGTCCTCAAACTGATACGACGTAAAGACAATCAGTGGCGACGCGTTCCAGTATAAAAAAAGGTGTGTGACCAAGTAGGGTATCAGTGTTTTGGTGCTCCTGAAGATGTCACCCTCCAGAAAACATCCCTCTTCTAAACAGCCCCAAGGAAAGAAAAGAAAAGGACTACCTCCACGTTTGGTCAAACATGGGTACATGTTATCTGTCCTGTCCAAAGCTTCTCCACCCCTACGAAAAAAACTCATTCAATCGGCCTCCAAAGAGGTCATAGATACCGTGTGCACGATCCCTTTGTCCAAACACCAGAAACAATGCTTAGGCAAACATCGTCACCTTCTTCGCCAAATGGTTCAAAAGAAAATTCCCATTCGTCAAAAGAAGAAGATGCTGGTCCAACGTGGAGGCATTTTACCCCTCTTGTTAGGCCCCTTACTGAAAGGAGTCTTGGGAACCATGTTGGGAGGACTGCTGGGAGCAAGATAAAAAGGCCCTCGGAAGTCCCAAGATCTCAGAATCGACCACTGACAACCCCATGGAAGGACAAAAACTAGCTTTAGTGCTTTACAAACGATGGATGGAATATCATTGTTGGCAAGAACAACGCACTCCGCATTTACCTCCCAATCCTCATTTGAGCGAGATGTCCCATTTACAACACGAATTGCAGTCCTTGATGGATCGTCAAGATTTGTCCTAAACAGAAAAATCGCAAAAGGACGGTCAACTCTTGCAACGACTGCAACTCTTTCACCAGAAAGCTTTAGACGAAACAGCTCTACCCACTCTGAAAGATTTTAAGGCCTTGATGAAAAGTCCAGCACAATCACCAATACCAGTACCACCACTACCAGTTATAAACTCCACCAGAAAAAGTACGCAAGTTAACAACAACACCTACCTCCAGAATTGGATGGATTAAAAACATGATTGCCACCCCTTCTTCATCACAAGAGAAAAAGAAAGTGAAGACAGAAGTGAAGACAGAAGTGAAACAAGAACCGATATCCCCCACTCAGACATCCTCCTCTTCAACACCTATTGCCGGTCGCACACGCAAAGCATTGCAATCCAAGAAAGTACCCCAAGAGAAAAAGGGTAACATCCTCCAAGAGTGGGTGTCTTATTAACATACAAACACAAAAAAGATGGAAAAGTCTTAGCCAGCATTTACTACGATCCCTCGCATCCTGCAGGTTACGCAGGAGTTCAAAAATTGTATCGTGCTGCCAAAATTCGACTGAAAAGTCTCCGTTTACCTCAAGTGCAACGATGGTTACAAGAACAAGCTACTTACACTTTACACAAACCTATTCGACACAAGTTTGCCAGAAGTCGCACCCAAGTGGAAGGCATCGATCATCAATGGCAAGCCGATTTAGCCGATGTCTCTCATTTGGCCAGCTACAATCGAGGCTACAAATATTTGTTTTGTGTCATCGACGTCTTTTCCAAATTTGCCTGGGTCGTACCCTTGACTTCCAAATCGAGCAGCGTGCTAGTGCGAGTCCTGCAACGAGTGTTCAAACAAAGCGGTCGTCACCCTCTTCGATGGCAAACGGACAAAGGCACCGAATTTCTGAACCAAGCTTTCCAAAAAGAATTAAAGAAACGTGACATTCATTTTTTTACCACCGAGAATCCCGAAACCAAAGCCAGCATCGTGGAACGTTTTCAACGCACTTTGAAAGAACGCATGTGGAAATATTTTACGCATCACCACACTCTGAAGTACATCGACATCTTACCGCACCTGGTGCCAGCGTACAACAAAATCTTACCATCGAAGCATTGGACGTGCCCCGGAAGAAGTGACTCCCGAGAACGAAGTGTTGGTGTTTGAGCGCCTGTTTGGTACGTCCCCGACGAGGGCTGTCCCCAAGAAAAGTGGAGAGTTGACCGTAGGAGATTGGGTGCGCATTGGCAAAACCAAACGCACTTTCGACAAAGGTTACTTACCTAACTGGACGACCGAATTGTTTCGTGTCACTGGACGAGTGCATAGCCGTCATCCTGGCGTCTATAAATTGGAAGACATGAACGGAGAAGTGCTCAAAGGAACGTTTTATTTGCCCGAGTTACACCGTGTCACCAAAAAAGAAGACGACGTGTACGACATCGAAAACATTCTCGAACGCAGAACCCGTAAAGTAGGCAAACGACGTGTCAAAGAAGTCAAAGTACGTTGGAAAGTATATCCACTCAGATTAGATTCTTGGATCGACGCTTCGCAAGTCATCGACTATAAAAAGAAGTGACCATCATGCCCTTTCACACAGACGCAGCTACGTCGACCACTCCTTCACCTAGTTCTTCTGTGCAAGATTTGCAAAAACAACCTTTGTTTTTGTGGTGTGGAGAACGTCTGACTAAAACGCAAATCGTCTTTTTCTGCCAAATCTTCGTGGTGTATTGTGTCATCAGGGCAGCCATTGCCAATTTGAGTTTGCAACAAGGAGACAAACAATTGTGGACCATTTTATTGAGCAGTAGCATCGGTTACCTGCTTCCCAATCCCTCCCTGAAATTCTCTTCCAACGGGAACCACGGGAACCTTGTGTCCAGTGCCAGTGTCAGTCACCACTCCAACAACAACAACCAGAACCCCATTTTGGGCGGAGACACGCCTCTGACGTCCAGTAACCCCTCGGACAGCCACAGAACTCTGGAATTATGAGTCACCAAAATCAATTTTACTTAACCTTACCCAGTGACAGTTCCATGGAGGTCTTTCCCCACAACACGTTGTGCTGTTACACGGCCAGATAACCTCAGGCCATCCTATTAGATCACGAAGCCCATTGGGAAGTGGCTTTGGTAGAAATGATTCACCCTACACAAATCCAAAACATCACTGAAAAGCAAAACACTTTTGACGTCGAAATCCTGAAGCAACAATTACAAGAAGCCATGAATGACATTGTGTTTTTAGGCGACATAAGACCAGCCAGCAATCCAGCCTTCAGTATCTACACCTTGAAAATTCCTTCAGGGTTTTATTTTAGTGGTCAACATTTGGTGGATACCATTGCTTCCAAGTTCGAGTTAGCCTTTGGCAAAGCCCTGAACAGAATCAAAAAAAGTGTAACCCTGGAGTACCATAAAGTGGCTCGTCGCTTCCTGATGAAATTGCTGGATACCCAAACTTTGTCCATCAGTTTTAATCGTGACTTGTTTGATATTTTAGGTGGAGACACAAAAATGGCTCCAAATTTTAAACCGAAGATCAACAGCAATATGGAATTTTACAAGTTTTTTTGATTCCCTGTAGAACTGAACCAAGGACTGAATTTGATGTTCGTGTACTCCGATGTGGTGGAGTATAACGTGGTGGGACACACCTCCGTGCCATTACTGCGTGTCATTCCTTTCAAAGTGGATAGTACCACGACCAGTGACGAGGAAGCTGGACACACTTACCACGTTCACCGCGAATTTGTACATCCTCATTATTTGCCTGTCAGTAAGTCTTATTTGGACACGGTCAACATTGCTATAAAAGGAGATCTGGGACAAAATATTCCATTCACCAAAGGAAAAGTCAAGGTGAAAGTCCATTTTCGAAAACGGTTCTCTCACGAGTTGTAAGTCATGTATCCAGTGTACCAAGGGGTTGCTCGACAGCGAGGACACGGTTTACGAGATATGCTGAAATCAGCCTTTCGTTCGGTGGCCCCAGTCTTGAAACCGATGGTGACACGCGGATTGCACGCCTTGAAAGATGCGGCACTGACACAAGGCAAAGAATTACTCCAAAATGTCATCATCGACAAACAAACCCCAAAGAAGTTTTCATGAGGGCAGGCAAAGACCTTTTGGGCCGACGCGAAACACCTATAAATGCCCTGCACGCTACCGAGTCAGGCAGAAAGCGACGACGAAGAAAACACCCTTTCACCAGACTTCACACTTCTAAAGCTAGAAAGGCAAAGAAAAGAAGAACCGTTCGAGACTTAGACGTTTTCGATTATTGAGATACAAAGAAAAGTGATGCACCGAGAATCTTGCGCTTGTTCCAAGACGGAACTGGATCTGTTTGCCATGCCCCCCACCATGATGACCATGCAAGAATCCCAGTTGGTGGAATTTCACCCCGTCCCCTCTTTGTCGGATTCCGCTCCCATCGAGTTTGACATCAAAGGGCAGCCCGAAGATTACATCGATCTGAATAGCAGTTACTTGTACCTGAAAGTCAAAGTTCAAGATAAGACTGGAGGTGATATAGACGATGAAGCAGTAGCTCGCGTCAACAATTTCATGCATTCCTTGTTCAGTGGAGTGGACTTGTACTTGAATAACAAACTAGTCAGTAGCAGGATGGATACTTACCCTTATCGAGCGTACCTGGAGAATCTCCTGACGTACGGAATAGACGCCAAGAGCACTCATCTCGATGCCTGTGTGGTATGGGAAGCTGACGATGCTGAAGTGTTTGAAACATTAGAAATTATTACAACTGATAAAAATAAAAAATACAATGAGGGATTTGTAGAACGAAGAAAGTGAATCATGGGACCCAACCAAAGTTTAGAACTGATGGATCGTTTGCATTTGGACATGTGGTTGCCAGAAAAATATTTGCTGAACCGGGTGGATGTCCGCCTGAGACTGAATGGTAGCAGTACCGCTTTCCATTTAATGGTTGGTGCTGACGATTACAAAACCAAAATCCAAGAAGCCAGACTCTACGTACGCCGTGTGGAAGTGTTACCTAAAGTGGGAAACGACATCAGTCAGACGTTGAGCAGAACGACCGCCAAGTATCCCATACGACGCGTGGAAGTGAAAACCTTCACCATTCCCAAGGGACAGCGATCCATGATCGAAGATCATCTGTTCCAAGGACAGTTACCCAAACGTTTGATCGTTGGTATCGTTGAGAATGAAGCCTTCAACGGAGCAATCACTAAAATTCCTTTCTACTTTCGACACTTCAACGTGTCCAAGATCGAAGTCAGTCGCGATGGCAAGACCTTGTGTAACCGACCTTTCGAACCTGACTTTGAGAAGAAGAATTACTTGAGGTCGTACTTGTCCTTGTACGAAGCTACCGGACAGTTAGGAACCAACACCAGTCACGGCATTACTTACGAGGATTATGCAGGAGGTTATGCTTTGTGGGCTTTTGATTTCATTCCAGACCAAGGCAGCGACGAGGGACATTTCCACCCTATAAAATCCGGTCAGATTCGTGTGGAAATTCAGTTTGCAAAACGAGACCGTACTGATGACATAACGTTGAACGTCATCCTATATGCAGAATTTGATAATACGATAGAAATCAACAGTTTGAGAGAAGTCATTCTAGACTTTTAGAAACCATAGAAGACTGTTATCCCTCTTTACCTAGTGGAGAAACTTTAGACATGGAATGTGAGGAGACTGTGAAAGAAGAAGTGAACATGATGAAGTCAAGATGGCCAGAACAAGAAGCCCATTTAGTCTCCTGTTTTGCCAAACACTTGGTCGAAAAAATGACGGAATTGATCAAGAAAAATTGATATGGATGTCAAAACGACCATCCCAGTCAAATTCAACACGACTAATGCCTGATGCTGAGTCAAGAAGAAAAATTGGACGAGTATCTGGACGAAGCTTGGAGTCTCATCTCGGACGAAGTCGTGTTGCATCAGTGGTATAAAGACTTGCGTGAACATTCTTGTCCACCATTAACCACCCAAGGGATCCATCGTATCGAAGCTCTCCTGAATCAGAGTGGGGAGACGAAGCGAAGAAACGGTTATTTGTCAGACATTTTCAAGCAAAAAGTCAGGATCGAACTGATGACTTATTATTACCTGTGAAAAAGAAAAAAAAAACACAGAAAACATGGATACCTGGGAACTTTATTACCTTTTGAACCACAGTTCATACACGGCTTCTTTGAATCCTGTCGTCTGTGCTAAAGATGAACTCCCTCATCGCAAACCTCAAGACCATCTAGCTTATGTCATCAACACGGACGACAGTCATCTCCCAGGAATCCACTGGGTAGCCGTCTACTTTCCTCAAGAAGGATGTGTGGAATATTTCGATTCGTACGGATTGCCCCCTTTGGAAGACGATATCATTGACTTTATGAGAAGAAATGCTCAGAGCACCCGATTCAATAATGTGAAATTACAAGGCACAGATTCCTTGGTGTGCGGACAGTACTGTGTGTATTTTCTGCATCATCGCAGCCTGGGCTATTCCTTAGAACATTTAGTGACTCATTTTGATCCTCGTTCTTCTTCTAGAAACGATGTGAAAGTAGATCGATGGTTTTGTGACCATTATGCTTATCTTTTGTCTCAAGCTAGGAAACGTAGTGTCCATCAATGGTCTAATGACTTCCAACAGTGGAAATCACAATTTCATTCACAACGTTGTCAGCCCTGTTTAAAGTAGAGTGTGAATTGAAAAAAAATGTTTGTGATTTGAAAAAATTGTTTGATGTTATATGGTTGAATTATTGTTAAAAATGTTAGAGTTGCTGGTTAGTGTCAAGTGATTTTGAATAAAAAAATGTTGTGTTTTGAAAACAAAATGCCTTTGTCTTTTGTTTAGCTATAAGAATGTTGATTCATGCTCTTTGACTTCTTAAATCCCACTCATGACACTCACTGAACGTTGCGGCTCGAAAACCGTAGAGGGATGTTTTCCTTCACGTCCGCGCTTTGACTTTAAGAACCGGGGTTGTTTCCAGTCTAACCATCCATTGTCGACTCATCCTCCTTCGAAGATGTGCTCCAAACTAGCTAAGCTAAACGAAGTCTACGTGAATTTGCATAGGGTCAGACACAGTCTGATACCGAAGCCAGAAGAGATAGAGAATGTGAGAATGTTAAAAGTCACTGAAGACCTGATAGAAGAGCTCTTCAGAGAAGAAGTGAACAGGGAGAAAGAAGAATGGACAGAGAAGTACAGACTTCAGAGACAGTAGCAACAGCAACAACAACAACAGCAGCAGCAGCAGCAGCAGCAACCTGAACCTGACAGAGGCTTTGTCGATTGTCGTATCGACACCAAAGAGTTCTTCTTCTCTTTCCGAAGAAGCAGACCTATCGTCAGAAAATCTATCCTCAGAGGACGTCACATTCTTAGAAACTAAAAGATTGCCATAGCAAACAAAAAAACACCCCTTTTCAGGGCTACCCAATACTATAGAAAAGAAATAACAATCCATTTGCCAATGTGTGTAGGTAGAGTAGTGTGAATATAAACACTGACTCTTTTTTATAGTGTGAGTGTATGTGTTTGTGTATAGGATTGTGTGTTTGTAAGTGCTCACGTACGTTTGTGTGGATAGTAGATTAAGATCATGGTTTTTTTTTTTTTTTTTTTGCTGTTTGAGGTGTGGGAGAGTAGATTTGGGGTTTGATTGGATTGCTTTGCGTATGTGAATAGTATATTCTTTGTTTAATAAATTTTTTTAGAATAGTGATGGGCAGTATAAAAAAGTGAGTGAGTGTTTCTTTTTGGTCCGCGCGTTGTTTTGGTCATGATCTAGGTAATATCAATTTTGTTTTAAGGGGATGTTTTCCATCACGTCCGCGCTTTCACTATAACTTAAAAATCATTCGGTAGTCTAGCTACCTTTGTTGATTGATCAACACTAAAAAATGAGTAGCAGACTTGAAAAACTTTTTGAACTCCAGATGCACCTAGAATATGCCAGATGCCTCCTGAACGAGCTGACTGCGGAGGCCCTTGTGGAAGAAGCCAGGATAGAACAGGAGGAGGATGAGAGAAAAAGGAAAGAAGAAGAGGAAAGAAAGAGAGAGATCAGGTGTCACCCTATTATGAACCCTGTGTGCAAGGTGACACCTGAAGCAAGAACATCTCCCCAACCTGTAGCTGCACCACATTTACAACAGGAGCTAAGGATGCCAATTCATCCTAGAATAAGAAATAGAAGAAGAGAAAGGGAAGTCTTCACTATTCCAGAGACAGAAGATTGGAATAGTGAAGCCACTCAACCCGCCTCTGCGCTTACAGTAACAAGGGTGAATTGGCAAGGAGAATGGAGTCGAAGATGTGTGTTTGGTGCCAGACCAGGAAGGTGTCAGCATTAGATAGGTGAATCTGGAGTTCAAAAACAAACAGCCCTTTTCAGGGCTACCCAATGCTCTAGAAAATAAATAATAATCGATTTGCCAATGTGTGTATGTAGAGTAGTGTGAATATAAACACTGACTCTTTTTATTTGTGTGAGTGTGTGTTTTTTATGTGTGTGTGTGTGTGTGTGTGTGTGTGTGTGTGAGTTTGTAACAGCTCACGTAGGTTAGTGTGGATAGTAGAATTGGGTTTAATTTTAATGCTTTGCATGTGTAAATAGTAGATTAGGGGTTTGTTTATTGATGCTTCACGTATGTGAATAGTAGATCATATGAAATGAGAAAAAAGTAGGGATGTTTTCCTCCACGTCCGAGCGTTGTTTGGTTATGATTTAGGTAATATCAATTTTATGTCTTGGGGGATGTTTTCCATCACGTCCGCGCTTTCACTATAAGAACCCACAGTATTCGTCGTTCAAACCATTCTACAAAGAATAAAAAAGAAGATGACTTCGAAACAGCTTAATAAAATGAAAGCATTGCAAGACGTCCTGGACAATTTGGGTATGATGGAGCAAATGTTAGTGAGGTTAAACGAGGATCACTATTCTTATAGCCCCCATCGAGTGAAGATGGAGATTAACAACTTAAGAAAAGTAAAGGAAATGATAAGTGCTGTGATGAAAGAAATAAAGGAGGAGAAGGAGGATGAAGAGGAAAGGATAAGGATAAGAGCATGGAAAGAAAAAATTGAAAAAGAAGAAGAAAATGAGAAGAGGAAGAAAGAAGAGGAGGAGAAGAAGAAAGAAGAGAAAAAAGGAAGAAAAGAAGGAAAAGAAGAGAGAGTGTAGGAGAGAAAATAAGAAGTTGGTGGAGAAATAGAAGAAATTAGAAGCAGAAGAAACCCAAAGGCCCTTTGCAGGGCCACCCACATTTCTCGAAAAGATATTGACTTTCCATTGCCTACCCCTTTCTTATTTTTATTTAAAAATCCCATGTTTCAATTGCCTTTGTCCCTAGAATGGATATTTTTTTTCTCCCATTGTTCAATTGCCTTTGTCCCTAGAATGGATATTTTTTTCTCCCATTGTTCAATTGCCTTTGTCCCTAGAATGGATATTTTTTTCTCCCATTGTTCAATTGCCTTTGTCCCTAGAATGGATATTTCCTTTCTCCTATGTTAAATTCCCTAGTCCCCAGAGTGGATAGTACTTTTTTAACATGGAACTCCCCTATTGATTTCTATATATATATAATTTAGTCATACAGTCAACCCAATCGTAAAATTAGCTGAGATGATCCGAATATAGCGTATTTCTTTTTCAGGCAATAATATTCCGGCAAACAAAATGTATGATCTTTCTGTAAATAACTGCGCCGAAATACTTCCCGATGTATATTTTTGTCTCGCAGAGATGAGTCCGAATAGCGTCAGGCGAAATGAAAAAAAAAATATTGGCATACCTGCTTCTGATAATACTGACACGTTTACGATTAGGATCGATACCGACTAACATAGTCGAAGTCAGATATAATTTTTCAAAAAACTATGACAAGATACATGGTTAATCATCGTTTAGTCCGGACAATATTTTTGGGATAATACATGTTTGATCTCAAACGGGTCACAAATCAACACTAAATTCAAATCGAGCTAATGAAACATTCGATCATTGTTACTGATACTAAAGTTTCATTGATCATTGATACCGATGCTAAAGCTTCATCGATCTATGTTACCGATACTAAAGCTTCATCGATTATTGTTACCGATGCTAAAGCTTCATTGTAAATCAGGTCCTGCTCCATATTTATGTCTCCCATAAATATGTGCCTTCTAATGACAAAGTAATTGTTATTGTAAATATCAAATTAGCATGTGTTTGTTTCCGACTGAGAAGCTGACACGAATATGACAACCCCTGGAATATGACAAACCCTGGAAAATACCTATGTTGTTTCCTGTATTGGCACCAGGGATAATATTTAAACCATAAATGTTTCGGAATACATTAGAAAAACCTGGGCTAATACCTGATGCCTCTTTTAAAATTTAAGTTTCTAGAAAAAATGTAAACGCAGTAATCTACCAAATGTCAATTATTTATTATATTTGCGGTCTTCACATGTGTGCACATGTGCCCGGGATAGATTGTGGCTTTAACACTTCGACACGTTATCTGTGGTATGTTGTGGTTTTTACATTTGTGCACGTGTGCCGGTATATTTTGTGGTTTTACACTTCCACACGCATACCTGGGTTACACTGATTTTTACACCCCACACAAGTGTACGTGGATTATATGTTTTGTTTTGTTCGTTCATTTCAGCACATGTACCTTCGACAAGGAAGAATTACAGTGGAATCTAATTAAAATCATGTTTCACTTTACATATAGAAATAACAGATACCTACAACTTCCTAATGGTAGAACAGACATGTAAAACGTACTATTTATAATTATCATTCAAGTCGTATTGCTCTTTACAAACGGCATTATCAACGTGTTTGAAATTACGCTGCGTAATACATTTTACGGGTTACGTGTAGGATGTGATGCAAAACGGTTACACCACTTAAATAAATAGGATCCTCAACATCAGACATACGATTTAAGCATCTTGATTGTAAGTTATTATTCCGGTTGGCAAACACCACATTATACGCAGAAACCTTATTTTGCGGAACTGTCGTAATATAAAACTTAAATTGTAGTTAGAACATGTGTCTGTATTTGTGCTTTGGAATTATTTTAATTTTTATTTAATTCACTCTACATCATTTTCTTTTCCATAAGAAAAACAAAAGTGTAGACTATATTTTTAAAAAATGCAGAAATGCAATGGAAATGCAAAACTTACAGGGATACACCAATTTTGTAAAAATTATACCAGTCTCGGATCAATGTTCACGCTCTAACTGGCGTCTTTGCTCCCCATCCTCCCATCAACTTTTCCCGCGAAGTAAATCGATGATAGTTTTAGGTCCTCAAGGCTTCCAACCACTATGAACTCCGGGAAACCTATGCAGATCACTCCGAACCTGTCTCTGTATTACAATTTATTTCAATTAAGCATTGCAACACGCACAGACATAGGCATCATTAAGATATGCTAAAGGTTGCATCAAACGAACGTGATTATTTTACACTTTATCTTAGATCATATAGATATCTAAAAGACTGAAGCGACAAACATGCAGCAAAGATACTTTAGAAAACGAGTGATGTATATCGTGATGAAAACATTTCACCTTTCATATTAGTGAAAAAATATATGAGGAAATATTAAATTTGAATATCGTTGCCTTTTCGTGTCCTCATTCTGCAGATACTGAGTATGTCTCCGCCATCAACAAGATGAAATAATTGCTTTGTCAGTTTTTGCAAATAATACATCTATGTACATGATGTTAGTAATACGCTTCGACATAATTATTGTAGAAGGAGGAAGTGAAATAGATAAATACCAAAGTAGAAGTCTATCGATTATGGTAAAATCTTTTATATTGAAAGTGAAATGAATTTGTAGTAAATGTTGAAAGTTTCACGACATTTGGACAAAACATGTTTAATTTGTACGTATCATAAACTGTCGAACAAAGCCACTTATCCAGCCTTGCTGTAAGGGCATAACCTCATAGCTAGCCAGTGACAGCCTTGAGTGGCTGGCGGTTGTATGGTGCAAGATATGTTTTGTGTGGCAGGTGGGTGGAGTTTATTTAGTTGTTATACTTGGATCTGGCAAAACGAATTGTCCTTTTTATTTTGCTTTTAATCTAATAAGGTTAAAAGCAAGACTGTTATTATTTTACTAATTTAAGCCAAATTAGTAATTTAAGGCTTTAGACGTTTATTTTTAACGTAACATTTTAAAACAAAATGAAAAAGAATTGAATACATACATTGGAATTGTACTGAATCTTAACCATTGGAAAAACCTGAAAAATGTATATCAAAACACTCAAAGAGATTTTCCTAAACCTCAAGTAAATATTAGTGATAGCATATACGAATTTATTTTCCTACATTTCATGAAAACTTCAGATGATTACAGGTTTATTTGTGAACAGAAAACGATCTGTATGAAAATTTAGCCGATGAGCAAAGCATTCATGTTGACTTTTATTTCTTCATCTTGAAAAAATTACACATTCTCTCTATCTTCCTAGACTCCTTCCCATGCATATGTCGTATTTGCATTTAACTTCCTAAACTACTTCTTTGTCAGGGTAACTCGTTTTTTAAAGCACACGTGGCTTAAAATATATTGAAATTTACTTCTACTGTGGTATTTACCTATTTCACTTCCTCCTTTACAATAATTATGTCAACGCGTATTACTGATATCATGTACATAGATGTATTACTTGCAAAACTGACAAAGCTATTGCAATTATTTTCATTTTGTTGATGACAGAGACATACTAAGGGTCTGCAGAATGAGGACACGAAAAGGCAACGATATTCAAATTTAATATTTCCTCATATATTTTTTCATAATACGAAAGATGAAATCTTTTCATCACGGTCTACATCACTCGTTTTCTAAAGTATCTTTGTTGCATGTTTGTCGCTTCAGTCTTTTCTTTTCTTTCTTTTCTGCTTTTGTTTCGTTTCTTCACGGCATCTTTGCTTTCAGCAGTTTTGTTGCAAAGTGTGAGTGTAAATACGAAGTAAACTCGGACCATTTTACTGTTTTTGTCAAGATTAACCAACCTCACATTCACCGGATAAATATATTAATGTATTTATCATTTGGTCGAATTAACCAGACTTAAAAATCGCCTTTATTTATATTACTTAATCCAGGTGTTAAATAGTACGTACATGCCTCGTTAAATGTTGAGCGTCCACGAGAACAAATTCACAATGTTTATCTTATCATCTATTCGTTGGTATTGTGGCGAAAACTGATTTTATCACAAAGGCCGAGTTAAACTCGCCCACTGATTAGCATACTGGTTCAAATGACACGTACAACATATATATTTCTTTTCGAACAGAAGCAAGTAAGATAGTAATGGTATACAATATCGTAACTGCAAAGGACGAGGTCGATAAATGAAGCGCGATTATCATACATGCGCCTCGTGTATTGCATTTGTGTCGTCATGTTCTCCTATAGCTACAGTCAGATGCTGTACGATTCTGTCCATTCGCGAACTTTTTAATGACACTTTTTTTTTCGTTGTTTTTGTTGTTTGTTTTTCATAATGGATAGTTATATGGCTCATTTGCCTTTTAAACACGTAAATGATAAATGTAATACAAAAGTTACAAGAAAGGTCATACTAACGAGGGTGTATTTCGTTTATTCTATAGCATTCTTGTGGTTTTTGTTATTGTTGTTTTGGGTTTAACGCCATTTTTCAGTGCAGGATATGCGATTCATGGCGGCCATTATAACTGGCGGGGGAAGAAACCGTCACAACTGCACAAGTATTAAAATATGTCGAGAAGAAAGAGAAAGTAAAATAACTTCCAGAATCCGCAAAAATAAGAAAAACATAAAGTAAATTTATCCCAATTAAATCAAATGTCAATGTGCATAATGTATCCAGATTTACTGTTCTGTTAGCGATGACGGCAAGTAAATAAGAATACACAGAAATGTGTCACATGTAAGATGATTTCAGATAACATCACTGTCACGTTTGCTTGCCCACGATTACGTAAGTCAGGAACAAAGGAATGGGTTAGCGCCATGTGTATGTAGACCCTGCGTCTATCGTAGCGATTCGTGTTGTACAAGAACCCACAGCGTTAGGTGTCAAAACTAACATGTAGACGTTGGAAGCTTTGATCTCAGAACAAAGGACCCTCGATGCTGTTGTAAATCTCCCCGCGTTGACAGATGGCCTGAGGCTCGTCTGTTAAGGTGGACCGACTGGGGTAGAAGTGATATCCAATCGGAATTGAGGAAGGGTGGGGCCATGAATTCGAACCAGAATTTAGCAATCATTTGGGCTTGGAACGAATTAGTCATTGTGAAGCATCGTGCTGAGATGCTGAGAAGTTGTAGCAATAACTCCGAGGAAGCTACTCGTGAATTGGCGGGAAAAGAAACCTTGGTACATTCAAGGACAGAAAGCTTCGTAAAGGTCAGTGAGTTATTTGCTCGATTGATGCAGACTGTTACGGCATTGTAATTTTAATTATGTGCAGTATGTATATTTACTGACTAGAATTGTTAGTACGTAGAATTACCTTTGTATTGTTTAATTTACATGCGTACTTGAGAAATGAGCTATGATTATCTAGATTCTAGCTCCTAGTCAGAATTAATATTGTAATTCGCTATCTGGTTACTTCGTGGTAAATTAGTGCATTTATTTATGTGATATTCTATATTTTGCAATTGTTGAATTAAATTGTAACTTCGGAAATGGTTGCAGTGTGTAAATTTAAATAATATAGATATTTGAATATTTGTGTACACTTGTGGGAACGTAATGTACAGAAATGTGTCTGATTGTTGTGATATTATTCAGAATAATGAGATTAAGAATATATTGATGTAACGCAATTTAGTGATGTCTGTATGATAAATAGGATACCGCTCTTTATTGCAACGTTGTTTTCTATAAGAACATGTGTGGTTTTCGATGTGCACGAATGCGTGACCGAAAATGTAGATAGTCTCTATCTGATGATTGATTGTTGATTTAGTGTGAGCGAGATGGTTAACGAAACATGCTAACGTCCTTGTGTTTTCACAGGAAGCTTTCGGGGACAGAACTACCGAGTAGTCAAGTCCCGAGTCTCAGAGAGACAGGACAGAACAAGGCAGTAGGCAGAGAACAAGCCTAGTTGCTAGAGAAAGAGAGAGAGAAGGGGGAGGAGAAAAGGAGAATAAAGGGGAAGAGGATAGGAAGAATCGCAGTACGGAGAACGCCTGAAGGAGGAAAGGAATTGCCAGAGTAGAGCACAGATGAGTAGAACCAAGTACAAGGGAAATCCATCTCGCACTATAATCACGTGATGAAATAGGTTGTTACATGGTCGAGAGGAAGAAGATTGGTTGAGAAATTAATATCGTTTAAATTGTATTAAATTGTTATTCTCTTGAATTTTACCTTGGGTTCTTTATAATTTGACTGTCGGTATTGCTGACTGGGGGCTCGGAGCTGTATCTCTCTCTACCACTAATTTCAATTCCTACAAAAAACGAGCCAGGGTGGGAATTCCATAGTAATTCAAATACATATTGGGAGCACCCCACCCCCAACTCATAACAGAGCGTTCGCAGAACCACACAATCACATTTATTAGTTATAGAGCATACATCCCCACACCCTTTCGAATCAACCACACAGATAAAACGTAATTCGACCAAATGATAAATACCTTAATATATTTATCCGGTGAATGCGGGGTCCCGAGTGGCTGAGTGGTATAAAGCGCTCTCCGTTACGGATCACTGCCATCTCACCTCTTTCTGCGTGGGTTCAAGTCTCGGATTCGGCTAATGTGGGTATGGGAGAAAGGTTGCCAGTAGCTTCTCGTGGGTCAGTGGTTCTTTCCGGGTTTTCTCGGGTTCTTCCTCCATATTAATACTGGCCGCCATGTATAGCCTATCGTGTGCTGAAAACTGGCGTTAATCCCTACACAACACGTTATCCGGTGAATGTGAGGTTGGTTAATCTTCATAAGAATAGTAATATGGTCCGAGTTTCCTTCGTACTTCGCTCACACTTTGCAACAAGACTGCTGAAAGCAAAGATGCCGTGAAGAAACGAAACAAAAGCAGGAAAGAAAAAAATAAAAGACTGAAGCGACAAATATGCAGCAAAGATACTTTAGAAAACGAGTGATGTACATCGTGATGAAAACATTTCACCTTTCATATTAGTGAAAAAATATATGAGGAAATATTAAATTTGAATATCGTTGCCTTTTCGTGTCCTCATTCTGCAGACACTGAGTATGTCTTCGCATTCAACAAGATGAAATAATTGCTTTGTCAGTTTTTGCAAATAATACATCTATGTACATGATGTTAGTAATACGCTTAGACATAATTATTGTAGAAGGAGGAAGTTAAATAGATAAATACCACAGTAGAAGTAACTTGCAATATATTTTTAACCCACGTGTGCTTTAAAAACGAGTTACCCTTACAAAGAAGTAGTTTAGGAAGTTAAATGCAGATACGAAATATCAATGGGAAGGGGTCTAGGAAGACAGAGAGAATGTGTGATTTTTTCAAGGTGTAGAAATACCAGTCAACATGAATGCTTTGCTCATCGGCTAAATTTTCATACAGATCGTTTTCTGTTCACAAATAAACCTGTAATCATCTGAAGTTTTCATGAAATGTAGGAAAATAAATTCGTATATGCTATCACTAATAGCTGCGTGAGGTTTAGGAAAATCTATTTGAGTGTTTTGATATACATTTTCTAGGTTTTTCCAATGGTTAAGATTCAGTACAATTCCAATGTATGTATTCAATTCTTTTTCATTTTGTTTTAAAATGTTACGTTAAAAATAAACGTCTAAAGCCTTAAATTACTAATTTGGCTTAAATTAGTAAAATAATAACAGTCTTGCTTTTAACCTTATTAGATTAAAAGCAAAACAAAAATGACAATTCGTTTTGCCAGATCCAAGTATAACAAATAAATAAACTCCACCCACCTGCCACACAAAACATATCTTGCACCAGACAACCGCCAGCCAACCAAGGCTGTCACTGGCTAGCTATGACGTTATGCCCTTACAGCAAGGCTGGATAAGTGGCTTTGTTCGACGGTTTATGATACGTACAAATTAAACATGGCTTGTCCAAATGTAGTGAAAATTTCAACATTTACTACAGATTCATTTCACTTTTAATATGAAAGATTTTACCATAATAAAGACTTGAAATATTGCAAAGATTGTATGATTATTGAGTAGGCTGGGTTTTTCGGTTCTGTCAATCAATCAATTAACTTACATGTATATAATGATACCAAAGTGGATAGACCATGACATTATTTACTTCTTGTTATTAGATACTTGTTGACTTCATAAAGAAAGAAAATGTCAACGACCTTGTTTATTCATTCGGGAAAAACTAATTTTGAAGGAAATAGTTTAATTCAAATGTTTGGAAATCTAGTGTATCTAGCATGTGTAATGAAATTTTTTAAAAATTGTTTTTATGTAAATATATCCACTTCAGAGGTCGGTATATACTGTGAACATACAGTAGTCTCATTTGTTTTAATGAAATAAATTATGCAAATATTATACTGAATACGACATATTGCCAGTTATTTCATGAAAGTCAAACAAATAGTAGCATTAACTAGGTTCCATCCATAAAACACACTTTACATATATGCCTTTAGTGAAATTTCTCTGTTTTCCGATTATATAGATTGCTTCCAGTTTATTGCAAATTTAGAAGAAATGGTTACATATGACTTTTCTATGAGACTTAAAGAATATCTTTTAAAATTCTGCTCTACTGCAACCTTATTAACTTGTTTAAACTGACTTCGGCCTCAGCGGTTATTTCAAATATTTCTGTGAACATAGATCAGCTTGGAGAATACTTCTTGTGTCTTCTCATAGTCTGAAAAATTAAACTGGGGGATACAGAAACAATGGAATCGATAGATATGAAACATGTTTCTTTATTTGGGGTGTAGATCTCCCTAGTTTGATCTTTTCAGACCATTTAAGAGTGTTCTCCCCAACTGTAATATTACCCGAAGGCTTAGTGTGTGCTATATTCTTAGAACGTTATGATTTGTTTTATCATTTGCAGGTGTTGTTTTTCTAGAATTTACTTATTCGTTTGTCATTATTCATTTCTTTTTCAAGTTCTTGTATATTTGTGTGGGTTGTGTATATAAATAAATCTGGCATAAAGTTTGTCCTTGTGGATCTTTATTCTTTTTCCATGTTTGTACTTACGGATCTTTTTCATTGTTTTATTATTTATTTACAATTTCTACAATCTTCAGGCTCTGTCATTTATGATTTAAACACATCTTCGTATTCCTACTGTGTCTCTTCCAAAACTTCGTCACAGGTGATCTTAGAGTAACCTTTCTTTCGTTTCCTTTCACTTTCTTCTTCAGATGATGTTTTTGATTGTTCTTCTTCTTTTTGGTTTTTCTAATTTAATGACCTTCTCGCTTTCATTTTTCACTCTTCTTTGCTCCTTTCTCTTTCCTGTAATTCATGTCATTGAGGCTTGTTGAGCGGTTTGGTTTGGATTTGCTGTTTTTCCTACTTGTGTTCTTTTTTTTTATCTGGCTGGGTTTTGTGACGTCAGTTGTTTTTGTTTTCGCCTGTTTTTAGGAATATTCACTTTTGTGTTGTTGGGTTTGTTGCTGTTTTCGCAATTGGCATGTTTCGTGATTGTGTTTTTTTTTTTTTGGTGTTGTTCATTTCGATGCTGTTTTCCTTTTATCGTGTTTTGTTTTTTGTTCGTCATTTTGGTTTCTTTACTTGCTGTACGTTCTGGACTTGTATTTGAGATTGTTTATTAGCTGTCTGTTTGGGATAAATGGTTAATTCACTTATGTGGGTTGACCCTTGTGTTCTTTCTTGTAATGTAGGGCATTCTTTTTTTTGGTGACTATCCCACTTTCTCACAATTTTTTCACTTCCTATGTAGATGCAGCCATTATACCAATATTCCTCCAATTCCGAAAGTTCTCTGTTGTGTGTCATTCCTGATTTCCTTGTGCAGCACGTGAGGATAGTTCACTTCTTTTTTTTCTGGTAAATTTTTAATTATCATGTTTTAATATGTATTTTTATCTTACTTTAATCACTGCATTTGCAAAAAGTTAACAAACGTGTAATTTGTAATTTCCGTCATGTGATGGAATCATGTAGACTTTCGGGCGGTTGGTTTCCTGCGTGCCACTGCAGATGTAAATCGCAAGACTTTACTTCTCAAGAATGAGTATCAAAATCATGAAAACATGTTTCATGAATTTACCAACCTTAAATAATGAAGATAACTACCAGTTTATGTTAGGATATCCACTGTAAATTTAATTTAAACATACTTCTAGAACAACCAACCAACGTAAGATCTAACCGACAAGCACCTTCAATACTTAACCCGTAGTCACAAGAAAACAACACGTACATTAGCCAACTTAGTTTTTAAAGAGTTGACAAGGGCAAGGTTAACATTGGTTTATTATTAAGATTGCTTATACTTGTCCACTGTCTCCACTTTTTGCTTAACTAAAGTTTCTGAAGTTCTGCTTGGATCTTTAAGCACATCATTTAGCAACTACGCAATATACGTAATATATATATATATATATATATATATATATATATATATATATATATATATATATATATATATATATATATATATATATATATATATATAATTTAGTCATACAGTCAACCCAGTCGTAATATTAGCTGAGATGATCCGAATATAACGTATTTCTTTTTCAGGCAATAATATTCCGGCAAACAAAATGTATGATCTTTCTATAAATAACTGCGCCGAAATACTTCCCGATGTATATTTTTGTCTCGCAGAGATGAGTCCGAATAGCGTCTGGCGAAATGAAAAAAAAAATATTGGCATACCTGTGTCTGATAACACTGACACGTTTACGATTAGGATCGATACCGACTAACATAGTCGAAGTCAGATATAATTTTTCAAAAAACTATGACAAGATACATGGTTATTCATCGTCTAGTCCGGACAATATTTTTTGGGATAATACATGTTTGATCTCAAACGGGTCACAAATCAACACTAAATTCAAATCGAGCTAATGAAACATTCGATCATTGTTACTGATACTAAAGTTTCATCGATCATTGATACCGATACTAAAGCTTCATCGATCTATGTTTCCGATACTAAAGCTTCATCGATTATTGTTACCGATGCTAAAGATTCACTGTAAATCAGGTCCTGCTCCACATTTATGTCTCTCATCAATATATACCTTCTAATGACAAAGTAATTGTTATAGTAAATGTCAAATTAGCATGTGTTTGTTTCCGACTGAGAAGCTGACACGAATATGACAACCCCTGGAATGTGACAAACCCTGGAAAATACCTATGTTGTTTCCTGTATTGGCACCAGGGATAATATTTAAACCATAAATATTTCGGAATACGTTAGAAAAACGTGGGCAAATACCTGATGCCTCTTTTAAAATTTAAGTTTCTAGAAAAATTGTAAATACTGCAGTCACTGTAATCAACCAAATGTTAATTATTTATTATAGTTGTGGTCTTCACATGTGTGCACATGTGCCCGGGATACATTGTGGCTGTAACACATCGACACGTTATCTGTGGCATGTTGTGGTTTTTACATTTGTACACGTGTGCCGGTATATTTTGTGGTTTTACACTTCCACACACATACCTGGGTTACAGTGATTTTTACACCCCACACAAGTGTACGTGGATTACATGTTTTGTTTTGTTCTTTCATTTCAGCACATGTACCTTCGACAAGGAAGAATTACAATGGAATCTAATTAAAATCATGTTTCACTTTACATATAGAAATAACAGACACCGACAACTTCCTAGTGGTATCATTCAAGTCGTATTGCTCTTTACAAACGGCATTATCAACGTGTTTGAAATTACGCTGCGTAATACATTTTACAGGTTACGTGTAGGATGTGATGCAAAACGGTTACACCACTTAAATAAATAGGATCATCAACATCAGACATACGATTTAAGCATCTTGATTGTAAGTTATTATTCCGGTTGGCAAACATCACATTGTACTCAGAAACCTTATTTTACGGAACTGTCGTAATATAAAACTTAAATTGTAGTTAGAACAATGTCTGTATTGGTGCTTTGGAATTATTTTAATTTTTATTTAATTCACTCTACATCATTTTCTTTTCCATAAGAAAAACAAAAGTGTAGACTATATTTTTAAAAAATGCAGAAATGCAATGAAAATGCAAAACATTTCAGGGATACACCTATTCCGTAAAAATTATACCAATCTCGGATCATTGTTCACGATCTGACTGGCGTCTTTGCTCCCCATCCTCCCCATTAACTTTTCTCTATGATAGTTTTAGGTCCTGAAGGCTTCCAAACCACCATGAACTCCGGGAAACCTATGCAGATCACTCCGAACCTGTCTCTGTATTACAATTTATTTCAATTAAGCATTGCAACACGCACAGACATATGCGTCATTAAGATATGCTAAAAGTTGTATCAAACGAAGGTGATTATTTTACACTTTATCTTAGATCATATAGATATCACGTGTACCAGTTGCAAATATTGTCTTTATGCTAAAAATTAAAGGAAACTGGCGGGAGTGATTTTCAATCTTTCATTCCTAAAAATATTTCTCAGAGAAAATATGTTCATATAAAATAAAATTCATTGTCTGAAAAGGCATGCACTAACATAGACGCTGTTTAAGCGGGGAGGAGGGGGGAGTCTTAAGTGAAAAATGAAAAATCAGAGAAACTTATACAAACCTAAAGATTGGTAATAATATTTACGTACTAGTTGCTCTGGTAGTAATTCCAGTTACATCATTATATTTACGTACTAGTTGCCCTGGTAGCAATTCCAGTTACATCATTATATTTATGTACTAGTTGCCGTGGTAGCAATACCAGTTACATCATTACATTTACGTACTAGCTGCCCTGGTAGCAATTGACCTATCGCCACTTGTCAATCATTCTGCTCGATTGACCAATCAGCGTGCGCTATTATACACACCTCTAGGCACTGTTTACGTCCGCCATTTTCCTCCGACAATGTGCTTCTGTCGATATCGACTCGACTATTGTATATATTTATAAATTTCTTAACGGTTCGGCAATATTTCGATTCACAATGGTGAAGAGGTGTCAATGATGGCTTTAATAATATTTGTAGAGATAGTGTTATCAATATTTTTTTATTACATTTAGATCTATAAATGAAACATGCGTACTAGATGCAGTATAAGTAAATTTAATCGTCGGGTGAAAATGATTTAGGCAGTCAATTATTTTTTCCAGTTCTTCAGATGAATGCTTCCAGATTATAAATATGTCATCTAAAAATCTGAACCAAAGAGATGGATCAAACTTTTCGTTTTGAATAAAATCCTTTTCTAATTCACCCATGTAAGGGAAGAGGGAGCCATATTAATACCTATTATCTGTATATAATTCGTATTATTAAATTGAAAATAATTATTTTCCAAGATAGGTTTTTATTATTTTACAAATATCTTCGCTAGATAGTGTGCTATTATTAGGATTGTTATCAAGAAAACATTTGCACGCTTCAATACCATCTGCATGCGGAATGTTGGTATATAGTGTTGTTACATCTAATGATACCAGGATTGAAATTATCAGATAGATGTGGAATAGACTTCGACTTTTTAATGAAAGTAGTTGTATCTTTAATGTATGAAGGAAGTGATTTCATTAAAGGTTGTAAAACACTATCAATAAATTTGCATAGGTTTTCAGTATATGAATTACAACCTGATATAATGGGTTGTCCTGGAAAATGTAAAGGTAAATTATGGTCGGATTTGTATGAGTTTTGAGTAATATGTAGAATTGAGGTGTACGTATGTTAAGAGGGAAATTATCAAATTCCTCATATACGGAATTATTATTTTTGAGGCGTAGGTATGTTAAGAGGGAAAGTATCAAATTCCTCACATACGGAATTATTATTTTTAGAGATCTCATTAATGCATGTTGAAATTTGTTATTTAATTTCTAATTGACGTTCAACTTCTTTAACACAATCATCTTTATTCACAATAATAATAGTGTTTGGCTTATCATTATATTTGATCACTATACTGTCGTCATTCATTAGATTATATACAGACTTAATTTCGTCCATATAAATATTACTATGATATTGCTTTAATTTAGTTAATATCTCTTTTGTGATCACGTATATATAAAAATATAAATATGAATCACGCAAAAGATGACTTAATTCTGTTATAAAAAGGTTATCTGGGTGACAAGTTTTGGGATGACTTCTCCAACCAATTGGGGCGACTTCTCCAACCACTCTGGGGAGACTTCTCCAGATACGTGGGGGTGAGTTCTCTATGGGGCGAGTTCTCCGCATAACGACGTAACTTAGAGAAGTGAAAGCGATTAATAAATGCTCTCGCTTTCTGTCTCTGTCTCAATGTTGTTTCATATGGCAAATATTGCTCACCAATATCGTCTGGTATATCTTTTAATGTTATCAGGCCCGCCATTTTCACAGAATGTTTGTCGGAGGTTAAGAGGTTGTCAAGTCACGTGTTCGGTAGGCGGAGCGATCTACCTTCTGGCGTAAGGTCAATTCCAGTTACATCATTGCATTTACGTACTAGCTGCTCTGGTAGTAATTCAAGTTACATCATTATATTTACGTACTAGTTGCCCTGGTAGCAATTCCAGTTACATCATTATATACACAACGTTTATGGACACAGAGAAAAATATTTAAACACGAAATGGACAAATGTTAACAAAGAAATATTTGTTAGTGATCTGACTTAAACAACAAGATATGACCGGTTACCATGTATATTATTTCCTATGTAGGCAAGTGGATTATTTTTCTAAAACATCTACCCATCAAACCATGTCGGACTGTTTGTAAATATGTTTACTTTCTTCTCCATTATCCGAGAAAAGGATTACACGTTTACGTGTCCAAAATCATTCTAGGTAGGTCTGTCTTTTTGGACCGTTAAAGGTGCATGTATAATTTTCTTCTGAAACCGCCCACGTTGTGTCTCAATTGAAAAAAAGTCCTATTTTATGAAGATAAATATTCTCAAAATTACTTAATATAAGTATAATAACATAAAGGGATGTACGCTTTTTTTTGCAATGACACACCATCAGAATAATTCTAGATTTCGAAACTCTAAATGAATCAAAAATTCTTAAATAGGAGAAAATATTAGGAAAAGTGCACTTTCTCTACCATAGCACTTTTCGAAATTAATAATTGCATTATATCATATTATTATTTATAATAAAGCTAATGCGATCAATAAAGAGCATCTTTTGTTCTTCACGTTGTTTAACTAAATGCGTAATTCCAATATAATGATGAACGTTCTGTTATTAATTACTTACATTAAGGTAACAATAATAATATGATCTGAAATTGGACATTATAGTAATTCTCAGGACAGGTTTATGACCTTATACTACAAGGTAATTCATTTTTTTGTGTGGTTAATATTTACGTTCAGGGACGTCTTCGGGGGTGAGGGAGGGCGGTAAAGGCAACACCCCTCTCCCGCCCCGGATTTAAAAAAGCAATCAAATATAGTATATAAATCTCTTTGCTTTTGATTTTTTTTCCCCTCCGTTTAAATGTAATGCTGTAACTGGAATTGCTACCAGGACAACTAGTACGTAAATATTATTACCAATCCTTAAGTTTGTATAAGTTCTTCTGATTTTTCATGTTTTACATAAGACCCCGCCCCCGCTTTAAACAGCGTCTATGTTAGTGCATGCCTTTTCAGACAATGAATTTTATTTTATATGAACATATTTTCTCTGATAAATATTTTTAGGAATCAAAGATGGAAGATCAATCTCGCCAGTTTACTTTAATTTTTAGTATGAAGACAAAATTTGCAACTGATACACGTGATATCTATATGATCGAAGATAATTTGTAAAATAATCATCTTAGTTTGATACAACCTTTAGCATATCTTAATGATGCATATGTCTGTGCGTGTTGCAATGCGTAATTGAAATAAATTGTAAAAGAGACAGGTTCGGAGTGATCTGCATATGTTTCCCGTAAGCCTTCAGGACCTAAAACTATCATCGATTTAGTTCGCGGGAAAAGTTGATGGGGACGACGGGGAGCAACGACACCAGTCAGAGCGTGAACATCGATCCGAGATTGGTATAATTTTTACGGAATTGGTGTATCCCTATAAGTTTTTCATTTCCATTACATTGATGCATTTTTTTAAAAATATAGTCTACACTTTTGTTTATCTTCTGGAAAAGAAAATGACTTAGAGAGGATTGAATACAAATTACAATAATTTAAAGGCAGAAATACATACACATGTCCTAACTACAATGTAAGTTTTATTTTATGACAGTTCCGCATAATAAGGTTATAATAACTTACAATGTTTGATGTTGTTGCACATATTTATTTTATTGGTGTGACCGTTTTATTTATTTTATTGGTGTGACCGTTTTGCATCGCATTCTACACGTAACCAGTAAAATTTATTATGGAGCGTAATTTCAAACACGTTGATAATGCCGTTTGTAAAGAGCAATACGACTTCAATAATAATTATAAATAGTACGTTTTACATGTCTGTTCTACCATTAGGAAGTTGTCGGTGTCTGTTATGTCTATATTTAAAGTGAAATATGATTTTAATTAGATTCCATTGTAATTTTTCTTGTCGAAGGTACATGTGCTGAAATGAAAGAACAAAACAAAACATGTAATCCAGGTATACTTGTTTAGGGTGTAAAAATCACTGTAACCCAAGTATGTGTGTGGAAGTGTAAAACCACAAAATATACCGGCACACGTGTACAAATGTAAAAACCACAACATGCCACAGATAACGTGTCGATGTGTTACAGCCACAATGTATCCCGGGCACATGTGCACACATGTGAAGACTACAAATATAATAAATAATTAACATTTGGTTGATTACCGTGACTGCAGTGTTTACAATTTTTCTAGAAAGTTAAATTTTAAAAGAGGCATCAGGCATTATTCCAGGTTTTTCTAACGTATTCCGAAACATTTATGGTTTAAATATTATCCCTGGCGCCAATACAGGTAACGACAGCGGTATTTTCCAGGGTTTTGTCATATTCCAGGGGTTATCATATTCGTGTCAGCTTCTCAGCCGGAAACTAACACATGCTAATTTGATATTTTCTATAACAATTACTTTTGCATTAGAAGACACATAATTTTGGGAGACAGAAATATGAAGCATGACCTGATTTACAATGAAGCTTTAATATCGGTAACAATGATCGATGAAGCTTTAGCATCTGTAACAATGATCTATGAAGCTTTAGTATCGGTAACAATGATCGATGAAGCTTTAGCATTGGTAGCAATGATCGATTAAGCTTTAGTATCGGTAACAATGATCGAAAGTTTCATTAGCTCGATTTGAATTTAGTGTTGATTGCGTAGTTTGTGACCCGTTTGAGATCAAACATGTATTATTCCAAAAAACATTGTCCAGACTAGACGATGATTAACCATGTATCTTGCCATAGGTTTTTGAAAAAGTATATCTGACTTCGACTATGTTAGTCGGTATCGATCCTAATCGTAAACATGTCAGTGTTATCAGGCGCAGGTATGCCCAAAATTTTTTTTTTCATTTCGCCAGACGCCATTCTGACTCATCTCTGCGAGACAAAAATATCCATCTGGAAGTATGTCGACGCAGTAATTTACAGAAAGATCACACATTTTATATATATTCAGTGGACAAGTATAAGCAATCTTAATAATAAACTGATGTTAACCTTGCCCTTATCAACTCTTTAAAAACTAAGTTGGCTAATGTACGTGTTGTTTTCTTGTGACTACGGGTTAGTATTGAAGGTACTTACACGTTGGTTGGTTGTTCTAGAAGTACGTTTAAAATAAATTTACACGTTAGTATACAGTGAGAAATACTGGTATAATGGCTGCATCTACAAAAGAAGTATAAAAATTGTGAGAAAGTGGGGCATTCAACAAAACTAAAATACCCTACATTACAAGAAATAACACAAGGGACAACCCACATAAGTGAATTGACCATTTATTCCAAACAGACAATTAATAAACAAAATCAATTACAAGTCCAGAACGTACAGCAATTAAAGAAACCAACCGAGGAACAAAAAAACAAAAAAACAAAACAAACACACGATAAAAGAAAACAGCATTGAAATCAACAAGAAATAAAACAAACAACAACAAATAAAAACACAATCACGAAACAGGCCAATTGCAAAAAAGACCAGCAACAAATCCAACAAATAAAATGAATATCCCTAAAAACAGGCGCAAACAAAAACAACAAAAACAACTGACGTCACAAAAACCAGCCAGATAGAAGAAACAACCCAAGTAGAAAAACAGCAAATGCAAACTAAAATACTCAACTAGCCTCAATGACATGAGCTTCAGAAAAGAAAAAGGAGCAAAGAAGAGTGAAAAATGAAAGCGAGAAGGTCATTAAATTAGAAAAACCAAATAGAAAAAGAACACTCAAAGCAACATCTGAAGAAGAAACGGTAGAAAGATTACATTAAGCTCACCTGTGACGACGTTTTGGAAGAGACACAGTAGGAATACGAATATGTGTTTAAGTCAAAATGGACAGAGCCTGAAGATTGTACAAACTTAAAAAAAAATAATAAAAACGAGATCCATAAGTAAAAACATGGAAAAAGAACAAAGATCCACAAGGACAAACTTTATGCCAATTATTTTTATATACACAGCCGATACAAATATACCAGAACTTGAAAAAGAAAAGAATAATAACAAACGTATAAATAAATTCTAGAAAAACAACACCTGGAAATAATTTTAAAAGTCATAACTTTCTAAGAATAAAGCACACACTAAGCCTTCGGATAATATTTGTTGGGGAGAACTATCTTAAATGGTCTGAAAAGATCAAACTAGGGAGATATATACCCCAAATAAAGAAACATGTTTCAAATCTATTGATTCCATTGTTTGTATATCTCCCAGTTTAATTTTTTAGACTATGAGAAGACACAGGAAGTATTCTCCATGCTGATCTATGTTCACGGTTACAGAAATATTTGAAATAATCGCTGAGGCCGAAGTCAGTTTTAACAAGTTAATAAGGTTACAGTAGAGCAGAACTTTAAAAGGTATTCTTTAAGTCTCATAGAAAAGTCATATGTAACCATTTCTTCTAAATTTGCAATAAACTGGAAGCAATTTATAGAATCGGAAAACATAGAAATTTCACTAAAGGCATATATTTAAAATGTGTTTTATGGATGGAACCTAGTTAATACTACTATTTGTTTGACTTTCATGAAATAACTGGCAATATGTCGTATTCAGTATAATACTTGCATAATTTATATCATTAAAACAATTGTATGTTCACATTATATACCGATCTCTGAAGTGGATATATCTACATAAAAACAATTTTTAAAAAATTTCATTACACATGCTAGATACACTAGATTTCCAAACATTTGAATTAAACTATTTCCTTCAAAATTAGTTTTTCCCGAATGAAAAAACAAGGTCGTTGACATTTTCTTTCTTTATGAAGTCAACAAGTATCTAATAACAAGAAGTGAATGATGTCATGGTCTATCCACTTTTGTATCATTATATACATGTAAGTTAATTGATTGATTGACAGAACCGAAAAACCCAGCCTACTCAATAATCATACAATCTTTGCAATATTTCAAGTCTTTATTATGGCAAAATCTTTTATATTAAAAGTAAAACGAATTTGTGGTAAATGTTGAAATTTTCACTACATTTGGACAAGCCATGTTTAATTTGTACGCATCATAAACCGTCGAACAAAGCCACTTATCCAGCCTTGCTGTAAGGGCATAACGTCATAGCTAGCCAGTGACAGCCTTGGTTGGCTGGCGGTTGTCTGGTGCAAGATATGTTTTGTGTGGCAGGTGGGTGGAGTTTATTTAGTTGTTATACTTGGATCTGGCAAAACGAATTGTCCTTTTTATTTTGCTTTTAATCTAATAAGGTTAAAAGCAAGACTGTTATTATTTTACTAATTTAAGCCAAATTAGTAATTTAAGGCTTTAGACGTTTATTTTTAACGTAACATTTTAAAACAAAACGAAAAAGAATTGAATACATACATTGGAATTATACTAAATCTTAACCATTGGAAAAACCTAAAAAATGTATATCAAAACACTCAAATAGATTTTCCTAAACCTCACGCAACTATTAGTGATAGCATTTACGAATTTATTTTCCTACATTTCATGAAAACTTCAGATGATTACAGGTTTATTTGTAAACAGAAAACGATCTGTATGAAAATTTAGCCGATGAGCAAAGCATTCATGTTGACTGGTATTTCTACACCTTGAAAAAATCACACATTCTCTCTGTCTTCCTAGACCCCTTCCCATTGATATTTCGTATTTGCATTTAACTTCCTAAACTACTTCTTTGTAAGGGTAACTCGTTTTTAAAGCACACGTGGGTTAAAACTATATTGCAAGTTACTTCTGCTGTGGTATTTATCTATTTCACTTCCTCCTTCTACAATAATTATGTCTAAGCGTATTACTAATATCATGTACATAGATGTATTATTTGCAAAAACTGACAAAGCAAATTATTTCATCTTGTTGATGGGGGAGACATACTCAGTGTCTGCAGAATGAGGACACGAAAAAGCAACGATATTCAAATTTAATATTTCCTCATATATTTTTTCACTAATATGAATGGTGAAATGTTTTCATCACGATATATATCACTCGTTTTCTAATGTATCTTTGCTGCATGTTTGTCGCTTCAGTCTTTTATTTTTTCTTTCCTGCTTTTGTTTCGTTTCTTCACGGCATCTTTGCTTTCAGCAGTCTTGTTGCAAAGTGTGAGCGAAGTACGAAGGAAACTCGGACCATTTTACTGTTCTTATGAAGATTAACCAACCTCACATTCACCGGATAATGTGTTGTGTAGGGATTAACGCCAGTTTTCAGCACACGATAGGCTATACATGGCGGCCAGTATTAATATGGAGGAAGAACCCGAGAAAACCCGGAAAGAACCACTGACCCATGAGAAGCTACTGGCAACCTTTCTTCCATACCCACATTAGCCGAATCCGAGACTTGAACCCACGTAGAAAGAGGTGAGATGGCAGTGATCCGTAACGGAGAGCGCTTTATACCACTCGGCCACTCGGGACCCCGCATTCACCGGATAATTTTATTAATGTATTTATCATTTGGTCGAATTACGTTTTATCTGTGTGGTTGATTCGAAAGGGTGTGGGGATGTATGCTCTATAACTAATAAATGTGATTGTGGGGTTCTGCGAACGCTCTGTTATGAGTTGGGGGTGGGGTGCTCCCAATATGTATTTGAATTGCTATGGAATTCCCACCCTGGCTCGTTTTTTGTAGGAATTGAAATTAGTGGTAGAGAGAGATACAGCTCCGAGCCCCCAGTCAGCAATACCGACAGTCAAATTATAAAGAACCCAAGGTAAAATTCAAGAGAATAACAATTTAATACAATTTAAACGATATTAATTTCTCAACCAATCTTCTTCCTCTCGACCATGTAACAACCTATTTCATCACGTGATTATAGTGCGAGATGGATTTCCCTTGTACTTGGTTCTACTCATCTGTGCTCTACTCTGGCAATTCCTTTCCTCCTTCAGGCGTTCTCCGTACTGCGATTCTTCCTATCCTCTTCCCCTTTATTCTCCTTTTCTCCTCCCCCTTCTCTCTCTCTTTCTCTAGCAACTAGGCTTGTTCTCTGCCTACTGCCTTGTTCTGTCCTGTCTCTCTGAGACTCGGGACTTGACTACTCGGTAGTTCTGTCCCCGAAAGCTTCCTGTGAAAACACAAGGATGTTAGCATGTTTCGTTAACCATCTCGCTCACACTAAATCAACAATCAATCATCAGATAGAGACTATCTACATTTTCGGTCACGCATTCGTGCACATCGAAAACCACATACGTTCTTATAGAAAACAACGTTGCAATAAAGAGCGGTATCCTATTTATCATACAGACATCACTAAATTGCGTCACATCAAAATATTCTAAATCTCATTATTCTGAATAACATCACAACAATCAGACACATTTCTGTACATTACGTTCCCACAAGTGTACACAAATTCTCAAATATCCATATTATTTAAATTTACACACTGTAACCATTTCCAAAGTTACAATTTAATTCAACAATTGCAAAATCTAGAATATCACATAAATAAACTAATTTACCACGAAGTAACCAGATAGCGAATTACAATATTAATTCTGACTAGGAGCTAGAATAGTAGTGAATGGGGTCACATTGGCGACAATGGGAATTAGCATTAAAAACCACCCTGGGTCACTTTGGCGAGAATGGAAATTTAACATTAACCACCCTGGGTCACTTTGGCGACAATGGAAATTTAACATGGGCAAAAAACCCTGGGTCACTCTGGCGACAAGAGATTTTTACATTTGAGAAAGGAAATGGACATTCTAGGGACAAAGGCATTCGAACACTGGAAATTTAACATGGGAGATATTGCTGGGTCACTCTAGGGACAAGGGGAATTGAACATGGGGAATAGAGTTTGGGTCTGTCTAGGGACAAGGGCAATTGAACATGAGAATAGAGTTTGGGCTTGTCTAGGGACAAGGGGAATTGAACATGGGAATAGAGTTTGGGCTTGTCTAGGGACAAGGGGAATTGAACATGGGAATAGAGTTTGGGTTTGTCTAGGGACAAGGGGAATTGAACATGTTAGAAAAAAAAAACTACTTTAGGGACAAGGGGAATTGAACATGTGATTTTTTTTTAAAATTTTTTTTAAAAAAAGGGTAGGCAATGGAAAGTCAGTCTCTTTTCGAGAAATGTGGGTGGCCCTGAAAAGGGCCTTTGGTTTTATGTTAATATTAACATAGACGGCATCTGTCACATCTTCTTCTTCTTAAACTCCTTCTAAATGCAGGTCCATACACAAATACCCTCTTGAGGCATCCTTGTCTTTCTATGTAAACTCTTCTCATCCATAGACTAGTATCTGTCCTATCGACAACAGTCCACTTGGACCGGACATACATGGGTATGTCCGTTCTGAACATCATTGTTGACACAAGGGTGGAAGATTGAACGTCGGTCCACATCTTGAGACTCCGAGAACAGGTGAGTGATTGCGCTGAACTGCGCTTATTTATAGGGAGAGGCAGGATTGAAACGGATTGAGTTCATTGACCAATCCAAACACGCGTGACAAAATTCAGTCAGCCTGCATCCAATCCGAAGAGAGCAGTCTGTGACGTCACGTAGTCTATATAGATTCGCTAGCGCCTGTGTGCAGTCAATATATGCGACAGTGATTCAACATGACGGAAACTCAGAAAACGATTCACTGGGGTGCACCAGCAGTGGAGACTACCCAAGGGAACCCGGACTTACTTTCAGAAGAGGTACATTGGGATTTTGTGGATTTTCTTACCTCGCAAGAATTTGTTCCGGAACCTTCGTCTCATTCTTCATTACCCCAAGTGGAGAATTTTAGACAGAGACAGAAAGTAGAATTGGAGAAATTTATGCAACGACAAAAGGAAGCGGAACAAGCTTTTCTCCTACAGCAACAGCAACAGCAACAAGAAGAGGTAAGAAAAAACAACAACAACAAGAAGTAGCAGCAAAGAAACAAGAGGGTGAAAATCAAACGGCTACGGTACTGTTGGACATTTTAGCGGAGTTAAGAAGTCTGAAACAAATGTATCAGACTTCTTTATCACGACCGAAGAGCATACGACCCTCCCGAGCTAAACACGCCAACCCTGTGACTAAGCCTACCGTACCACCCTTAGTGATTTCAACCCAATCATCATCATCAGAAGTAGGCCTCGGCAGTGGCAAAGGCTTAAGGCAGTTAAAGTTGATTGCTTAAACTCACCCCTACACCAAAAAAAGGCCCTTTTCAGGGCCACCCACTTCTCTCGAAAAGAGATAGCCTTTCAATTTGCCAATAACTCAAAAATCAACACACAAAAAAGAAACATTTTACCCTTATAGTGCGTGTCTGTGTATGAGTGCGTGAGTGTAGCTTCTTATTTAAAATCAAAACTCAAAGACACTTACCTTATGTAATTAATGTATTCTTTTCTCCATAGTTACAATCCAATTCACAATTCACAACATAACACTTTATAAATTACATTCACTTCTTCTGTTTCTTTTTTTTACTCTCTCTTTTTTTTCAATTTCTTCACCGTCACAGCCTTTTTCTCCTCTTCCTCCTCACTTTCTTCCCTTCTTCTTTTCTTCTCCTGTTTCTTTTTTTTCACCTGGATGCTTTCTTCCTCTGAAGAATCCCTCTCTTCTTCTGAAGAATCCCTCTTTTCTTCTGACTCCTCTTGTTTCTTTTTTGGGCAATCTGGAGACCAATGTCCTTTTTCTTGACAATAATAACAGATATATTGACTTTTGTCTTTTCTAGCCCCTGTTTTTTTTTTTTCTTTTTTGACGGTCTGGACACTCTGAAGACCAATGCCCTTTCTTTTGACAGATATAGCAATTATCTTAATTTTATCTCGAAAGGAAGGAGAGTAGTCCGTCGGCTGGTCTGAAGAGAATTTTATAATGACCCCTCGCAAAGCTCTGATGAAACGTTCCATCTGGCTAGTCTCTTCCATCGTTGTTCTCGGTTTGAGAGTGAAATGAATAGTGAAAGGAAGACACACACACCCTTTTACATACGCTGGTTTGTCATGACTATAAATTAGTCTATGGTGTTTAAATTTGAGTCATTTGACGTTTTGCACTCAAGATGAAACGATCATATTCATTCGAGAAGAAAGAAGAAGAAAGTAAGAGGCAGAAACGTGATCTATCGCCTCGTACCAGAGCTGAAGTCTTGGCACAAATTCATGCCAGTGATTTTGAAGAGGACATGAGTGAACCAGAATCTGAACCCTCTAAACAAAGTTCACCACCCTTAGTCAACCCTGAAAAGTACTATTCCATTCGAGAGACGGAAAAGCGCTCCTCTAGAAAATTTAGAACCTCGGCTTACACCTACACAGTGAAGTTTAAAGATTTCAAGGCTGACGTACCGTTAGAGAAAGCAGAAGGGTTTATCCCCGAGATGTGGGATTCTTTGCTCACCGCACTCAAGCGACAATGTCAACCCAAAGAAGACGATCGCTTGACACTATCCATAGATCACGACAGCTTGAAATCCCCTGTTTGGATCGAGTTTAGCAGACCGGCAGAACTAACCCCTTCCAAAGTCATGGACAAGATTCAACACGTACAACAATCTAATGATCAGTTTGACATCACCGATGGTAAAGCCACACTGAAAATGGCCCAAGTCTCTCTTCCTCAAGGGACAGGACGCAAAAAGGTCTTATTGGTGAACGACCTTCGCAGCACCAAAAAGAGTCTCGTCCAAATTAACAACCCTCAAGACCAGATGTGTTTAGCCCGAGTCATCGTGGTGGGACGAACCTGTGCCAACAAGAACGACACGACAGAATGGAAAAGAGCCTGGAAAACTATTCAACGATCCGACCGAGCCAAACAACGAAACGAAACAGAACTCCTGTTACAACAAGCCGGACTGCCCAAAGACACACCCTGTGGCATTCCTGAGATGCAAAAATTGCAAGATGTCCTAGCTCCATTCTACACCTTGAACGTGCACCCTCAAGAAATGCGCGGACCTCTGTTGTTTCGAGGGAAAGACTTTAAGGACGGAAAATACATTCATGTCTATTATCACGATGACCATTTCGATACCATTACCAGTATCACCGGATTCCTGGGATATGTTTATTATTGTGAGAAATGTGACCATGGCCATAAAAATCGAGAACAACACAAACATTGTGGATGGAAATGCCCAGGATGTTTGGCCTCTCCACCCTGTCTGAGCGAAGGACAAGAAAGAGTACATTGTCCTGCTTGTCTGCGCACGTTTGTCAGCCCTGCCTGTTACCAACAACATCTGAAGATGCAAGGTTCACAGCAGAAATGTGCTTGTCAACTGCTGAGATTGTGCCCTACGTGTGGACAAGGCCTACGTACAAACAGTACCAAGACACACGTATGTTCAGGAAAAAAAAATGTCAGATTTGTCACCACATCGTGGACTTGGAACACCAATGCTACGTGCAAAAATACCAACCCCCACCAGAGAAAGAGGACGGTCACAAGAAGAAAGGCAATTTCATCTTTTTCGATTTCGAATGCATGCAAGAGACTGGCATTCACATTCCTAATTTCTGCGTGGCTCATCGAGCGTGCGAGAAGTGCATTCAAGAACCTATCTTCAGTCATTGCCCTCATTGCAGTAAGATTCCCGGAGGGCGTGAAAAAATCTTTCGAGGACCGAACACGTTAGCCGATTTTGCCCAATGGGTCTTAGACCCCATCGACAAGACGTGGAGCCAAGAGGACATCGAACGTTACGGAGATTGTCATCGTCATACTACAGTGATGGCTCACAATTTCTCCGGATACGATGGACAGTTTCTTTTGAGATACTATACGGAACAAGACACCGAACGTCCTATAGTCACTTTGAACGGAGCCAAAATCATTTTCATGCAAGTGGGACAAGTACAGTTTAAAGATTCGATAAGCTACGTGGCCATGCCTTTGAGTCGAATGCCTAAAACGTTTGGAATGACAGAAATGGCTAAAGGGTACTTTCCACACTTTTTCAATACGGAAGACAATCAACACGCCGTTCTACCCCATTTACCTGAGGCTCACTATTACGACTCTGACAACATGCGTACCGAACAACGAGAAGCTTTCTACGCTTGGTACCAGGCTCAGGCCTCCGACCCTTTCGACTTTCAGGAAGAAATGTTAAAGTATTGTCGTTCCGACGTGGACATTTTACGGCGTTGCTGTGGAAAATTTCGAGAACTGTTCATGGAACACGGAGGGGTCGATCCTTTGAAAGAAGCTTGCACCATTGCCAAAGCGTGTTCCTTAGTGTATCGACAACGATTCATGCCTGAAAACAGCTGTCATCAGTCCTCAAACGACCAACTATGTCAAACGTCAACACTCGGTCAAAGCCCTACGTTGGTTACATTACTTGTGCGACAAGGAAGACAAGTGGATTCAGCATGCCCGCAACGGAGGGGGTGAAAAGGCAATCGGAACGTATTCGGTCGATGGTTGGGACTTAGAAAACCCCAAGATCGTGTACGAGTTTAACGGTTGCTTATTTCACGGATGTCCCGTCTGTTATCCTGACCGTGGCACTAAAAATCAGTTTTTGCAACGAACCATGGAAGACTTGTACCAGGACACTTGTCAGCGACGCCTAAAGTTGGAACAGGAAGGATACCAATTGGTGGAAATGTGGGAACACGAGTACGATCACCGTATGAAAACCGATCCCGAGTTTAAACGTGTCGTGGAAAGTTACAAGCTGATGGACCCCCTGAACCCGAGGGATAGTTTGTACGGAGGAAGGACCAATACCACCTGTTTGCTGTACCAAGCTGACGAAGAGAAAGGAGAAGAAATGAAATACTTGGACGTGTGTTCGCTGTATCCTTACGTGTGCAAATATTGTCGCTTTACTGCAGGGCACCCACAATTGCTGACGGAACACATCGACCTGAAAAACATTCGACAATACGAAGGCTTGATCAAGTGTAAAGTTTTGCCTCCCACGAACCTATACCATCCCGTCTTACCTTACCATTGCCAAGGCAAACTGATGTTTCCTTTGTGCCGTACTTGTGCCGAAACGTGCAACCAAGACCAACCTTGTCAGCACACCCAGGAAGAACGGGCTTTGACGGGAACCTGGGTCAGCGTAGAATTGTTCAAAGCTCTGGACATGGGATACCAACTGTTAGAAGTGTACGAAATTTGCCACTTTCCCAAGACATAACAATACCACAAGGGTGACCCCAGTCAGAAAGGCATTTTCGCCGACTACGTGGATGCCTTTTTAAAACTGAAGCAAGAAGCCAGCGGCTGTCCGTCCTGGTGTCACATTCCCGAAGACCAAAAGACAGTCAAAGAGAAATACTATGAACAAGAAGGCATCTCTTTAGACCACATCGAGAAAAACGAAGGCAGGCGATCGTTTGCCAAAGTGATGTTAAATTGCTTGTGGGGTAAAATGGCACAACGACCGTGTTTACCCAAGACGGAATATTTGACAGAACCTTCCCGCTACTTCCAGATGATTCACGACAAAACCAAATACATGAAACACGTGGACGTCGTTCGCGAGGATTTGATCTTGGTCGATTACGAAGAAGATCTGGACTTTGTACAAGACGACCCTTTTGGAAATATCATCATTGCGGCTTACGTGACAGCTCATGCTCGCTTAAAATTGTACGAAGCTTTAGAACTGTTAGGGGAACGTGTCCTGTACTTTGACACGGACAGTTGCATTTACATCCATCACCCGAGTCAACAGCACCCTGACATCGAAGGAGACCGTTTAGGAGCCTGGACAGACGAACATCCCGACGACAAGATTCTAAGTTTCGTCAGTGGCGGTCCCAAAAATTACGGCTACGAATACCGGGACCCACAAGGAGAAGTGCACTCGACGTGCAAAGTGAAAGGATTGACTCTGAATTATCGTACCAGTCGTGTGGTCAACTTTGGGGTATTGAAAGAAGCCTTGCAATCGGGAGAGGATGAACACTTTAAAGTGACCACCTATCAACCGAACAAGATTGTACGTTTACCCACTCACCACATCGTCAGTCGACCCTTGGAAAAAGTCTATCAAATCGTGTACCAGAAGCGAGTGCGACTTTCCAATCATTTCACCTGACCGTATGGACACGTCGGTATTGGTCTGTATATAAAAAGGAACCCTAGGCAAGATCGATAGTTCATTGTGACTACCAAGCGAACAAGATGAATACTTTCAGAGAAACACAAAACAAGTTTAGACAGGCACAATTCAAGTGTGGGGCTTCTGAAGTGGAATGCGATTGTGAGCCTTGCGACGTTTTTAACCTATGTTAGTGACAGTACCAGAAGAACCCGTCACCCAGGACAGGACTGTCGTGGACAGGCCTGAAAGACCCTTTCGGGAGGACACTTGTGTGACCTTACCCCCTATAGAACTGGTCAGAACTTTACCCAAAACATGTTGTACAGACATTTGTGTTTATTCCACGTTAATGGTTATTCTGTGCCTTTTATCGTTGTACTTAAGCCTTTGGCTTTTATGTATTTTTGTCTTTCGTATTCATGTTTAAAACATTCAATAAACGTGTTCTGAAAAAAGTATATAAACTCTCGTCTTTTTTGTTTTTCTGTGTCACAGGTGACATTCCTCACACTATGGCTACCTCTGCTGTCTCTGCTCCCTCTTCCTCCACTGTCAAAGTCATCGACGAACACTTAGATCGTACCAGTTGGGAGGCTTTGTATCTTCGCCATCCCTTTAACATGCTCATTGCTGGACCTAGCGGTTCAGGCAAACCCGAATTCGTCAAACGTTTGATTGAACATAAACATCATTTGATCGACCGGCCACCTCAGCCGATCGTGTGGTGTTACAAAGAGTGGCAATCGGCGTACAGCCTCTTGCGAGAAAGTCAAGGCGATTCCATCGTGTTTGTGGAAGGCATTCCTAAAGAAGACGACAGCATCGTCTCTGAATCCCGTCAAACCCATTTGGTCATTTTTGACGACATGTTAGGAGAAGACGAAGAAGAAATTAAACTGTGGCCCACGCGCAAAGGGCATCACCGTAATGCCAGTGTCGTTTACATCACCCAAAATTTGTTTCAACAAAGTAAAGCCCATCGCACCATCAGTCTCAATGCGCATTACGTGGTCTTGTTTAAAAGCCCTCGAGATAAATCGCAAGTGCAAGTCTTAGCCAAACAGTTAGGAACGCCTTGGTTGACTCAGGCGTACGACGATGCCACTCAAACTCCACACGCCTATTTACTCGTCGATTTGAAACCTACGACCCCCGATGATTTGCGATTTCGTACCCACTTGTTTCACCACTGGTGCCAAGACGGAGGGCCTGTCCTGTACACGTCTCCGTCCTCGACTTAATTTCACTCCACAAAAAAATCTATAAAAACCTCAGACCCTTTTCGTCTGTCTCACACACATTTTGAACATGACGTCCCTTCAGTCGCATCTTCCCGTAAAATTGATTCGTGCCTTGTATGGTATCAGTCGAGAAAAAAATCCACAAATACGAGCTCGTGTCTTAGAAACTAGTCTCAAAGAAGTCTTACGATGGTTCACGGTGACGGCACGTCAATTACTCCAAGGGATCATTCAGATTCCTCATCAAACCAAACGCTTTTTTGATCGAAACAAAGTTGCTTTGACCCAACTGGCCGATCCCCGCATCGACACTCAAACCAAAAAACAAATCATTTTGAAACCTGGAGGGAGCGGTACTCTAGGAGGGGTCATCATTCGCACTCTCTTAAGATGGGATCCTAATGCCCCCAAAGTTCTCCCCAAGAAAAAAGTCAAACGAAGCTCCAAGAAGAAGAAAAAGACCAGGTAATCAAGGTGAACTTCTCCAGTGGCGGGACCATCCTCTTACCAGACACCACCCCGGAAAAAGAAAAGAAGCCCCGAGAAAAAGAAACAGAGAAAAAGTTCCCAGAAAAAGAAAAGCCCACAGAAGAAAACTAGTCGCAAGAGAGGCACTTCGGCCAGGACATAACTTTACACTCGCAAACCACCACCTGCCACGGCGGTGAATGCGTCTTCGGCAGCCTCACGTTCATCCACTTCTCCGTTGATGACACCAAGAACTGAAGAGTACTTGGAGACGTTGATCACACCAAGAACATCTCCGTTGATGACCCCAAGAACTTCCCCAGTGGCAGGTCCCTCCAATTTAGCGGCAGTGGCCGCTGCTCACAAAGTACCTTCTCCCAAAATCAAAGTCCAAGAGAGATCGGGCATGTTACAAAGTTTACTGGATTTGTCCAAGCAAGAACTGGCTCGATTTAGTCCGTTACGTACCCCTGCACGACGTGTCATGCCTGTCCTGAAGTTGATACGACATAAAGACAATCAGTGGCGACGCGTTCCAGTATAAAAAAAGGTGTGTGACCAAGTAGGGCATCAGTGTTTTGGTGCTCCTGAAGATGTCACCCTCCAGAAAACATCCCTATTCTAAACAGCCCCAAGGAAAGAAAAGGAAAGGACTGCCTCCTCGTTTAGTCAAACACGGGGACATGTTATCTGTCCTGTCCAAAGCTTCTCCACCTCTACGAAAAAAACTCATTCAATCAGCCTCCAAAGAGGTCATCGATACCGTGTGCGAATGCTGTTTGAACGTGTTGAAAGGCACGATCCCTTTGTCCAAACACCAGAAACAATGCTTAGGCAAACATCGTCACGTTCTTCGCCAAATGGTTCAAAAGAAAATTCCCATTCGTCAAAAGAAGAAGATGTTAGTCCAACGTGGAGGCATTTTACGCCTCTTGTTAACTCCCATACTGAAAGGAGTCTTGGGAACCATGTTGGGAGGACTGGTGGGAGCAAGATAAAAAGGCCTTCTGAAGTCCCAAGATCTCAGAATCGACCCCTGACAACCCCATGGAAGGACGAAAACTAGCTTTAGTACCTTACAAACGATGGATGGAATACCATCGTTGGCAAGAACAACGCACCCCGCATTTACCTCCCAATCCCCATTTGAGCGAGATGTCCCAGTTACAACACGAATTGCAGTTCTTGATGGATCGCCAAGATTTGTCCGAAACAGAAAAATCGCAAAAGTACGGTCAACTCTTGCAACGACTGCAACTCTTTCACCAGAAAGCTTTAGACGAAACAGCTCTACCCACTCTGAAAGATTTTAAGACCTTGATGAAAAGTCCAGAACCATCACCAATACCAGTGCCACTACTACCAGTGACCAAGACAGAAAAACGAGAAGAAGAAGAAGAAGAAGAAGGGTTTCAAACTCCACCAGAAAAAGTACGCAAGTTAACAACACCACCTACCTCCAGAATAGGATGGATTAAAAAGATGATGGCCACCCCTTCTTCATCACAAGAGAATACGAAAGTGAAGACAGAAGTGAATACAGAAGTGAAACAAGAACCGATATCCCCTGTTCACACATCCTCCTCTTCGACACCTATTGCCGCTCGCACACGCAAAGCATTACAATCCAAGAAAATACCCCAAGAGAAAAAAAGTAGCATCCTCCAAGAGTGGGTGTCTTATTAACACACAAACACAAAAAAATGGAAAAAGTCTTAGCCATCATTTACTACGATCCCTCCCATCCTGTATGTTACGCAGGAGTTCAAAAATTGTATCGTGCTGCCAAAACTCGACTGAAAAGTCTCCGTTTACCTCAAGTGCAACGATGGTTACAAAAACAAGCTACTTACACTTTACACAAACCCATTCGACGCAAGTTTGCCAGAAGTGGCACCCGAGTGGAAGGCATCGATCATCAATGGGAAGCCGATTTAGCCGATGTCTCTCATTTGGCCAGCTACAATTGTGGCTACAAATATTTGTTTTGTGTCATCGACGTCTTTTCCAAATTTGCCTGGGTCGTGCCCTTGACTTCCAAATCGAGCAGCGAGTTAGTGCGACCCTTGCAACGGGTGTTGAAACAAAGCGGTCGTCACCCTCTTCGATGGCAAACGGACAAAGGTATCGAATTTCTGAACCAAGCTTTCCAAAAAGAATTAAAGAAACGTGACATTCATTTTTTTACCACCGAGAATCCCGAAACCAAAGCCAGCATCGTGGAACGTTTTCAACGCACTTTGAAAGAACGCATGTGGAAATATTTTACGCATCACCACACTCTGAAGTACATCGACATCTTACCGCACCTGGTGCAAGCGTACAACCAATCTTACCATCGAAGCATTGACCGTAGGAGATTGGGTGCGCATTGGCAAAACCAAACGCACTTTCGACAAAGGTTACTTACCTAACTGGACGACCGAATTGTTTCGTGTCTCTGGACGAGTGCATGGCCGTCATCCTGCCGTCTATAAATTGGAAGACATGAACGGAGAAGTGCTCAAAGGAATGTTTTATTTGCCCGAGTTACAACGTGTCACCAAAAAAGAAGACGACGTGTACGACATCGAAAGCATTCTCGAACGCAGAACCCGTAAAGTGGGAAAACGACGTGTCAAAGAAGTCAAAGTACATTGGAAAGGATATCCACCCAGTTTTGATTCTTGGATCGACGCTTCGCAAGTCATCGACTATAAAAAGAAGTGATCATCATGCCCTTTCACACAGACGCAGCCACGTCGACCACTCCTTCACCTAGTTCTTCTGTGCAAGATTTACAAAAACAACCTTTGTGGGTGTGATGTGGAGAACGTGTGCCTAAAACGCAAATCGTCTTTTTCTGCCAAATCTTCGTGGTGTATTGTGTCGTCGGGGCAGCCATCGCCAATTTGAGTTTGCAACAACGAGAGAAACAATTGTGGACCATTTTATTGAGCAGTTGCATCGGTTACCTGCTTCCCAATCCCTCCCTGAAATTCTCCTCGAACGGGAACCACGGAAACCTTGTGTCCAGTGCAAGTGCCAGTCACCACTCCAACCACAATAACAACCCCATTTTGAGCGGAGACACGCCTCTGACGTCCAGTAACCCCTCGGACAACCAGAGAACTCTGGAATTATGAGTCACCAAAACCAATTTTACTTAACTTTACCCAGTGACAGTTCCATGGAGGTGTTTCCCCACAACACGTTGTGCTGTTACACGGCCAAATTACCTCAGGCCATCCCCTTAGATCACGAAGCCCATTGGGAAGTGGCTTTAGTGGAAATCATTCACCCGACCCAAGTCCACAATGTCCTTTCCAATCAAAATTTTTTTTTGATGTGGAAGTTCATGACGAGGAAATACAACAGTACTTGGATACCCATGTCAAATATGACAAGAAAACCCGTAGCACACAAAATCCAAAAACGACCACCTATCACTTGTTCATTCCCGCAGGCTACTATTTTAGTGGTCAACATTTGGTCAGCACCATAGCCTCCAGGTTTAATGTCGTGTTTCTGAAAGCTTTGGAGAGTGTCAGAAAAAGTGTCACCCTGGAATACCACAAAACAGCTCGTCGCTTCCTGATGAAATTTCCTGAGGGGGGTAAAATCATGTCTTTCTTATTTTGTCCTGGATTGTTTGACATGCTGGGCGGAGACATGGCCATGACAATGGCCATGATCAAGAAAAACGAATTACCAATCGTTTACGACAACGAGTCATTTAGCAAGTTATTTCGTGGCCCGATATAACTGAACCAAGGACTGAATTTGATGTTTGTGTACTCCATTGTGGTGGAGTACAACGTGGTGGGACACACCTCCGTACCGTTACTGCGTGTCATTCCTTTCAAAGTGGATTCTGCCACGGTCGCTGACTAGGAAGGTGGAAACACTTATCACATCCACCGCGAATTTGTACATCCTCACTATTTGCCTGTCAGCAAGTCGTATTTGGACACGGTCAACATTGCTATAAAAGGAGATCTGGGACAAAATATTCCATTCACCAAAGGAAAAGTCACGGTGAAACTCCATTTTCGAAAACGGTTCTCTCACGACTCGTAAGTCATGTATCCAGTGTACCGAGGGGTTGCACGACAGCGAGGACACGGTTTAGGAGATATGTTAAAATCGGCCTTTCGTTCGGTGGCCCCGGTGTTGAAACCGATGGTGACACGCGGATTGCTCGCCTTGAAAGATGCGGCACTGACGCAAGGCAAAGAATTTCTCCAAAATGTCATCATCGACAAACAAAACCCTAAAGAAGCCTTCATGAGGGCAGGCAAAAATGTCTTGCTGCAAACGGGTAAAGACCTTTTGGGCCGGCGAGACACACCTATAAATGCCCTGCACGCTACCGAGTCAGGCATTCAGCAAGGACAAGGCAGAAAGAGCCGACGAAGAAAACACCCTTTCACCAGACTTCACACGACTAAAGATAGAAAGGCCAAGAAAAGAAGAACCGTTCGAGACTTAGACGTTTTCGATTATTGAGAAACAGCAACAAAAAAAATGATGCACCGAGAGTCTTGCGCCTGTTCCAAGTCGGAACTGGATCTGTTTGCCATGCCCCCCACCATGATGACCATGCAAGAATCCCAATGGGTGGAATTTCACCCCGTCTCCTCATTGACAGATTCCGCTCCCATCGAGTTTGAAATCAAGGGACAGTCCGAAGATTACATCGATCTGAATAGCAGTTACTTGTACTTGAAAGTCAAAGTTCTAGATAAGGATAATAGTGAAGTAGCAGACACTGAGAATATAGCTCCCGTCAACAGTTTCATGCATTCCTTGTTCAGCTCAGTGGACTTGTACTTGAATAACAAACTGGTCAGTAGCAGCATGGATACTTACCCTTACCGTACCTACCTGGAAAATCTCTTGACGTACGGAATAGATGCCAAGAATACTCATCTCAATGCCTGTGTGCTATGGGAACCTGACGAAGCGGACAAGTTCGACAAAATAGATGGAAGCAATGACGGCTTTGAGGAAAGACAAAAGAAAATCATAGGTGGAAAGAGTTTAGAACTGATGGATCGTTTGCATTTGGACATGTGGTTGCAAGAGAAATATTTGCTGAACGGGGTAAATGTCCGCTTGAGACTGAATCGTAGCAGTACCGCTTTCCATTTGTTGGCTGATGCTGATGCTACTAAGACTGGCAATTCTAAAAGCAAAATCGAGGACGTCAAACTCTACGTACGACGCGTGGAAGTGTTACCTAAAGTGGGAAACGACATTAGTCAGACGTTGAGCAGAACGACCGCCAAATATCCCATACGACGCGTAGAAGTGAAAACGTTCACCATTCCTGCTGGACAGCAATCCATGATCGAAGATCATCTGTTCCAAGGACAGTTACCCAAACGTTTGATCCTTGGTATCGTCAAGAATTCAGCCTTCAACGGAGCCTACAACGAAAACCCTTTCAACTTTCATCATTACAATGTGTCCAAAATCGAAGTCAGTCGCGATGGCAAGACCTTGTGTACCCGACCTTTCGAACCTGACTTTTCTCCCAATAAAATGAATTACTTGAGATCGTACTTGTCCCTGTACGAAGCCACCTGACAGTTAGGGACCAACACCAGTCACGGGATTACGTACGAAGATTACGCAGGAGGCTATGCTTTGTGGGCTTTTGATTTCACTCCAGACCAAGGCAGCGACGAGGGACATTTCCACCCTATAAAATCCGGCCAAATTCGTGTGGAACTTCAGTTTAGAGAACCTTTACCCTTAAATAACACGCTGAACGTCATCCTGTATGCCGAATTCGATAATACCATAGAAATCAAGAGTTTGAGAGAAGTCATTCTAGGTTATTAGAAACCATGGAAGACTGTTATCCCTCTTTACCTAGTGGAGAAACTTTAGACATGAAATGTGAAGAGACTGTGGAAGAAGAAGAAGTGATCATGATGAAGTCAAGATGGCCAGAACAAGAAGCCCATTTAGTCTCCTGTTTTGCCAAACACAAAAAAAATGACGGAATTGATCAAGAAAGATTGCTATGGATGTCAAAACGATCATCCCAGTCAAATTCAACACGATAAATGCCTGATGCTGAGTCAAGAAGAAAAATTGGACGAGTATCTGGACGAAGCTTGGAGTCTCATCTCGGAAGAAGTCGTGTTGCATCAGTGGTATAAAGACTTGCGTGAACATTCTTGTCCACCATTAACCACTCAAGAGATTCATCGTATCGAAGCTGTCCTGAATCAGAGTGGGGAGACGAAACGAAGAAACGGTTATTCGTCAGACATTTTCAAGCAAAAAGTCAGGATCGAATTGATGACTTATCATTACCTGTGAAGAAGAAAAAAACAAAAAAACATGGATACCTGGGAACTTTATTACCTTTTGAACCACAGTTCGTATACGGCTTCTTGGAATCCTGTCGTCTGTGCTAAAGATGAACTCCCTCATCGCAAACCTCAAGACCATCTAGCTTATGTCATCAACACGGACGACAGTCATCTCCCAGGAACCCACTGGGTAGCCGTCTACTTTCCTCAAGAAGGATGTGTGGAATATTTTGATTCGTACGGATTGCCCCCTTTGGAAGACGATATCATTGACTTTATGAGAAGAAATGCTCAGACTACCCGATTCAATAATGTGAAATTACAAGGCACATATTCCTTGGTGTGCGGACAGTACTGTGTGTATTTTCTGCATCATCGCAGCCTGGGCTATTCCTTAAAACATTTAGTGACTCATTTTGATCCTCGTTCTTCTTCTAGAAACGATGTGAAAGTAGATCGATGGTTTTGTGACCATTATGCTTATCTTTTGTCTCAAGCTAGGAAACGTAGTGTCCATCAATGGCCTAATGACTTCCAACAGTGGAAATCACAATTTCATTCACAACGTTGTCAGCCCTGTTTAAAGTAGAGTGTGAATTAAAAAAAAAAATGTTTGTCATTTGAAAAAATGTTTGATGTTATATGGTTGGATTATTGTTAAAAAATGTTAGAGTTGTTGGTTAGTGTTAAGTGATTTTGAATAAAATATGTTGTGTTTTGAAAAAAATGCCTTTGTCTTTTGTTTGGCTATAAGAATGGTGATTCATGATCTTTGACTTCTCTCTGTCCCTCTCATGACACTCATTGAACGTGCCGGTTCGAAAACCGTAGAGGGATGTTTTCCTTCACGTCCGCGCTTTGACTTTAAGAACCGGGGCAGTTTTCAGTCTAACCATCCATTCTCGACTCATCTTCCTACGAAAATGTGCTCCAAACTAGCTAAGCTAAACGAAGTCTACGTGAATTTGCATAGGGTCAGACACAGTCTGATACCGAAGCCAGAAGAGATAGAGAATGTGAGAATGCTAAAAGTCACTGAAGACCTGATAGAAGAGCTCTTCAGAGAAGAAGTGAACAGGGAGAAAGAAGAATGGGCAGAGAAGTACAGACTTCAGAGACAGCAGCAACAGCAACAACAACAACAGCAGCAGCAGCAGCAGCAGCAGCAGCAGGATCCTGAACCTGAGAGAGGCTTTGTCGATTGTCGTATCGACACCAAAGAGTTCTTCTTCTCTTTCCGAAGAAGCAGACCTATCGTCAGAAAGTCTATCCTCAGAGGACGTCGCATTCTTAGAAACTAAAAGATTGCCATAGCAAACAAAAAAAAAACCAGCCCTTTTCAGGGCTTCCCCAATACTCTAGAAAAGAAATAACAATCGATTTGCCAATGTGTGTAGGTAGAGTAGTGTGAATATAAACACTGACTCTTTTTTTATAGTGAGAGGGTATGTGTTTGTGTATAGGATTGTGTGTTTGTAAGTGCTCACGTACGTTGGTGTGGATAGTAGATTAAGATCATGTTTTTGGCTGTTTGAGGTGTGGGGAGAGTAGATTTGGGGGTTTGATTGGATTGCTTTGCGTATGTGGATAGTATATTGAAGTGATTAATGAAATTTTTTTAGAATAGTATTGGGTAGTATAAAAAAGTGAGTGAGTGTTTATTTTAGGTCCGCGCGTTGTTTTGGTCATGATCTAGGTAAGATCAATTTTATGTTTTAGGGGATGTTTTCCTTCACGTCCGCGCTTTCAGTATAAATTGAAACTCGTTGTCCAGTCTAGCTACCCTTGTTGATTGATGAAGAGAATGAATACCAGAATTGTAAAGCTTCTAGAACTCCAGATGTACCTGGAATATGCCAGGAGCCTGTTGAATGAACTGGCCGCGGAGGCCATTGTCGAAGAGGGAAGGAGGAGAGAGGAGGAGGAAAGAAGAAAAAAAGAAGAGGAGGAAAAGGAGAGAAGAAATTTCAGAATCCCACAGACGGAAAATTGGGATTCTGAAGCCACATATCCCGCCTATGCTCTCCCCAAAAAAGAGTGAAACGAGACTGGGGAAGAAGATGTGTGTGTGGCGCCAGGCCAGGAAGGTGCCAGCATTAGATAGGTGCATCTGGAGTTAATAACCAACAGCCCTTTTCAGGGCTACCCAATACTCTAGAAAAGAAATAACAATCGATTTCCCAATGTGTGTAGGTAGAGTACTGTGAATATCAACACTGACTCTTTTTTCATAGTGTGAGGGTATGTGTTTGTGTGTTTGTGTTTGTGTTTGTAACCGCTCACGTACGATTGTGTGAATAGTAGATTATGGGTTTCTTTATTGTTTCTTAGCGTATGTGGAGAGTATAGTTTGGGTTTTGTAACCGATCACGTACGATTGTGTGGATAGTAGATTATGGATTTGTTTATTGTTTCTTAGCGTATGTGGAGAGTATAGTTTGGGTTTTGTAACCGCTCACGTACGATTGTGTGGATAGTAGATTATGGATTTGTTTATTGTTTCTTAGCGTATGTGGAGAGTATAGTTTGGGTTTTGTAACCGCTCACGTACGATTTTGTGGATAGTAGATTATGGGTTTGTTAAATGTTGCTTCACTTATGTGGATTGTATATTATATGAAATGAGAAAGTAGGGGGATGTTTTCCATCACGTCCGCGCTTTTCGTATAAGAACCCACAAGGTTTGATGTTCAAACCATTCTACAAAGAAAAAAAAAGAAGATGGAAGTGTCCCAACTGTTCAATGATTTAAGGCATGTTTATTTTTGGATGGCGGATGGTGAATATGGAGTTGAAAGGATTGAAAGAGATTGGAGGTTAAGAACCAGTGTGCACTATGTGAACGAACTAAAATTAGCCAGGGAGATGATAGAAGGATTAATTGAAGAAGAAGTGAAGAGACTGAGAGGGCTAATAAATCCCCCTTATGTCAGAGTGGGAACATTAAAAGAGGCCTTGGAGAAGGTAGAAGAAGTAAGAAGGTTTTTGGAAGAGATAGAAAAAAGGTCAGAGTGGCCCTTTGTCAAAAGAAGTGTTGAAAGATTGAAAAAAGGGGAAGAAAAGATGAGAAAGGTGATAGATGAAGAAGTGGAGAAAATAAAGGACAGGTGGGCAAAAGATAGAAAAGAAGAAGAAAATAGAAAGAAAAAGGAAGAACTAGAGAAACTGAACGCTAACTGGATAAAAATCCAGCAGAAGTTCCGAGCCATGGGTCACCCGCACCGGATACCAGAAACAGAAAAGAAGAAGAAGAAAGGAATGATGGAAAAAATAAGAGGATGGATAAAGAAGTTAAGGAGTTAGAAGAAGAAGAAGAAACCCAAAGGCCCTTTTCAGGGCCACCCACATTTCTCGAAAAGAGACTGACTTTCCATTGCTAACCCTTTTCTAAATTTTTTTTTTTTTTAAAAAAATCCCATGTTAAATTCCCCTTGTCCCTAAAGTAGTTTTTTTTCTAACATGTTCAATTCCCCTTGTCCCTAGACAAACCCAAACTCTATTCCCATGTTCAATTCCCCTTGTCCCTAGACAAGCCCAAACTCTATTCCCATGTTCAATTCCCCTTGTCCCTAGACAAACCCAAACTCTATTCCCATGTTCAATTGCCCTTGTCAATAGACAGACCCAAACTCTATTCCCCATGTTCAATTCCCCTTGTCCCTAGAGTGACCCAGCAATATCTCCCATGTTAAATTTCCATTGTTCGAATGCCTTTGTCCCTAGAATGTCCCTAGCATGGATATTTCCTTTCTCAAATGTTAAATTCCCTTGTTGCCAGAGTGACCCAGGGTTTTTTGCCCATGTTAAATTTCCATTGTCGCCAAAGTGACCCAGGGTGGTTAATGTTAAATTTCCATTGTCGCCAAAGTGACCCAGGGTGGTTTTTAATGCTAATTCCCATTGTCGCTAATGTGACCCCATTCACTACTTAGAATCTACATAATCATAGCTCATTTCTCAAGTACGCATGTAAATTAAACAATACAAAGGTAATTCTACGTACTAACAATTCTAGTAAGTAAATATACATACTGCACATAATTAAAATTACAATGCCGTAACATTCTGCATCAGTCGAGCAAATAACTCACTGACCTTTACGAAGCTTTCTGTCCTTGAATGTACCAAGGTTTCTTTTCCCGCCAATTCACGAGTAGCTTCCTCGGAGTTATTGCTACAACTTCTCCGCACGATGCTTCACAATGACTAATTCGTTCCCGGCCCAAATGACTTTTAAATTTTGGTTCGAATTGATGGCCCCACCCTTCCTCAATTCCGATTGGATATCACTTCTACCCCAGTCGGTCCACCTTAACAGACGAGCCTCAGGCCATCTGTCAACGCGGGGAGATTTACAACAGCATCGAGGGTCCTTTGTTCTTAGAACAAAGCTTCCAACGTCTACATGTTAGTTTTGACACCTAACGCTGTGGGTTCTTGTACAACACGAATCGCTACGATAGACGCAGGGTCTACATACACATGGCGCTAACCCATTCCTTTGTTCCTGACTTACGTAATCGCGGGCAAGCAAACGTGACAGTGATGTTATCTGAAATCATCTTACATGTGACACATTTCTGTGTATTCTTATTTACTTGCCGTCATCGCTAACAGAACAGTAAATCTGGATCCTTTATGCACATTGATATTTGATTTAATTGGGATAAATTTACTTTATGTTTTTCTTATTTTTGCGGATTCTGGAAGTTATTTTACTTTCTCTTTCTTCTCGACATATTTTAATACTTGTGCAGTTGTGACGGTTTCTTCCCCCGCCAGTTATAATGGCCGCCATGAATCGCATATCCTGCACTGAAAAATGGCGTTAAACCCAAAACAACAATAACAAAAACCACAAGAATGCTATAGAATAAACGAAATATACCCTTGTCAGTATTATCTTTCTTGTAACTTTTGTATTACATTTATCATTTACGTGTTTAAAAGGCAAATGAGCCATATAACTATCCATTATGAAAAACAAACAACAAAAACAACGAAAAAAAAAGTGTCATTAAAAAGTTCGCGAATGGACAGAATCGTACAGCATCTGACTGTAGCTATAGGAGAACATGACGACACAAATGCAGTACACGAGGCGCATGTATGATAATCGCGCTTCATTTATCGACCTCGTCCTTTGCAGTTACGATATTGTATACCATTACTATCTTACTTGCTTCTGTTCGAAAAGAAATATATATGTTGTACGTGTCATTTGAACCAGTATGCTAATCAGTGGGCGAGTTTAACTCGGCCTTTGTGATAAAATCAGTTTTCGCCACAATACCAACGAATAGATGATAAGATAAACATTGTGAATTTGTTCTCGTGGACGCTCAACATTTAACGAGGCATGTACGTACTATTTAACACCTGGATTAAGTAATATAAATAAAGGCGATTTTTAAGTCTGGTTAATTCGACCAAATGATAAATACATTAATATATTTATCCGGTGAATGTGAGGTTGGTTAATCTTGACAAAAACAGTAAAATGGTCCGAGTTTACTTCCCATTTACACTCACACTTTGCAACAAAACTGCTGAAAGCAAAGATGCCCTGAACAAACGAAACAAAAGCAGAAAAGAAAGAAAAGAAAAGACTGAAGCGACAAACATGCAGCAAAGATACTTTAGAAAACGAGTGATGTAGACCGTGATGAAAAGATTTCATCTTTCGTATTATGAAAAAATATATGAGGAAATATTAAATTTGAATATCGTTGCTTTTCGTGTCCTCATTCTGTAGACCCTTAGTATGTCTCTGTCATCAACAAAATGAAAATAACTGCAATAGCTTTGTCAGTTTTGCAAGTAATACATCTATGTACATGATATCAGTAATACGCGTTGACATAATTATTGTAAAGGAGGAAGTGAAATAGGTAAATACCACAGTAGAAGTAAATTTCAATATATTTTCAAGCCACGTGTGCTTTAAAAAACGAGTTACCCTGACAAAGAAGTAGTTTAGGAAGTTAAATGCAAATACGACATATGCATGGGAAGGAGTCTAGGAAGACAGAGAGAATGTGTAATTTTTTCAAGATGTAGAAATACCAGTCAACATGAATGCTTTGCTCATCGGCTAAATTTTCATACAGATCGTTTTCTGTTCACAAATAAACCTGTAATCATTTGAAGTTTTCATGAAATGTAGGAAAATAAATTCGTATATGCTATCACTAATATTTACGTGAGGATTAGGAAAATCTATTTGAGTGTTTTGATATACATTTTTTAGGTTTTTCCAATGGTTAAGATTCAGTACAATTCCAATGTATGTATTCAATTCTTTTTCATTTTGTTTTAAAATGTTACGTTAAAAATAAACGTCTAAAGCCTTAAATTACTAATTTGGCTTAAATTAGTAAAATAATAACAGTCTTGCTTTTAACCTTATTAGATTAAAGGCAAAATAAAAATGTCAATTCGTTTTGCCAGATCCAAGTATAACAACTAAATAAACTCCACCCACCTGCCACACAAAACATATCTTGCACCAGACAACCGCCAGCCAACCAAGGCTGTCACTGGCTAGCTATGACGTTATGCCCTTACAGCAAGGCTGGATAAGTGGCTTTGTTCGACAGTTTATGATGCGTACAAATTAAACATGCTTTGTCCAAATGTAGTGAAAATTTCAACATTTACTACAAATTCATTTCACTTTCAATATAAAAGATTTTACCATAATCGATAGACTTCTACTTTGGTATTTATCTATTTCACTTCCTCCTTCTACAATAATTATGTCGAAGCGTATTACTAACATCATGTACATAGATGTATTATTTGCAAAAACTGACAAAGCAATTATTTCATCTTGTTGATTCGTTTTACTTTTAATATGAAAGATTTTACCATAATAAAGACTTTAAATATTGCAAAGATTGTATGATTATTGAGTAGGCTGGGTTTCTCGGTTCTGTCAATCAATCAATTAACTTACATGTATATAATGATACAAAAGGGGATAGACCATGACATTATTTACTTCTTGTTATTAGATACTTGTTGACTTCATAAAGAAAGAAAATGTCAACGACCTTGTTTTTTCATTCGGGAAAAACTAATTTTGAAGGAAATAGTTTAATTCAAATGTTTGGAAATCTAGTGTATCTAGCATGTGTAATGAATTTTTTTTAAAATTGTTTTTATGTAACTATATCCACTTCAGAGGTCGGTATATAATGTAAACATACAATAGTCTCATTTGTTTTAATGATATAAATTATGCAAATATTATACTGAATACGACATATTGCCAGTTATTTCATGAAAGTCAAACAAATAGTAGTATTAACTAGGTTCCATCCATAAAACACATTTTAAATATATGCCTTTAGTGAAATTTCTATGTTTTCCGATTCTATAAATTGCTTCCAGTTTATTGCAAATTTAGAAGAAATGGTTACATATGACTTTTCTATGAGACTTAAAGAATACCTTTTAAAGTTCTGCTCTACTGTAACCTTATTAACTTGTTAAAACTGACTTCGGCCTCAGCGATTATTTCAAATATTTCTGTAACCGTGAACATAGATCAGCATGGAGAATACTTCCTGTGATCTTTTCAGACCATTTAAGATAGTTCTCCCTAAACTGTAATATTATCCGAAGTCTTAGTGTGTGCTTTATTCTTAGAAAGTTATGACTTTTTAAAATTATTTCCAGGTGTTGTTTTTCTAGAATTTATTTATACGTTTGTTATTATTCTTTTCTTTTTCAAGTTCTTGTGTATTTGTATGGGCTGTACAGATAAAAAAATATTGGCATAAAGTTTGTTCTTGTGGATCTTTATTCTTTTTCCATGTTTGTACTTATGGATCTCTTTTTTATTATTTTTTTTTAAATTTGTACAATCTTCAGGCTCTGTCCATTTTGACTTAAACACATATTCGTATTCCTACTGTGTCTCTTCCAAAACGTCGTCACAGGTGAGCTTAATGTAATCTTTCTTCCGTTTCCTTTCACTTTCTTCTTCAGATGTTGCTTTGATTGTTCTTTTTCTATTTGGTTTTTCTAATTTAATGACCTTCTCGCTTTCATTTTTCACTCTTCTTTGCTCCTTTCTCTTTTCTGTAGCCCATGTCACTGAGGCTAGTTGAGTATTTTAGTTTGCATTTGCTGTTTTTCTACTTGGGTTGTTTCTTCTATCTGGCTGGTTTTTGTGACGTCAGTTGTTTTTGTTGTTTTTGTTTCTGCCTGTTTTTAGGGATATTCATTTTATTTGTTGGATTTGTTGCTGGTCTTTTTTGCAATTGGCCTGTTTCGTGATTCTGTTTTTATTTGTTGTTGTTTGTTTTATTTTTTGTTGATTTCAATGCTGTTTTCCTTTATCGTGTGTTTGTTTTTTGTTTTTTGTTTTTTTGTTCGTCGGTTGGTTTCTTTAATTGCTGTACGTTCTGGACTTGTAATTGATGTTGTTTATTAATTGTCTGTTTGGAATAAATGGCCAATTCACTTATGTGGGTTGTCCCTTGTGTTATTTCTTGTAATGTAGGGCATTTTATTTTTGTTGAATGTCCCACTTTCTCACAATTTTTATACTTCTTTTGTAGATACAGCCATTATAACAGTATTTCTCACTGTATACTAACGTGTACATTTATTTTAAACGTACTTCCAGAACAACCAACCAACGTGTAAGTACCTTCAATACTAACCCGTGGTGACAAGAAAACAACACGTACATTAGCCAACTTAGTTTTTAAAGAGTTGACAACAAGGGCAAGGTTAACATCAGTTTATTATTAAGATTGCTTATACTTGTCCACTGAATATATATAAAATGTGTGATCTTTCTGTAAATTACTGCGTCGACATACTTCCAGATGGGTATTTTTGTCTCGCAGAGATGAGTCTGAATGGCGTCTGGCGAAATGAAAAAAAAAAAAATTTGGGCATACCTGCGCCTGATAACACTGATATGTTTACGATTAGGATCGATACCGACTAACATAGTCGAAGTCAGATATAATTTTTCAAAAACCTGTGGCAAGATACATGGTTAATCATCGTCTAGTCTGGACAATATTTTTTGGAATAATACATGTTTGATCTCAAACGGGTCACAAACTACGCAATCAACACTAAATTCAAATCGAGCTAATGAAACTTTCGATCATTGTTACCGATACTAAAGCTTAATCGATCATTGCTACCAATGCTAAAGCTTCATCGATCATTGTTACCGATACTAAAGCTTCATAGATCATTGTTACAGATGCTAAAGCTTCATCGATCATTGTTACCGATATTAAAGCTTCATTGTAAATCAGGTCATGCTTCATATTTCTGTCTCCCAAAATTATGTGTCTTCTAATGAAAAAGTAATTGTTATAGTAAATATCAAATTAGCATGTGTTAGTTTCCGGCTGAGAAGCTGACACGAATATGACAACCCCTGGAATATGACAAAACCCTGGAAAATACCGCTGTCGTTACCTGTATTGGCACCAGGGATAATATTTAAACCATAAATGTTTCGGAATACGTTAGAAAAACCTGGAATAATGCCTGATGCCTCTTTTAAAATTTAACTTTCTAGAAAAATTGTAAACACTGCAGTCACGGTAATCAACCAAATGTTAATTATTTATTATATTTGTGGTCTTCACATGTGTGCACATGTGCCCGGGATACATTGTGGCTGTAACACATCGACACGTTATCTGTGGTATGTTGTGGTTTTTACATTTGTACACGTGTACCGGTATATTTTGTGGTTTTACACTTCCACACACATACTTGGGTTACAGTGATTTTTACACCCCAAACAAGTATACCTGGATTACATGTTTTGTCTTGTTCTTTCATTTCAGCACATGTACCTTCGACAAGAAGAATTACAATGGAATCTAATTAAAATCATATTTCACTTTAAATATAGACATAACAGACACCGACAACTTCCTAATGGTAGAACAGACATGTAAAACGTACTATTTATAATTAGTATTGAAGTCGTATTGCTATTTACAAACGGCATTATCAACGTGTATGAAATTACGCTGCATAATAAATTTTACAGGTTACGTGTAGAATGCGATGCAAAACGGTCACACCAATAAAATAAATAAAAAGGTCACACTAATAAAATAAATATGTGCAACAACATCAAACATTGTAAGTTATTATTCCGGTTGTCAAAAACCACACTGTACGCAGGAACCTTATTATGCGGAACTGTCGTAAAATAAAACTTACATTGTAGTTTGGACATGTGTCTGTATTTCTGCCTTTAAATTATTGTAATTTGTATTCAATCCTCTCTAAGTCATTTTCTTTTCCAGAAGATAAACAAAAGTGTAGACTATATTTTTTAAAAAATGCAGCAATGTAATGGAAATGAAAACTTATAGGGATACACCAATTCCGTAAAAATTATACCAATCTCGGATCGATGTTCACGCTCTGACTGGTGTCTTTGCTCCCCGTCCTCCCCATCAACTTTTCCCGCGAACTAAATCGATGATAGTTTTAGGTCCTGAAGGCTTCCGGGAAACATATGCAGATCACTCCGAATCTGTCTTTTTACAATTTATTTCAATCAAGCATTGCAACACGCACAGACATATGCATCATTAAGATATGCTAAAGGTTGTATCAAACTATGATGATTATTTTACAAATTATCTTCGATCATATAGATATCACGTGTATCAGTTGCAAATTTTGTCTTCATACTAAAAATTAAAGTAAACTGGCGAGATTGATCTTCCATCTTTGATTCCTAAACATATTTATCAGAGAAAATATGTTCATATAAAATAAAATTCATTGTCTTAAAAGGCATGCACTAACATAGACGCTGTTTAAAGCGGGGGCGGGGTCTTATGTAAGACATGAAAAATCAGAAGAACTTATACAAACTTAAAGATTAGTAATAATATTTACGTACTAGTTGCCCTGGTAGCAATTCTAGGTACATCATTACATTTAAATGGAGGGAAAAAAAATCAAAAGCAAAGAGATTTATATACTATATTTGATTGCTTTTTAAATCCGGGGCGGGAGAGGGGTGTTGCCTTTACCGCCCCCCACCCCCGAAGACGTCCCTGAACGTAAATATTAACCACACAAAAAATGAATTGCCTTGTAGTATAAGGTCATAAACCTATCCTGAGAATTACTATAATGTCCAATTTCAGATCATATTATTATTGTTCCCTTAATATAAGTAATTAATAACAGAACGTTCATCATTATATTGGAATTACGCATTTAGTTAAACAACGTGAAGAACAAAAGATGCTCTTTATTGATCGCATTAGCTTTATTATAAATAATAATATGATGTAATGCAATTATTAATTTCGAAAAGTGCTGTGGTAGGGAAAGTGCACTTTTCCTAATACTTTTTCTATTTAAGAATTTTTTATTCATTTAGAGTTTGGAAATCTAGAATTATTCTGATGGTGTGTCATTGCAAAAAAAGCGTACATCCCTTTATGTTATTATACTTATATTAAGTAATTTTGAGAATATTTATCTTCGTAAAATAGGACTTTTTTTCAATTGAGACACAACGTGGGCGGTTTCAGAAGAAAATTATACATGCACCTTTAACGGTCCAAAAAGACAGACCTACCTAGAACGATTTTAGACACGTAAACGTGTAAACCTTTTCTCGGATAATGGAGAAGAAAGTAAAATATTTACAAACAGTCCGACATGGTTTGATGGGTAGATGTTTTAGAAAAATAATCCACTTGCCTACATAGGAAATAATATACATGGTAACCGGTCATATCTTGTTGTTTAAGTCAGATCACTAATAAATATTTCTTTGTTAACATTTGTCCATTTCGTGTTTAAATATTTTTCTCTGTGTCCATAAACGTTGTGTATATAATGATGTAACTGGAATTGCTACCAGGACAACTAGTACGTAAATATAATGATGTAACTGGAATTACTACCAGAGCAACTAGTACGTAAATGCAATGATGTAACTGGAATTGACCTTACGCCAGAAGGTAGATCGCTCCGCCTACCGAACGCGTGACTTGACAACCTCTTAACCTCCGACAAACATTCTGTGAAAATGGCGGGCCTGATAACATTAAAAGATATACCAGACGATATTGGTGAGCAATATTTGCCATATGAAACAACATTGAGACAGAGACAGAAAGCGAGAGCATTTATCCATCGCTTTCACTTCTCTAAGTTACGTCGGTATGCGGAGAACTTGCCCCATAGAGAACTCACCCCCACGTATCTGGAGAAGTCGCCCCAGAGTGGTTGGAGAAGTCGCCCCAATTGGTTGGAGAAGTCATCCCAAAACTTGTCACCCAGATAACCTTTTTTTAACAGAATTAAGTCATCTTTTACGTGATTCATATTTATATTTTTATATATACGTGATCACAAAAGAGATATTAACTAAATTAAAGCAATATCATAGTAATATTTATATGGACGAAATTAAGTCTGTATATAATCTAATGAATGACGACAGTATAGTGATTAAAAATAATGATAAGCCAAACACTATTATTATTGTGAATAAAGATGATTGTGTTAAAGAAGTTTTTTTGTCAATTAGAAATTAAATAACAAATTTCAGCATGCATTAATGAGATCGCTAAAAATAATAATTCCGTATGTGAGGAATTTGATACTTTCCCTCTTAACATACCTACACCTCAATTCTACATATTACCCGAAACTCATACAAATCCGACCATAATTTACCTTTAAATTTTCCAGGACAACCCATTATATCAGGTTGTAATTCATATACTGAAAACCTATCCAAATTTATTGATAGTGTTTTACAACCTTTAATGAAATCACTTCCTTCATACATTAAAGATACAACTACTTTCATTAAAAAGTCGAAGTCTATTCCACATCTATCTGATAATTTCAATCCTGGTATCATTAGATGTAACATCACTATATACCAACATTCCGCATGCAGATGGTATTGAAGCGTGCAAATGTTTTCTTGATAACAATCGTAATAATAGCACACTATCTAGCGAAGATATTTGTAAAATAATAAAAACTTATCTTGGAAAATAATTATTTTCAATTTAATAATACGAATTATATACAGATAATAGGTATTAATATGGCTCCCTCTTCCCTTACATGGGTGAATTAGAAAAGGATTTTATTCAAAACGAAAAGTTTAATCCATCTCTTTGGTTCAGATTTTTAGATGACATATTTATGATCTGGAAGCATTCAACTGAAGAACTGGAAAAAATAATTGACTGCTTAAATCATTTTCACCCGACGATTAAATTTACTTATATTGCATCTAGTACGCATGTTTCATTTATAGATCTAAATGTAATTAAAAAAAAATATTGATAACACTATCTCTACAAATATTATTAAAGCCACCATTGACACCTCTTCACCATTGTGAATCGAAAAATTGCCGAACCGTTACGAAATTTATGAATATATACAATAGCCGAGTCGATATCGACAGAAGCACCTTGTCGGAGGAAAATGGCGGACGTAAACAGTGCCTAGAGGTGTGTATAATAGTGCACGCTGATTGGTCAATCGAGCAGAATGATTGACAACTGGTGATAGGTCAATTGCTACCAGGGCAACTAGTACGTAAATGTAATGAAAAACTGGAATTGCTACCACGGCAACTAGTACGTAAATATAATGATGTAACTGGAATTGCTACTAGGGCAACTAGTACGTAAATATAATGATGTAACTGGAATTACTACCAGAGCAACTAGTACGTAAATATAATGATGTAACTGGAATTGCTACCACGACAACTAGTACGTAAATATTATTACCAGTCTTTAGGTTTGTATAAGTTTCTCTGATTTTTCATTTTTCACTTAAGACTCCCCCCTCCTCCCCGCTTAAACAGCGTCTATGTTAGTGCATGCCTTTTAAGACAATGAATTTTATTTTATATGAACATATTTTCTCTGATAAATATTTTTAGGAATGAAAGATTGAAAATCACTACCGCCAGTTTCCTTTAATTTTTAGCATAAAGACAATATTTGCAACTGGTACACGTGATATCTATATGATCTAAGATAAAGTGTAAAATAATCACCTTCGTTAGACTTCGATAGACATGAAACATGTTTCTTTATTTGGGATGTAGATCTCCCTAGTTTGATTTTTTCAGACCATTTAAGAGTGTTCTCCCCAACAGTAATATTACCCGAAGGCTTCTTGTGTGCTTCATTCTTAGAAAATTATGATTTTTTGTTATTTACAGGTGTTGTTTTATTTATACGTTTGTTATTATTCTTTTCCTTTTCAAGTTCTTGTATATATGTATGGACTGTGTATATAAATAAATTTGGCATAAAGTTTGTCCTTGTGGATCTTTATTCTTTTCCTATGTTTGTACTTATGGATCTCTTTTTTATTCTTTTATTTTTTTTTTAAATTTGTACAATCTTCAGGCTCTGTCATTTATGACTTAAATACATCTTCGTATTCCTATTGTGCCTCTTCCAAAACTTCGTCACAGATGAGGTTAGAGCAATCTTTCTTTCGTTACCTTTCACTTTCTTCTTCAGATGTTGTGTTTGATTGTTCTTCTTCTTTTTGGTTTTTCTAATTTAATCTTATGTTGTTTTTTCTATCTGGCTGGGTTTTGTGACGTCAGTTGTTTTTGTTTCCGCTGTTTTTAGGAATATTCACTTTTGTATTGTTGGGTTTGTTGCTGTTTTCGCAATTGGCCTGTTTCGTGATTGTGTTGTTTTTTTTTTGGTGTTTTTCATTTCGATGCTGTTTTCCTTTTTTCGTGTTTTGTTTTTGTTCGTCGGTTGGTTTCCTTAATTGTTGTACGTTCTGGCCTTGTTGTACTTGAGATTGTTTATTAGCTGTCTGTTTGGGATAAATGGTTAATTCACTTATGTGGGTTGACCTTTCCGTTCTTTCTTGCAATGTAGGGCATACTTTTTTTGGTGACTGTCCCACTTTCTCACGGTGTTTCCACTTCCTGTGTAGATGCAGCCATTATACCAATATTTCTCCAATTCCGAAAGTTCTCTGTTGTGTGTCATTCCTGATTTTCTCGTGCAGCACGTGAGGACAGTCCACTTCTTCTTTTCTGGTAAATTTGTAATTATTATGCTTTAATATGTAATTTTATCTTCCTTTAATCATTAATCTTTTCAGACCATTAAAGAGAGTTCTCCCCAACTGGAATATTATCCGAATGCTTAGTGTGTGCTATATTCTTAGAAAGTTATGATTTTTTAAAATTATTTAAAGGTGTTGTTTTTCTAGAATTTATTTATACGTTTGTTATTATTCTTTTCTTATTCAAGTTCTTGTATATTTGTATGGGCTGTGCATATAAATTTGGCATAAAAAGTTTGTCTTTATGTATCCTTTTGCATTTTTTATTTTTTTTTAAATATTTGACAATATTCAGGCTCTGTCATTCATGACTTAAACACATCTTCGCATTCCTACTGTGTCTCTTCCAAAACTTCGTCACAGGTGAACTTAAAGTAATCTTTCTTCCGTTTCCTTTCACTTTTTTCTTCAGATGTTGCTTTTGATTGTTCTTCTTCTTTTTGGTTTTTCTAATTTAATGACCTTCTCGCTTTTTTTTCACTCTTCTTTGCTCCTTTCTCTTTTCTGAAACCCATGTCATTCAGGCTTGTTGAGTGTTTTGGTTGCATTTGCTGGTTTTTCTACTTGTGTTGTTTCTTTATCTGGCTGGGTTTTGTGACGTCAATTGTTTCTGTTGTTTTTGTTTCCGCCTCTTTTTAGGGATATTCACTTTTGTTTGTTGGGTTTGTTGCTGTTTTTGCAATTGACCTGTTACGTGATTGTGTTTTTTTTTGTGTGTGTTGTTGTTGATTTTAATGCTGTTTTCCTTTTTTCGTGTGGTTTTTTTTTTGTTGTTTGTCGGTTGATTTTTTTAATTGCTGTATGTTCTGGACTTGTGCTTGAGGTTGTTTATTAGTTGTCTGTTTGGAATAAATGGTTAATTCACTTATGTGGGTGTTCCCTTCTGTTCGTTCTTGTAATGTAGGTCATTTTATTTTTAGTGACTGTCCCACTTTCTCACAGTTTTTACACTTCCTTTGTAGATGCAGCCATTATACCAATATTTCTCCAGTTCCGAAAGTTATCTTTTGTGTGTCATTTCTGATTTCTATATATATATCAGTTAGGCATTCAGTCAACCCAATCGTAAAATAAGCTGAGATGATCCGAATATATTGTATTTCTTTTTCAGGCAAAAATATTCCGGCAAACAAAATGTATGATCTTTCTGTAAATTGCTACGCCGACATACTTCCCGATGGATATTTTTGTCTCACAGAGATAAGTCCGAATGGCGTCTGGTGAAATAAAAAAAAATTATTGGCATACGTGCGTCTGATAACACTGACACGTTTGCGATTAGGATCGATACCGACTAACATAGTCGAAGTCAGATATAATTTTTCAAAAAACTATGACAAGACACATGGTTAATCATCGTCTAGTCTGGACGACAATTTTGGGATAATACATGTTTGATTTCAAACGGGTCACAAAGTACGCAATCAACACTAAGCTCAAATCGAGCTAATGAAACTTTCGATCATTGTTACCGATACTAAAGATTCATCGATCAATGTTACCGATACTAAAGTTTCATCGATCATTGATACCGATACTAAAGCTTCATCGATCATTGTTACCGATACTAAAGATTCATCGATCATTGTTACCGATGCTAAAGCTTCATTGTAAATCAGGTCCTGCTCCATATTTATGTCTCCCATAAATATGTGCCGTCTAATGACAAAGTAATTGTTATAGTAAATATCAAATTGGCATGTGTTTGTTTCCGACTGAGAAGCTGATACGAATATGACAACTCATGGAATATGACAACCCCTGGAAAATACCGCTGCTGTTTCCTGTATTGCACTAGGGATAATGTTTAAACCGTAAATGTTTCAAAATACGTTAGACAAACCTGGGCTAATGCCTGATGCCTCTTTTGAAATTTAACTTTCTAGATAAATTTTAAACACTGCAGTCACGGTAATCTACCAAATGTCAATTATATATTATATTTGTGGTTTTCACATGTGTGCATATGTGCCCGGGATACATTGTGGCTGTAACACTTTCACACGTTATATGTGGTATGTTGTGGTTTTTACATTTGTACACGTGTGCCGGTATATTTTGTGGTTTTACACTTCCACACGCGTACCTGGGTTACAGTGATTTTTACACCCCAAACAGGTGTACCTGGATTACATGTTTCGTTTTGTTCGTTCATTTGAGCACATGTACCTTCGACAAGGAAGAATTAAAATGGAATCTAATTAAAATCATGTCTCACTTTAAATATAGAAATAACAAACACAGACCTCTTCCTAATGGTAGAGCAGACATGTAAAACGTACTATTTATAATTATTATTGAAGTCGTACTGCTCTTTACAAACGGCATTATCAACGTGTTTGAAATTACGCTGCATAATACATTTTACAGGTTACGTGTAGGATGCGATGCAAAACGGTCACACCACTAAAATAAATAGTTGCATCAACATCAGACATACGATTTAAGCATCTTGATTGTAAGTTATGATTCCGAGTTGACAAAAACCACATTGTAGGCAGAAACCTTATTTTGCGGAACTGTCGTAACATAACACTTACATTGTTGCTAGGACATGTGTCTATATTTGTGCTTTGGAATTATTGTAATTTTTATTCAATTCACTCTACGTCATTTTCTTGTCCAGAAGAAAAACAAAAGTGTAGATTATATTTTTTAAAAAATGCAAAAATGTAATGGAAATGCAAAACATTTCAGGGATACACCAATTCCGTAAAAGTTATACCAATCTCGGATCAATGTTCCCGATCTGACTGGTGTCTTTGCTCCCCATCCTCCCCATCAACTTTTCTCTATGATAGTTTTAGGTCCTGAAGGCTTCCAAACCACCATGAACTCCGGGAAACCTATGCAGATCACTCCGAACCTGTCTCTGTATTACAATTTATTTCAATTTAGCATTGCAACACGCACATACATATGCATCATTAAGATATGCTAAAGGTTGTATCAAACTAAGATGATTATTTTAAAATTTATCTTAGATCATATAGATATTACGTGTACAAGTTGCACATTTTGTCTTTATACTAAAAATTAAAGTAAATTAGCGGGAGTGATTTTCAATCTTTCATTCCTAAAAATATTTATCAGAGCAAATATGTTCATATAAAATAAAATTCATTGTCTTAAAAGGCATGCACTAACATAGACGCTGTTTAAAAGGGGAAGGGGGGGGGGTCTTATGTGAAAATTGAAAAATCAGAAAAACGTATACAAACTTAAACATTGGTAATAATATTTATGTACTAGTTGCCCTGGTAGCAATTCCAGTTACATCATTATATTTACGTACTAGTTGCCTTGGTAGCAAAATTCCAGTTACATAGTTATATTTTCGTAGTAGTTGCCCTGGTAGTAATTCCAGTTACATCATTATATTTACGTACTAGTTGCCCTGGTAGCAATTCCAGTTACATCATTATATACACAACGTTTAGGGACACAGAGAAAAATATTTAAACACGAAATGGACAAATGTTAACAAAGAAATATTTGTTAGTGATCTGACTTAAACAACAAGATATGACAGAAAACCTTTAATGGAAATGTTTTAATGGTTGAGTATTAACTGCATTGAAAACAATGTCATTTACATAAAATACTAACTGAATAGACTATACCAAGATGATTCTTACAAAACGGGATTTGAAATAGTAATACTGAAACAGCTCTAATCTTATGCATCGTACACGAAAACACACACACACACACACACACACATAAACGACATAAAAATAACGAGCTACTTGTAATATTACAGTACCAACTGCTCTTGAATAAATAACATTTACATAATATCTGGAAGTAATTACCGAATTGGGCGATGGAAACGGATGGCAAAAATAGCACAACATAAACATTTCGGAACATATTTGTTACTGAGCGTCAGTTGCACCGGAAGGAATACTAGTTACATAATATGAAAATTCGAGAGGACAGTACAGTAAACGAAATCTGCTTAAATTTTAGAGTACTGTACGCTAATATAGTTAAATATAAGAGTACAGTACAGATGGCATATGTTGTTTACATCTGAGATTACAGTAAACATAACATGCTTAAATCTTAGAGTACAGTTGGCATAATATACTTAGATACTAGAGTACAGTACAGTGAGTATTATATCTTTAAATCTGAGAGTACAGTATAGTAATAAAATGACAATAACAAAATCTTGCAGGAAGATCTCTCATAATATTGGTACTTCTTGTTATGAGTTCGAATGTTACTTCCATTTGACGTAATACCATTTACATAAAATGCATATAACTTTAGTATAGTAGATACCCCAAAATTATTTATAACTTTGGGACGTAAAAGTAGCACGTTATTGATAGTACATAAATTTCAACCTAAAAATGCCCTTTTTATCACCTCACGCTGAGATAGCGCTCATAACAAATGGATATTTAGCTTGTTTCATTTTACGAAAGATATCCAACGATATCTCTTGAAAATAAATTTAGATTGAAATACATTCTTATAAGCATTTGAATCATTTCGTAAACTGCAAACATTCTGAATCAAAATAACTGTAAAATATGTCCTGAGTAATACAAGTAAGAGATACAGGAAATAATGTAAATACGTCCATTTTTACATCTCAGTTTTCAGGTGTTGAGAGCTAAGGAAATCTTTAATCTGTGGTAGAGGTTGTTTGTTTTTTTTAGCGTGGTGAATCCGTTGAACTATACGTAGACTTGTTCCAAGAATAAAGGCTATCAGATTCATTAGGGAGGAACTTAAGAAAATATGAACTCATAATTCATTTTGAAACAATGGTGATGATTCCATCTCTGTGCTGGATAACGGTAATCGTGATGGGTGGGTGGGTGAACAAGAATCATCTAAACTCTTAACAAAGGGAATACAAAACAATGTGTTGTGTTGAAAAATAATGCATTTAATATGTTTATATGACTTGAAAAATATGTGTTTAAATAGTTTCTGAACTAGTGAATAAAAGTAAAGTGCCCTCTTTTTTAAGTGATTTGCACTTTTTTCATGTATCATGTTGCCATATTTTCAAATCAACAGGTGGCACATTACCACCACGTGATCGATTGTAGGCGTGGTCTTGTAACTCGTGGCTTCTTTAGAGTTGTCAGTTGTTAGCTCTTTTCGAGTCTACTCGAATCTAACGCCTAACGCTACTTCATGGTCCTTCCAAATAGTATATTCCACGACTGGAAATCACACACTCGATAGTTTGAGTTTCAGAATATTTTTTGCTTACCAGGGATAGCATTACTTTTAAAGGTTGCTTCTGATTGCTTGATAGTGAAAACTCAAAGTCAGATTGCCTAATAGTGGAAACTCAGTCAGATTGCCTAATAGTGAAAACTCAAAGTCAGGCTGCGTGATAGTGAAAACTCAGTCAGATTGCCTGATAGTGAAAACTCAAAGTCTGATTACCTGATAGTGAAAACTCAGAGTCAAATTGCCTGATAGGGAAAACTCAAAGTCTGATTGCCTGATAGTGAAAGCTCACAGTCTGATTGGCTGATAGTGAAAACTCAAAGTCAGATTGCCTAATAGTGAAAACTCAAAGTCAGGTTGCGTGATAGTGAAAACTCAAAGTCAGATTGCCTGATAGTGAAAACTCAAAGTCAGATTGCCTGATAGTGAAAACTCAAAGTCTGATTACCTGATAGTGAAAACTCAGAGTCAAATTGCCTGATAGTGAAAACTCAAAGTCAGATTGCCTGATAGTGAAAACTCAAAGTCAGATTGCCTAATAGTGAAAGCTCACAGTCTGATTGGCTGATAGTGAAAACTCAAAGTCATATTGCCTAATAGTGAAAACTCAAAGTCAGGTTGCGTGATAGTGAAAACTCAAAGTCAGATTGCCTGATAGTGAAAACTCAAAGTCTGATTGCGTGATAGTGAAAACTCAAAGTCAGATTGCCTGATAGTGAAAACTCAAAGTCGGATTGCGTGATAGTGAAAACTCAAAGTCAGATTGCCTGATAGTGAAAACTCAAAGTCAGATTGCCTAATAGTGAAAACTCAAAGTCAGGTTGCCTGATAGTGAAAACTCAAAGTCTGATTGCGTGATAGTGAAAACTCAAAGTCAGATTGCCTGATAGTGAAAACTCAAAGTCTGATTGCGTGATAGTGAAAACTGAAAGTCAAATTGCCTGATAGTGCAAACTGAAAGTCTGATTGCTTGATAGTGAAAACTCAGTCTGATGGCCTGATAGTGAAAACTCAAAGTCTGCTCAAAAAGTCAGATAGCCTGATAGTGAAAACTCAAAGTCTGATTGCCTGATAGTGAAAACTCAAAGTCAGATTGCCTAATAGTGACAATTCAAAGCCAGATTGCCTGATAGTGAAAACTCAAAGTCTGATTGCCTGATAGTGAAAACTCAAAGTCGGATTGACTGATAGTGAAAACTCAAAGTCAGGCACAAACTCAGTTAGCTAAGCTTCAAGCCCGATCTCAGTGTAATTTTCAAAGAAAAACACCTTATCAAAACATCTATTAAAAAAAACCCCGTTATTTCGCATTGTTCTGACCGATTGATAAGGAAACATTGATCATTGTCAGTCTCGTAACATTAGTTGAACCAAACTTCATGCAACGTATCCGTTGTGTTGGATCCCTTGTACACATTTCCATGAAAACATCTCCTAAACAATTTCCCCGTGCTTTGTCTAGCGCTGTATAACCTTCATACCTCACAGTTTTGCGGTTAAATGACTGAGATTCAGCCAAAACTTTTTCAATGCCGAGGTCCCCTTCTCCCCTAAACACAACATGAAGAACCGTATTTCTTCTTTGATCCTGATGGGTGACAGAGGTGCCTTTCTCCACAAGCCATTTAACAATTCATGTTTGCTGCGTTAAAACCGCCAAATGCAGCGCAGTCTGGAACAGACGGCTTTGTATGTCCAGTAGATTTGAAACTGTGGATGCGTCAATGAGACTCGTATGATAAATCTTGAAGAACAGTATCTCCGTCTTCGTCCTGGACAACGAATGCTATCCAAGCCATGTCTATCCATGATTAGTCATTCGGGTCAAAATTATATTTTGCAAATGTCCAGAAGGAAAAATTCAAAGTCATGGCAGAGATTATGGAAATGTAGGGCTTTGCTTTGCTCATAATGTTCAAACATTCCTTTTTGATTCATTTTGCCGGGACGAAGGCTGTTGCACGGTTACACATTACAGCGCACATTTTCATGGCGCTGATGAGTTTGATTTGTTGTGTGCAATACTGTGTTAGGTTTGATTGTCTTGTCAAGGCTCACTGCAATCAATAAGTTCCTGCCAAAGAACTTACATGTGAACTGTCTTGTATTTCGGGTTGAAATGATAACACTCGCTTGTCGATTGTGGGATTTATTACGAGATGAAATGGTATGAAATAAACCAGACTCGAAGGGTATAATTTGTCCAAATTATATTAAATCCCCGGTCTTTCACTTGCGTGAAAGACAAGTGCTCTACACCTTCAAAAGCCCGTGCTGTTCGAGATGTTGTCCGTTTCAAGAACTAGAGTAGAAATGCCAGAAGATGTTGTCCGTTTCAAGAACTAGAGTAGGAATACCAGAAGATGTTGTCCGTTTCAAGAACTAGAGTAGGAATGCCAGAAGATGTTGATCTAACGGGGAATGGATTTTAATACTCGTGCTGCATAGGAATCATGCGCCGCTATCAATCACTCACTCGCTCACTTACTCATGACAATCACGCACATTGGTACACGACACGAGTCTTTGGTCACACACAGATAATCATGTCAGAAAGTTGTTGTTGTTGTTGTTGTTCTGGAGTTTAACGCCATTTTTCAGCACACGATAGGCTATGTATGGCGGCCAGTATTAATGGTGGAGGAAGAACCCGGAAAACCCCCGGGAAGAACCACCGACCCACGAAAAGCTACTGGCAAGCTTTCTCACATACCCATATTGGCCCAATGATAGACTCAAACCCAAGCAAACAGAGGTGAGATGGCAGTGATCCGTAACGGAGAGCGCTTTAGACCACTCGGCCACTCGGAGCCCCACGTCAGAAAGTAATGTAATAATTGATTTTGTAGCAAGAAATGTATCAATTACAATAAACCAATTCTGCATGGAAATGTTCTCTTAGTTGGTCATTCTAATTATTATAATCAAATTTCCTATTATTTATATACAAACCATTACATCAGAAAATCAGCCAAAACTAATATAACTAACACTTCTTACCAAAACATGAACATTGGCAATATAAATATACAAGCAGCCTCTGGCTCATTTCATTTCGTGTTTATGAAAGCTTTGCACCTACCCACCCACCTATCTATTTATTTATTCTACGCACTCCCCACATCCTGCTGTTAGTATATTACATAACTCTTACTTGCGATTTCAGTAATCGGTTTATAAATTATCAGAATAATGAATTACTAATTGAAACCCACAGTTAATTCTTATTTTGCAGCCGGAAGCCTTCGCACATGTGTCATTAGCTCTTATGGTGTGATGTGGCAATCTGATTAAAATCAGACCTCCACTGACAGCCTTGAAAGACAGTAGAGATCTGATTTTAATCAGATTGCTTGATGTGGGAACGTATTATTGTAGTGAGAACAGAAATACGCAAGCGTATAGATAAGATGCTAAATAGGGTTTTCCCCGTAAAATTGAAATTACCCATTGAGGTACGTTTGCTGAAAAGGTCATAATAGCTCTTTAAGTCTAAAGGGCCCTTAGGGGTTTTCTCATACCAAAAGAAACTATGACATGTATTTTGCTTGCTAAAGGCAAGTTAACTAAACCTATTATGGCCACATTCATCACACAAGGGTAAGTGTGGATTGCCCGCACTGAAAGGGATTGGGTGGTGTCGGGTGAGGTCGTTAGCGACTGTCACATGTAATGTTGTGTTCGTCAGTCCGTACCATATTTTTAAAACAAATTTGGAATTTTCCGTTAAACTTCATTGTTAAACAAATAAATGAACGTGTCTTGCTGAGATAGTCAAGACTGGGCAAGAATCAAGCCCTGGACCATATTGGAACAAACCTTGTAAGTTTCGGGGGTGGGGGTGGGGTGTTTTTGAAAGAAACAAAAATTCTACCTCTCAAATATCTTGATAAACAATGTTCTTTCCCTGATTTCCAGCACACTATTATATCGATTATATTAATTGAAACACTTAAATTATCTTGATGAAAAATACATTCTGGCTAGAAAGAACATCCCGTTCCCCAACTCCGAAATTTAAATGGTCAATCCCAAACTCGTATATTCAAATCATATTAATGCCAGCATTTCTTGCGGGTGTGAATAGTTCTCGTGGTGTATACCTGGACTATCTATGTATGTAGTGAGGCACGGAGTGGTGGTGATGGGAGGCAACTGCACAATACTGGCAATACAGTGCCGAGCAAAGTGATGGGTTATAAAAATGTTTAAAGGCAAAAACCTCCAAATAAATGTAAACATTAAACATTCAAGGAAAAAAATATAAGGGGTAATTATTTTACAAAAACTTCAGGAACACACGAGTGTGAATAGGAGCGCTTTGAAATAAATCAAAGATAGCAAATAAACAAAAAGTAAGCAATATGTCATTAAGATAGTTTCCGTCGTACATGCCCTTCTGGGCGCACGCGACGTAAATCCAATCAATCAATCAAGATAGTTTTATAGATATGTCTTGTGGACGTACATGAGGTATGGGATGGGGTGGAGAAGGTGCATCTTGTGACTGTACGTTTACGTGTATGTGTTTCTATCGCTACAAACTGTGTAGCAGGCAGTCTTCACGGTCCTTTATACTGCAGTGATTCTGCTGATATCCTCATCGTTCCCATAACATGTCAGTGTCATAACGCACTTTTACATTTTTCTTGTAAATAGTCAGTATCACCATCATCTCTGATAGTTGTCGTGTAAACAGTCATTATTTGGCAACGGCAATCCTAATAAACTGTACAATGTAATCACTGCTGTGGATTTGACAATGTATTTAACATTTCAAATACATACTAAAAAAAAACAGAGATAGCTAACCTGAAGTATTCGTCCTTACGCTAAGGACTTCATCAGCAGACTGATGTGATCTCTACAGACTGTCAACATCACTGTTTATTGACATCATCATCATCATCATCATCATCGAAACTACGAACTAATTCGATCTTGTAAACGAAACTGCTTAAATTCCTTTCCTCAGTATCTGAAATGTCAAAATATATTCAAATATATTTGCATTGAATTTAAAATCTTCCTAAATCCCTTTAATCATATCATTTTTGTCCATATTATACAAATTAGTACACCAATTATTTCAACGTGTATGATTCTATGGATATGTTTCGTGGCTTCAAGTAAAGTTGATTAGTTGATTAATGGATTAATTGAACAAAGTCGTCTTTGTTGTAGTATTATTTACTTCCCTAATGGAGTAACACCAGAGGCAACTTTAGTAGTAATAGTGGTAGTAACTGAAATAGCATTATTAGTTGTTGCTTGGGGTGGGGGACCCTGTCCAAAAAGAATGTCAAAAAGTTCTACTCGAAAGTTATTTTGTGTTGGAATAGAAAGTATTTACAGCCCAACATCAACTAGATAGATATTTTTACAAAATTACTGTAAACCCCATGAGGATGATTTATAAAAGAAAGTAGATAAACCTCAAGACATTTCCTGGGCCGAAAAATTCCGTTTTTAATTTATCTTGATTGTCCGAGGTCAGGATTTACTTCCTGTTATATATGTATTCACGTTTAGCTAAGACAGAAAAATGGGTCTTTTGTGCAACATTGTTTCATTCTCTCTCTCTCTCTCTCTCTCTCTCTCTCTCTCTCTCTCAAATGTAACTACTCAGCACTAAGAAAGTACTCAAATGTAACTACTCAGCATGTTCAGCCCTTGAGAATTATTAAGCATCTAACGACATAATCGTTTTTGTTTTTGTCATTTAAGGATCTTTAATGAAATATGCGTAAATATTATGCACGAGTAATGTATATTTAAAGGGAAATAAAGAAATGACTCTGATATTGATTTTAAATGCAAAACGGTACAAACACAATTACACACTATACTATGGTATACGTTTTAATTATATCTTGACACAGATATTAATCCCACTTAAATTGTATTTTATTTCTCAGAATGATGGTCATATCAGACTGGTTTCTTAAAATCAGGTTCATAGTTGGTTCAAATGTTAAAATGGATAGCTGGTGTACCCACTGATAGAAGTAGAATAACGGGCAAACAATTAATGAGAATGTGCATTCTCTCTCTCTCGATCTCGATCTCGATCCATCGATCCATGGATCGACATAGTGGTCAGTTGTTTATTGTTCTGCACATAGCAAAGCACCAAATATCTCCAAAGGCGGACAAACAAAGCGAACGGCTGGATATCGTTTATCATCGGTTGCGCTAAGCAGTTGTTCGTGAAAACCCACAGGGAAATCCCCGGTCGCTAACTAGGTCAAGGCTGGGATTGTATAAAATATGGAAACTATTGCATGTCTCGATTAGAACTCCACTGGCAAAACAGTACTACGGAAATTTGGACACAATCTTCCGACAATGATTACCCCCATAGTTATATGACCGGTGACCGAATATTTATTGCAGCGTTACGCCAGGACCTTGAACGTGGGGACATCACATGTTTGCTGTAATACCGCAAAAACTTCCCACTTACCCAATGAGATTGAGAATGCTGCGTGTGCGTGTGTACGTGTGTGCCGATGCATGCATGGCTCCTTATCGAACGAAAATGCAAAGACCGATCCTGTCAGTCCCGTCATGACTGTGCTCATGCATATCATTGTTTTTATTTCGAGTTGCACGCAGATCATGATTTGGGGATGGGGTAGGCTGGGTGGGTGACGGGTGGGGTTTCTTTCGAGCCAGTATGTTTATTTTCTTTTACCGCAAGATAAATAATTTCCTAAATAATATAAAATATATAGTTAATTCTTTATTTTAAAAAATTAATGTGTCCTTATTGTTGTCAAAAGGAAAACAAAAGCAGGCCCCACCGCCACCACCATTCCTCTAAAAATTAAATGGCTGGCCCCTAAGACCGGAGCCCAGAGCCTTGCCCATTTCGCAAACTGTTTGAGACGGTAATGAGAAAATGAAGACATGAGCAATTAAATATTTTGGTATATCATGTTATAACACGTATTTAGTCTCCTTACTATATGACACAAATAAGTCACGTCACGTGACAAATAATGCTATTTTTTGTATATATTTGTTAGAATTATCTTTAATATACTTATCCTTAAAAAGCATGGATATGGTTCCATCCATACTGAGGAAACTACTTTCTTCAACACGTGGGGCCTTTCTTAGTAATACTATGCAGGCCGACAGTACCAAACATCTTACACGGGATATGATAGTACTCGAAATGCAGTAATTTTTTTTGCTATCATAAGCAACCTTATAAAACTTTCACTTTCCTTTAATGTACCATGTTTGCTTCGTAGTAGGAAATATCTGTTTATAAAACATGGTGACAAAAACTTAGGTTTTTCATGTTTTGTTTGTTTTTCTAATTCTATCGCAAGACAGCGTAGTCATTATCATATGGCATTTCTTTTTCTGATTTCACCGCAAGGCAACACGGTCATTATCCTGTTGATTTCCTTTTCCATTTCACCGCAAAATAGCATAGTCATTATCATATTGCATTTCCGTCCTGACTTTACCGCAAGACAGCATAGTCATTATCTTATTGCATTTCCTTCCTGACTTTACCGCAATATAACGTAATAGTAGTAAAGGGGGGCACATTACGTACAATGGGAATTAGCATTACATGGACCCCTGGGTCAGATTACGTACAATGGAAATTTAACATGGCGAAAAATCGTGGGTCAGATTACGTACAAGGGGAATTAACATGGGAATAAATCGTGGGTCACTTTACCCACAAGGGGAATTTAACATGGGGAATAGAGTTTGGGCTTGTTTAGGGACAAGGGGAATGGAACATGGGATTTTTTTTTTTTTTAATAAAAAGGGTAGGCAATGGAAAGGCTATCTCTTTTCGAGAAATATGGCCCTGAAAAGGGCCTTTGGGTTTATGTTAATGTATTCATTAACATAAAGGGCACCGCATTGGTCTTCTTCTTGTCCTTAGGCTGCGTCTCACTGTTGGCCCGTAAATCAGCACTCTTTTCAGGCATCCTTGTCTTTCAACGTAGATCCTAAGTATCCACAGACTGGTGTTTGTCCTGTGGACAACGGTCCACTTGGATCGGACATACATGAGCATGTCCGTCCTGAACATCATGGAAGACACAAGCGTAGAAGATTGCACATCGGTCCACATCTTGAAGCGACGAGAACAGGTGAATCAATCCAGTGAACTGCGCTTATTTATAGGTAGAGGTAGGATTGAAACGGATTGAGTTCATTCACCAATCCGAACACGCGTTACAAAATTCAGTCAGCCCGCATCCAATCCGAAGAGAGCAGTCTGTGACGTCACGTAGTCTATATAGATTCGCTAGCGCTTGTGTGCAGTTAATCTATGCGACAGTGATTCAACATGACGGAAATTCAGAAAACGATCCATTGGGGTGCACCAACAGGGGAGACTGCCCAAGGGAACTCGGACTTACTTTCAGAAGAGGTGAATTGGGATTTTGTGGATTTTCTTACCTCGCAAGAATTTGTTCCGGAACCTTCGTTACCTTCTTCATTACCGCAAGTGGAGAATTTTAGACAGAGACAGAAAGAAGAATTGGAGAAATTTATACAACGACAAAAGGAAGCGGAACAAGCTTTTCTCCTACAGCAACAGCAGCAAGAAGAAGAGGTAAGAAAAAAACAACAGCAAGAAGAAGTAGCAGCAAAGAAACAAGAGGGTGAAAATCAAACGGTCACGGTACTGTTGGACATTTTAGCGGAGTTAAGAAGTCTGAAACAAATGTATCAGACTTCTTTATTACGACCGAAGAGAATACGACCTTCCCGAGCTAAACACGTCAACCCTGTGACTAAGCCTACCGTACCACCCTTAGTGAATTCAACCCAATCATCATCATCAACATTACGCAGTCCAGAAGTAGGCTTTGGCCGTGGCAAAGGCTTAAGGCAGTTAAAGTTGACTGCTTAAACTCACCCCTACACCGTAAAAAAGGCCCTTTTCAGGGCCACCCACATTTCTCGAAAAGAAATACAATTTCAATTTGCCAATAACTCAAAAAAAACCCACCCATTTTACCCTTATATTACGTTTCTGTGTATGAGTGCGTGAGTGTACGTTCTTATTTTAAAATCAAAACTCAAAGACACTTACCTTATATCATTAATTTATTCTTTTATCCATTTTTACAATCCAATTCACAATTCACAACTCAACACTTTAATAAAAAGTTCATTAACTTCTTCTGTTTCCTTGATTAGTCTCTCTGTTTTTTGAATTTTTTCACCGTCACACTCCTTTCCTCTTCTTCCTCCTCCTCGCTTTCTTCCCTTCTTCTTTTTTTCTCCTGTTTCTTTTTCTTCACCTGTCTTCTTTCATCCTCAGAAGAATCCCTCTCTTCCTCTGAAGAATCCCTCTCTTCTTCTGAAGAATTCCTCTTTTCTTCTGATTCCTCTTGTTTCTTTTTTGGGCAATCTGGAGACCAATGTCCTTTTTCTTTACAATAATAACAGGTATCTTGACTTTTGTCCTTTTTAGCCCCTGTTTTTTTTCTTTTTTGACGGTCTGGACATTCTGAAGACCAATGCCCTTTCTTCTGACAGATATAGCAAGTATCTTGACTTTTATCTCGAAAGGAAGGAGAGTAGTCCGTGGGCTGATCTGAAGAGAATTTTCTAATGACCCCTCGCAAAGCTCTGACGAAACGTTCGATTTGGTTAGCCTCTTCCATCGTTGTGCTCGGCTTGAGAGTGAAATGAATAGTGAAAGGACAAGACACACACCCTTTTATATACGTTGGTCTGCCATGACTATAAATTAGTCTATGGTGTTTAAACTTGAGTCATTTGACGTTTTGCACTCAAGATGAAACGATCCCATTCATTCGAGAAGAAAGAAGAAGAAGAAGAAGAAAGTAAGAGGCAGAAACGTGATCTATCGCCTCGTACCAGAGCAGAAATCTTGGCACAAATTCATGCCAGTGATTTTGAAGAGGACATGAGTGAACCAGAATTTGAAACCTCTAAACCAAGTTCGTCACCCTTAGTCAACCCTGAAAAATACTATTCCAGTCGAGAGACGGAAAAGCGCTCCTCTAGAAAATTTAGAACCACGGCTTACACCTACACGGTGAAGTTTAAAGATTTCAAGGCCGACGTACCCTTGGAGAAAGCAGAAGGGTTTATCACCGAGATGTGGGATTCTTTGCTCACCGCACTCAAGCGACAATATCAACCCAAAGAAGACGATCGCTTGACACTATCCATAGATCACGACGGTTTGAAATCCCCTGTTTGGATCGAGTTTAGCAGACCCGCAGAACTAACCCCTTCCAAAATCATGGACAAGATTCAACACGTACAACAATCTAATGACAAGTTTGACATCACCGATGGTAAAGCCACACTGAAAATGGCCCACGTCTCTCTTCCTCAAGGGACAGGACGCAAAAAGATGTTATTGGTGGACGACCTTCGCAACACCAAAAAGAGTCTCGTCCGAATTAACAACCCTCATGACCAGATGTGTTTAGCCCGTGCCATCGTGGTGGGACGAACCTATGCCAACAAGAACGACACGGTAGAATGGAAAAGAACCTGGAACACTATTCAACGATCCGATCGAGCCAAACAACGAAACGAAGCAGAACTCCTGTTACAACAAGCCGGACTGTCCAAAGACACACCCTGTGGCATTCCTGAGATGCAAAAATTGCATGATGCCCTAGCTCCATTCTACACCTTGAAAGTGCACCCTCAAGAAATGCGTGGGTCTCTGTTGTTTCGAGGCCAAGATTTTAAGGACGGAAAATACATTCATGTCTATTATCACGATGACCATTTCGATACCATTACCAGTATCACTGGATTCCTGGGATACAGTTATTACTGTGAGAAATGTGACCATGGTTATAACAATCGAGAGCAACACAAGCATTGTGGATGGAAATGCCCAGGATGTTTGGCCTCTCCACCCTGTCTGAGCGAAGAACCAGTGCCTTATTCGACTTGTCAGCGCACGTTTGTCAGTCCTACCTGTTACCAACAACATCTGAAAACACAAGGTTCACAGAAGAAATTTGCTTGTCAACTGCTGAGATTGTGCCCTACGTGTGGACAAGGCATACTTACCAATAAGGCCAAGGCACACGTATGTCGAGGAAAGAAAAAATGTCACATTTGTCACCACATCGTGGACTTGGAACACCAATGCTACGTGCAAAAATACCAACCCCCACCAGAGAAAGAGGACGGTCACAAGAAGAAAGGCAATTTCATCTTTTTCGATTTCGAATGCATGCAAGAGACTGGCATTCACATTCCTAATTTCTGCGTGGCTCATCGAGCGTGCGAGAAGTGCATTCAAGAACCTATCTTCAGTCATTGCCCTCACTGCAGCAAAATTCCTGGAGGGCGTGAAAAAATCTTTCGAGGACCGAACACGTTAGCCGATTTTGCCCAATGGGTCTTAGATCCCATCGACAAGACGTGGAGCCAAGAGGACATCGAACGTTATGGAGATTGTCATCGTCATGCCACGGTGATGGCTCACAATTTCTCCGGATACGATGGACAGTTTCTTTTGAGGTACTATACGGAACAAGGCACCGAACGTCCTAAAGTCACTTTGAACGGAGCCAAAATCATTTTCATGCAAGTGGGACAAGTGCAGTTTAAAGATTCGATGAGCTATTTGGCCATGCCTTTGAGTCGAATGCCTAAAACGTTTGGAATGACAGAAATGGCTAAAGGGTACTTTCCTCACTTTTTCAATACGGAAGCCAATCAACACGCCGTTCTACCCCATTTGCCTGAGGCTCACTATTACGACCCCGACAACATGTGTACCGAACAACGAGAAGCTTTCTACGTTTGGTACCAAGCTCACGCCTCGGACCCTTTCGACTTTCAGGAAGAAATGTTAAAGTATTGTCGTTCCGACGTGGACATTTTACGACGTTGCTGTGGAAAATTTCGAGAACTGTTCATGGAACACGGAGGGGTCGATCCTTTGAAAGAAGCTTGCACCATTGCCAAAGCGTGTTCCTTAGTGTATCGACAACGATTCATGCCTGAAAACACCGTGGCTGTCATCAGCCCTCAAACGACCAACTTTGTCAAACGTCAATACTCGGTCAAAGCCCTACGTTGGTTACATTACTTGTGCGACAAGGAAAACAAATGGATTCAGCATGCCCGCAACGGAGGGGGTGAAAAGACCATCGGAACATATTCGGTAGATGGCTGGGACTTAGAAAACCCCAAGATCGTGTACGAGTTTAACGGTTGCTTATTTCACGGATGTCCCGTCTGTTACCCTGATCGTAGCACTAAAAATCAGTTTTTACAACGAACCATGGAAGACTTGTACCAGGACACTTGTCAGCGACGCCTAAAGTTGGAACAGGAAGGATACCAAGTGGTGGAAATGTGGGAACACGAATACGATCACCGCTTGAAAACCGATCCCGAGTTTAAACGCCTCGTGGAAAGTTACCAGTTCATGGACCCGCTGAACCCGAGGGATAGTTTGTACGGAGGAAGGACCAATGCCACCTGTTTGCTGTACCAAGCCGACGAAGAGAAAGGAGAAGAAATCAAATACTTGGACGTGTGTTCGCTGTATCCCTACGTGTGCAAATATTGTCGCTTTCCTGTAGGGCACCCGCAATTGTTAACGGAACACATCGACCTGAAAAACATTCGACAATACGAAGGCTTGATCAAGTGTAAAGTTTTGCCTCCCACGAACCTATACCATCCCGTCTTACCTCACCATTGTCAAGGCAAACTGATGTTTCCATTGTGCCGTACTTGTGCCGAAACGTGCAACCAAGACCAACCTTGTCAGCACACCCAGGAAGAACGGGCCTTGACGGGAACCTGGGTCAGCGTAGAATTGTTCAAAGCTCTGGACATGGGATACCAACTGTTAGAAGTGTACGAAATTTGCCACTTTCCCAAGACACAACAATGCCACAAGGGTGATCCCAGTCAGAAAGGTATTTTCGCTGACTACGTGTATGCCTTTTTGAAACTGAAACAAGAAGACAGCGGCTATCCTTCCTGGTGTCACACTCCCGAAGACCAAATACAGTTCAAAGAGAAATACTATGAACAAGAAGGCATCTCTTTAGACCACATCGAGAAAAACGAAGGCAGGCGATCGTTTGCCAAAGTGATGTTAAATTGCTTGTGGGGTAAAATGGCACAACGACCGTGTTTACCCAAGACGGAATATTTGACAGAACCTTCCCGCTACTTCCAGATGATTCACGACAAAACCAAATACATGAAACACGTGGACGTCGTTCGAGAGAATTTGATCTTGGTCAAATACGAAGAAGATCTGGACTTTGTACAAGACGACCCTTTTGGAAATGTCATCATTGCGGCTTACGTGACAGCTCATGCTCGCTTAAAATTGTACGAAGCTTTAGAACTGTTAGAAGAACGCGTCCTGTACTTTGACACGGACAGTTGCATTTACATCCATCACCCGATTCAACATCACCCTGACATCGAAGGAGACCGTTTAGGAGGCTGGACAGAGGAGCATCCCGACGACAAGATTCTAAGTTTCGTCAGTGGCGGTCCCAAAAATTACGGCTACGAATACCGGGACAAACAAGGAGAAGTGCACACGACGTGCAAAGTGAAAGGACTGACTCTGAATCATCGTACCAGTCGAGTGGTCAACTTTGGGGTATTGAAAGAAGCCTTGCAATCGGGAGAGGATGGAAACTTTAAAGTGACCACCTATCAACCGAACAAGATTGTACGTTTACCCACTCACCACATCGTCAGTCGGCCCTTGGAAAAAGTCTATCAAATCGTGTACCAGAAGCGAGTGCGACTTCCCAATCATTTCACCTTACCGTATGGACACGTCGGTATTGGTCTGTATATAAAAAGGAACCCTAGGCAAGATCGATAGTTCATTGTGACTACCAAAACCGAGCGAACAAGATGAATACTTTCAGAGAAACACAGAACAAGTTGTTTAGAAAGGCACAATTTAAGTGTGAGGCTGCGGAAGTGGAATGCGATTGTGAGCCTTGCGATGGGTACGATGCTGTACCTTGTGACCTGAGCGATGCCGTAAAGCATCATGGGAACTTTAGTGTCCCTACCCCTATCATGGAAAGTGATGCTGTGCGTGTCAAACCTGAGGGATGCGAAAGTGATGCCGCTCGTCCTCTTGGACATTTTACTGGGTTTCGTTTTAAAGGGAAATGTTCACCTTCACGTCTACCCCCCTATGGATGTCATCCAGCCCTGAGCAAACTCCTGCCCATGTCACTCAACCCTCATCGAAACGAACCTGTGAAAGACGAATATTCGTTTCCTGTGCGTTTGTCGGAGTACTGCGACTTTGAAAATTGTCTTCAATCGTTCAAAGGAAAATGGCCTAAGTATCTGGGAGGACCGACCCCCGAAGAATTAGCCAGATCCGGATTTTTCTACTTGAGCGAAGGAGATAAAGTCAAGTGCTTCAGTTGCGGTATGTCACTTCACCACTGGGAACCGCAAGATTCGGCCTACGTAGAACATGCTCGATGGTCACCGAATTGTCATTACTTACCCTTAGTGGGACCGAGACATTGAAGTAACTTCTTACCATCATCTGTTCATGGATACTTTACAAGAGAACATTCGTGCTTTGCCTGTGGAGTTGAGAGAACGCATTTACCGAGAACTGGTCAAAATACAAGTGAAACGTAAAGAACAATTGCATCCGTTACGTCACTGGTGTTTGAACCACTGGTACCTGAAGGCTATACAAGGATTGATTCAATTGAAAGTGTTCCATCGGACAGACATTGATCAACGATCCTCTAGTTTTAAAAAGGATTGGTTTGGTATGGACGATTCTACCTACATCATTGTAAACGTACTGCATCGAATTCCAGAGGAAGAGTTAACGAATTACCAACATCTTGAACACAATGTCAATTTAGTGAAAGAGGAAACTTCTGAACGAATTGTAATGTGTAGATTAGTGACTCAACGATTTAAATTCGACACCGAAGTAAAACCATGTTTGTGCAAAGAGTACATTTCTTGTGCCAGACCAAAGAGGATTTAGTATGACCTATTCATGGATACTTTGCTAGAGAACATTCGTGGTTTGCCTGTGGAGTTGAGAGAACGCATTTACCGAGAACTGATCAAAATACAAGTGAAACGCAAACTCAAAGTGATTCATCCGTTTTTAAATTATGCTATGTTCCAAAGTACAAGAAGACTGATTATGAGTGGATATTACATTAGGCACAAAGTTAAACGAGGCTATTGGCCACCACCCAACGATTCCAAAAACAGTGTATATACTTATGGATACTTTACAAGAGAACATGTTGGGCTTGCCTGAGGAGTTGAGAGAAAGGATTTACCGAGAGCTGGTCAAAATACAAGTGAAACGTAAAGAACAATTGCATCCGTTACGTCACCAGATCTTTAACCACTGGTACCTGAATGGTATAAGAGGACTGATTCGTCAGAAATTTTTTCACTGGTCAGACCTTGTTAAACACTTTCAGTGTATGAATGATGATGATGATGGACCAGACGTTCGTAATTTTGGTTACTTCGAGATTCACTTACTGCAACGTATTGAGGAAGACGAGTTAAAGGATTACCAACATTTGTTACATGGAATCTGCTTAGAAAAAGACGAAACATCTAGACAAACTCTGACGTTTCAGTTACAGTATGTAACATTTAAATTCCCTACTGGAGAACGAACGTGTTTGGTTAGAAATTACCTTTATTGCTTCCGAAACAAAGACACTATAAAATCAAGTTGCCATGCCAAGGATTATGTCACATATCATTGAACAGATTCCGTGGAAGGAACTCAATGACCATATTCAAACCGTGGATCATTACCATCAATTATTACAAGAATTTTATCCATTCAATTTGGGACGACAAGTGGTGTGTGTCTTAGTGACTTGTTTTCTGGGATTTCGTTTAACAGCCGATTCTTTGTGGACTCTTTACGATCAGTACTTACCACCTCAATGGCCTTAAATGGTCACGAAAAACTCCTTTTGCTCAAAGCCTTGCGTTTTCATCTGGATACTTCTCGACCTCAACAGGAAAAAAAGATTCGTCAACTTTTAGCTACCCAAGACGTGTATGACGATGTGTGTGTAGCTTGTGACTTACATCCCCATTGGACAGATGTCCGTGCCTGGAAAGAATGGGGTTTTGAGGCTTGGACCCAAGAAGTGGCCCAGTATGCACGAGAGTTGTTCAAGGAAAAAAGTTACTTTTCAACCCGTGTTAGTGACGGTGCCAGAAGAACCCGTCACCCAGGACAGGACTGTCGTGGACAGACCTGAAAGACCCTTTCGGGAGGACACTTGTGTGACCTTACCCCCTACTATAGAACTGGTTAGAACATTACCCAAAACATGTTGTAAAGACACTTGTGTTTATTCCACGTTCATAGTTATCATGTGTCTTTTATCCTTGTACTTAAGCCTTTGGCTTTTATGTATTTTTGTCTTTCGTATTCATGTTTGAAAAAAAAAACATTTAATAAACGTGTTCTGAAAAAGTATATAAACTCTTGTCTTGTTTGTTTTCGTGTCACAAGTGACATTTCTCACACCATGGCTACCTCTACTGTCTCTGCTCCCTCTTCCTTCACTGTCAAAGTCATCGAAGAACACTTAGATCGTGCCAGTTGGGAGGCTTTGTATCTTCGCCATCCCTTTAACATGCTCATTGCTGGACCTAGCGGTTCAGGCAAAACCGAATTCGTCAAACGTTTGATCGAACATAAACATCATTTGATCGATCGGTCACCTCAACGGATCGTGTGGTGTTACAAAGAGTGGCAATCGGCGTACAACCTCTTGCGAGAAAGTCAAGGCGATTCCATCGTGTTTGTGGAAGGCATTCCTAAAGAAGACGACGGCATCGTCTCTGACTCCCGTCAAACCCATTTGGTCATTTTCGACGACATGTTAGGAGAAGACGAAAAAGAAATTAAACTGTGGTTCACGCGCAAAGGGCATCACCGTAATGCCAGTGTCGTTTACATCACCCAAAATTTGTTTCAACAAAGTAAAGCCCATCGTACCATCAGTCTCAATGCGCATTACGTGGTCTTGTTTAAAAGCCCTTGAGATAAATCGCAAGTGCAAGTCTTAGCCAAACAGTTAGGAACGCCTTGGCTGACTCAGGCGTACGACGATGCCACTCAAATGCCACACGCCTATTTACTCTTCGATTTGAAACCTACGACTCCCGAGGATTTGCGATTTCGTACCCACTTGTTTCACCACTGGTGCCAAGACGGAGGGCCTGTCCTGTACACGTCTCCGTCCTCGACTTCATTTCACTCCCCATGAAAAAATCTATAAAAACCTCAGACCCTTTTTCGTCTGTCTCACACAGTGTGAACATGACGTCCCTTCAGTCTCATCTTCCCGTCAAATTGATTCGTGCCTTGTATGGCATCAGTCGAGAAAAAGATCCACAAACACGAGCTCGTGTCTTAGAAGCTAGTCTCAAAGAAGTCTTACGATGGTTCACGGTGACGGCACGTCAATTACTCCAAGGAATCATTCAGATTCCTCATCAAACCAAACGCTTTTTCGATCGAAACAAAGTCGCTTTGGTCCAACTGGCCGATCCCCGCATCGACACTCAAACCAAAAAACAAATCATTTTGAAACCTGGAGGGAGCGGTACTCTAGGAGGGGTCATCATTCGCTCACTCTTAAGATGGGATCCTAATGCCCCCAAAGTTATCCCCAAGACAAAAGTCCAACGAAGCCCCAAGAAGAAAAAGAAAAAGACCAGGTCCCCAAGAAGAATAACTTCTCCAGTGGCAGGACCCTCCTCTGACCAGACACCACCACCCCGGAAAAAGAAAAGAAGCCCACAGAAAAAGAAACAGAGAAAAAGCCCCCAGAAAAAGAAAAGTCCACAGAAGAAAACTAGTCGCAAGAGAGGCACCTCGGCCAGGAGGCAACATTACACTCGCAAACCACGACCTGCCACGGCAGTGACTGCGTCTCCGGCAGCCTCACGTTTGTTCACTTCTCCGTTGATGTCACCAGGAACTGAAGAGTACTTGGAGACGTTGATCACACCAAGAACTTCTCCGTTGATGACCCCCAAAAGAACTTCCCCAGTAGCAGGACCCTCCAATTTAGCGGCAGTGGCTGCTGCTCACAAAGTACCTTCTCCCAAAATCAAAGTCCATGAAAGATCGGGCATGTTACAAAGTTTACTGGATTTGTCCAAGCAAGAACTGGCTCGATTTAGTCCGTTGCGTACCCCTGCACGACGTGTCATGCCTGTCCTCAAACTAATACGACGTAAAGACAATCAGTGGCGACGCGTTCCAGTATAAAAAAAGACCTGTGACCAAGTAGGATATCAGTGTTTTTTGGTGCTCCTGAAGACTCAAAGATGTCACCCTCCAGAAAACCCCAAGGAAAGAAAAGGAAAGGACTACCACCACGTATAGCCAAACATGGGGACATGTTATCTGTCCTGTCCAAAGCTTCTCCACCCCTACGAAAAAAACTCATTCAAACGGCCTCCAAAGAGGTCATCGATACCGTGTGCGAATGTTGTTTGAACGTTTTGAAAGGCACGATCCCTTTGTCCAAACACCAGAAAAAATGCTTAAGCAAGCATCGTCACGTTCTTCGCCAAATGGTTCGAAAGAAAGTTCCCATTCGTCAAAAAAGAAGATGTTGGTCCAACGTGGAGGCATTTTACCTCTCTTGTTAGGCCCCATACTGAAAGGAGTCTTGGGAACCATGTTGGGAGGACTGGTGGGAGCAAGATAAAAAGGCCCTCGGAAGTCCCAAGATCTCAGAATCGACCCCTGACAACCCCATGGAAAGACGAAAACTAGCTTTAGTGCCTTACAAACGATGGATGGAATACCATCGGTGGCAAGAACAACGCACCCCGCATTTACCTCCCAATCCCAATTTGAGCGAAATGTCCCAGTTACAACACGAATTGCAGTCCTTGATGGATCGCCAAGATTTGTCCTAAACAGAAAAATCGCAAAAGTACGGTCAACTCTTGCAACGACTGCAACTCTTTCACCAGAAAGCTTTAGACGAAACAGCTCTACCCACTTTGAAAGATTTTAAGACCTTGATGAAAAGTCCAACACCAGTACCAGTACCACCAGTACCAGTACCACCACTACCAGTGACCAAGACAGGAAAAGGAAAAGAAGAAGAAGAAGAAGGGTTTCAAACTCCACCAGAAAAAGTACGCAAGTTAACAACACCACCTACCTCCAGAATTGGATGGATTAAACAGATGATGGCCACCCCTTCTTCATCACAAGAGAAAAAGAAAGTGAAGACAGAAGTGAAGACAGAAGTGAAACAAGAACCGATATCCGCCGCTTAGACATCCTCCTCCTCCTCTTCAACACCTATTGCCGGTCGCACACGCAAAGCATTCCAATCCAAGAAAATACCCCAAGAGAAAAAAGTAGCCTTCTCCAACAGTGGGTGTCTTATTAACACACAAACACAAAAAATGGAAAAAGTCTTAGCCAGCATTTACTACGATCCCTCCCATCCTGCAGGTTACGCAGGAGTTCAAAAATTGTATCGTGCTGCCAAAACTCGACTGAAACGTCTCCGTTTACCTCAAGTGCAACGATGGTTACAAGAACAAGCTACCTACACTTTGCACAAACCCATTCGACGCAAGTTTGCCAAAAGTCGCACCCGAGTGGAAGGCATCGATCATCAATGGCAAGCCGATTTAGCCGATGTCTCTCATTTGGCCAGCTACAATCGTGGCTACAAATATTTGTTTTGTGTCATCGACGTCTTTTCCAAATTTGCCTGGGTCGTGCCCTTGACTTCCAAATCGAGTAGCGAGTTAGTGCGAGCCTTGCAACGGGTGTTGAAACAAAGCGGTCGTCACCCTCTTCGATGGCAAACGGACAAAGGCACCGAATTTCTGAACCAAGCTTTCCAAAAAGAATTAAAGAAACGTGACATTCATTTTTTTACCACCGAGAATCCCGAAACCAAAGCCAGCATCGTGGAACGTTTTCAACGCACTTTGAAAGAACGCATGTGGAAATATTTTACGCATCACCACACTCTGAAGTACATCGACATCTTACCGCACCTGGTGCAAGCGTACAACCAATCTTACCATCGAAGCAAGACGTGACTCCCGACAACGAAGTGTTGGTGTTTGAGCGCCTGTTTGGTACGTCCCCGACGAGGGCTGTCCCCAAGAAAAGTGGAGTGTTGGCCGTAGGAGATTGGGTGCGCATTGGCAAAACCAAACGCACTTTCGACAAAGGTTACTTACCTAACTGGACGACCGAATTGTTTCGCGTCACTGGACGAGTGCATGGCCGTCATCCTGCCGTCTATAAATTGGAAGACATGAACGGAGAAGTGCTCAAAGGAACGTTTCATTTGCCCGAGTTACAACGTGTCACCAAAAAAGAAGACGACGTGTACGACATCGAAAGCATTCTCGAACGCAGAACCCGTAAAGTGGGCAAACGACGTGTCAAAGAAGTCAAAGTACGTTGGAAAGGATATCCGCCCAGTTTTGATTCTTGGATCGACGCTTCGCAAGTCATCGACTATAAAAAGAAGTGACCATCATGCCCTTTCACACAGCAGACGCAGCTACGTCGATCACTCCTTCTTCACCTAGTTCTTCTGTGCAAGATTTACAAAAACAACCCTTGTGGGTGTGGTGTGGAGAACGTGTGCCTAAAACGCAAATCGTCTTTTTCTGCCAAATCTTCGTCTTGTATTGTGTCATCGGGGCAGCCATCGCCAATTTGAGTTTGCAACAAGGAGACAAACAATTGTGGACCATTTTATTGAGCAGTTGCATCGGTTACCTGCTTCCCAATCCCTCCCTGAAATTCTCCTCGAACGGAAACCTTGTGTCCAGTGCCAGTGTCAGTCACCACTCCAACAACCACAACCAGAACCCCATTTTAGACGGAGACACGCCTCTGACGTCCAGTAATATCCCCTCGGACAGCCACAGAACTCTGGAATTATGAGTCACGAAAGCCAATTTTACTTAACCTTACCCAGTGACAGTTCCATGGAGGTGTTTCCCCACAACACGTTGTGCTGTTACACGGCCAAATTACCTCAAGCCATCCCCTTAGATCACGAAGCCCATTGGGAAGTGGCTTTAGTAGAAATGATTCACCCGACCCAAGTCCTCAATGTCCTTCCCAATCAAAATTCTTTTACGGTGCAAGTTCATGACGAGCAATTGCAACAGTGGATGGATACCCATAGCAAATATGACAAGAAAACCCGTAACAAAGAAAATCCAAACTGGACCGACTATCAGTTGCTCATTCCCCCACGTTATTATTTTAGTGGTCAAGATTTGGTCAACACCATAGCCACCAGGTTTAATGGTGTGTTTCTGAAAGCTTTGGAAAGTACCAAAAAAAGTGTCACCCTGGAGTACCACAAAACAGCTCGTCGCTTCCTGATAAAATTTCCTGAGTGGCCTAAAATCATGTCTTTCTTATTTTGTCATGAATTGTTTGACATGTTGGGCGGTGACATGGAGATGAGGAAGAAAGTAGAACAACAAAAAAAACGAATCGTCAGTCATTTCTGACAACGACACTTTTGCCAAGTTTTTTCGTACCCCGGTAGAACTGAACCAAGGACTGAATTTGATGTTTGTGTACTCCGATGTGGTGGAGTACAACGTGGTGAGACACACCTCCGTGCCGTTACTGCGTGTCATTCCTTTCAAAGTGGATTCTGCCACGAACGCTGACGAAGAAGGTGGAAACACTTACCACGTTCACCGCGAATTTGTCCATCCTCACTATTTACCGGTCAGCAAGTCGTATTTGGACACGGTCAACATTACTATAAAAGGAGATTTGGGACAAAATATTCCATTCACCAAAGGAAAAGTCACGGTGAAACTCCATTTTCGAAAACGGTTCTCTCACGACTCGTAAGTAAGTCATGTATCCAGTGTACCGAGGGGTTGCTCGACAGCGAGGACACGGTTTAGGAGACATGTTAAAATCAGCCTTTCGTTCGGTGGCCCCGGTGTTGAAACCGATGGTGACACGCGGATTGCACGCCTTGAAAGATGCGGCACTGACGCAAGGCAAAGAATTTCTCCAAAATGTCATCATCGACAAACAAAACCCTAAAGAAGCCTTCATGAGGGCAGGCAAAAATGTCTTGCTGCAAACGGGCAAAGACATTTTAGGCCGACGAGACACACCTATAAATGCCCTGCACACTACCGAGTCAGGCATTCAGCAAGGACAAGGCAGAAAGAGACGACGACGAAGAAAACACCCTTTCACCAGACTTCAAGCGAGAAAGGCCAAGAAAAGAAGAACCGTTCGAGACTTAGACGTTTTCGATTATTGAGAGAGAACAGAACAAAAAAATGATGCACCGAGAGTCTTGCGCTTGTTCCAAGACGGAACTGGATCTGTTTGCCATGCCCCCTACCATGATGACCATGCAAGAATCCCAATGGGTGGAATTTCATCCCGTCTCCTCATTGACCGATTCCGCTCCCATCGAGTTTGAAATCAAAGGACAGCCCGAAGATTACATCGATCTGAATAGCAGTTACTTGTACCTGAAAGTTAAAGTTCTAGATAAGGAAAATAAAACAGTAGAAGACAGTGATATTATAGCTCCCGTCAACAATTTCATGCATTCCTTGTTCAGCTCAGTGGATTTGTACTTGAATAACAAACTAGTCAGCAGCAGCATGGATACATACCCTTACAGTGCCTACCTGGAAAATCTCTTGAAGTACGGAATAGATGCCAAGGACACTCATCTCAATGCTTGTGTGCTATGGGAACCTGACGAAGCGACCAAGTTTAAGATAAGTGACGAAGATGCCAATGACGGCTTTGGGGAAAGACGAAAGAAAATCACAGATGGAAAGAGTTTAGAACTGATGGATCGTTTGCATTTGGACATGTGGTTGCAAGAGAAATATTTGCTGAACGGGGTCAATGTCCGCTTGAGACTGAATCGCAGCAGTGCCGCTTTCCATTTGTTGGCTGATGCTGATGCTACTAAGACTGGCAATCCTAAAAGTCAAATCGAGGAGGCCAAACTCTACGTACGACGCGTGGAAGTGTTACCCAAAGTGGGAAACGACATCAGTCAGACGTTGAGCAGAACGACCGTCAAGTATCCCATACGACGTGTGGAAGAGAAAACGTTCACCATTCCCGTTGGACATCATTCCATGATCGAAGATCATCTGTTCCAAGGACAGTTACCCAAACGTTTAATCCTTGGTATGGTCGAGAATTCAGCCTTCAACGGAACCTTCGCTGAAAATCCTTTCCACTTTCAGCACTTCGACGTGAAGAAAATCGAAGTCAGTCGCGATGGCAAGACCTTGTGTACCCGACCTTTCGAGCCTGACTTTGCCAAGAAGAATTACTTGAGATCGTACTTGTCCCTGTACGAAGCCACCGGCCAGTTAGGAACCAACACCAGTCACGGCATTACGTACGACGATTACGCAGGAGGCTATGCTTTGTGGGCTTTCGATTTCACTCCAGACCAAAGCAGCGACGAGGGACATTTCCACCCTATAAAATCAGGCCAGATTCGTGTGGAACTTCAGTTTGCAAATCCTGTGCCAGAGACAGTGAACGTCATCCTGTATGCAGAATCCGATAATACAATAGAAATCAACAGTTTGAGAGAAGTCATTCTAGATTATTAGAAGCCATGGAAGACTGTTCTCCCTCTTTACCTAGTGGAGAAACATTGGAGATGGAATGTGAGGAGACCGTGGAAGGAGAATCCCAAGACAAAGACGAAGAAGATATCATGATGAAGTCGAGATGGCCAGAACAAGAAGCCCATTTAGTCTCCTGTTTTGCCAAACACTTGGTCGAAAAAATGACGGAATTGATCAAGAAAGATTGCTATGGATGTCAAAACGATCATCCCAGTCAAATTCAACACGATAAATGCCTGATGTTGAGTCAAGAAGAAAAATTGGACGAGTATCTGGACGAAGCTTGGAGTCTCATCTCAAACAAAGACGTGTTGCACCAGTGGTATAAAGACTTGCGTGAACATTCTTGTCCACCATTAACCACTCAAGAGATCCATCGTATCGAAGCTCTCCTGAATCAGAGTGAGGAGACGAAACGAAGAAACGGTTATTTGTCAGACATTTTCAAGCAAAAAGTCAGGATCGAATTGACGACTTATTATTACCTGTGAAGAAAAAAAGAACCACACAAATGGATACCTGGGAACTTTATTACCTTTTGAACCACAGTTCGTATACGGCTTCTTGGAATCCTGTCGTCTGTGCTAAAGATGAACTTCCTCATCGCAAACCTAAAGACCATCAAGCTTACGTGATCAACACGGACGACAGTCATCTCCCAGGAACCCACTGGGTAGCCGTTTACTTTCCTCAAGAAGGATGTGTGGAATATTTCGATTCGTACGGATTGCCCCCTTTGGAAGACGATATCATTGACTTTATGAGAAGAAATGCTCAAACCACCCGATTCAATAATGTGAAATTACAAGGCACAGATTCCTTGGTGTGCGGACAGTACTGTGTGTATTTTCTGCATCATCGCAGCCTGGGCTATTCCTTAGAACATTTAGTGACTCATTTTGATCCTCGTTCTTCTGCTAGAAACGATGTGAAAGTAGATCGATGGTTTTGTGACCATTATGCTTATCTTTTGTCTCAAGCTAGGAAACGTAGTGTCCATCAATGGCCTAATGATTTCCAACAGTGGAAATCACAACGTTGTCAGCCCTGTTTAAAGTAGATGGTCAATTGAGAAAAAATGTTAGTGATTTGAAAAAATTGTTTGATGTTATAGTGTTGGATTATTGTTAAAAAATGTTAGAGTTGTTGTTGGTTAGTGTTAAGTGATTTTTGAATAAAAAATGTTGTGTTATGAAAAAATGACTTTGTCTTTTGTTTAGCTATAAGAATGTTGGATTGATGCTCTTTGATATCTTACTATCCCTCTCATGACACTCACTGAACGTTGCGACTCGAAAACCGTGTGGGGGATGTTTTCCTTCACGTCCGTGCTTTGACTTTAAGAACCGGGGTTGCTTCCAGTCTAACCATCCATTGTCGACTCATCCTCCTAAGAAGATGTGCTCCAAACTAGCTAAACTCAACGAAGCCTACGTGAATTTGCATAGGGTCAGACACAGTCTGATACCGAAGCCAGAAGAAATAGAAAATGTGAGAATGTTAAAAATCACTGAAGACCTGATAGAAGAGCTCTTCAGAGAAGAAATGAACAGGGAGAAAGAAGAATGGACAGAGAAGTACAGACTTCAGAGACAGCAACAGCAGCAACAACAGCAACAACAACAACAACAACAGCAGCAACCTGAAGCTGACAGAGGCTTTGTCGATTGTCGTATCGACACCAAAGGGTTCTTCTTCTCTTTCCGAAGAAGCAGACCTATCGCCAGAAAGTCTATCCTCAGAGGACATCGCATTCTTAGAAACTAAAAAAGAATGCCATAGCAAACAAAAAAAAAACAGCCCTTTTCAGGGCTACCCAATACTCTAGAAAAGAAATAACGATTAATTTGCCATTGTGTGTAGGTAGAGTAGTGTAAATATAAACACTAACTCTTTATTGATAGTGAGAGTGTATGTGTTTGTGTGTGTTTGTAAGTGCTCACGTACGTTGGTATGGATAGTAGATTAAAATCATGTTTTTTTGGTGTTTGAGGTGTATAATTGGGGTTAGATTGGATTGCTTTGCGTATGTGGATAGTCTATTGAAGTGATTTATAAAAAATTTTAAAATAGTGATGGGTAGCATAAAAAAGTGAGTGAGTGTTTCTTTTAGGTCCGCGCATTGTTGTTTTTGGTTATGATCTAGGTAAGATCAATTTTATGTTTTTAAGGGGATGTTTTCCATCACGTCCGCGCTTTCACTATAAATTGAAACTCGTTCGGCAGACCAGCTACCCTAACCTTAACCTCCTTACAACCCTTAAAGGAACCACCTGGGGATCCAATCAAGAAACCTTACTAGCTTTATATAAATCGTTAATTAGATCTAAACTAGATTACGGATGCCAAATTTACAACTCGGCACCGCAAAATAACCTTAAAAAACTAGATAGCATACAAAGAAAGGCCCTAATTATTTGCACTGGTGCACTACCATCCACATCACTAGTGGAACTTCAAATCTTAACTGGAGAACTGCCGCTCCACCTTAGAAGACAAGAACTCACCCTCAGATATGCAGCCAGGCTAACAACACACCCCGACACACACACCACCCGGCTAGCTATAAATAAATGCAACATACCTTTTAGAACTAAATTATCACAAAACATACCAGCAGGGAAATTAGTCCATCAATTAGTTGAACAACTTCCTATAGACAAACTCCAAGCAGAAATTGCAAATCACTATGACAAAGAACCATGGATAAATATCAACCCCACAGTTAACACCCTCATTACGAAATATGGCAATAAAAACGAACAGGAACTCAAACTAAACACAATCTGTACAGAAGAAATCAACTCAAAATATTGCAACTACATTAAGATTTACACTGATGGATCAAAAATTACAGAACCACCCAGAACAGCAGCAGCTTACGTAATCCCCGAACTTAACATTAAAGTAGGAAGAAGACTACCTAACCTCTGCTCTATATATACAGCTGAATTCTGGGCCATACTTGAAGCACTCAAATGGATCAAAGAGAACAAAATACCCCAAGCGGTAATAATAAGTGACTCGCTAAGCGTCATAAACTCAATACTTAATAACAACACCAAATCAAGAGAAAACTATCTTAGGCAAACCAATTTATTGTTAAAAATACTGAACAATAATAACTTACAAGTAGAATTTATGTGGATACCATCCCATATTAACATACCAGGTAACGATATGGCAGATATAACAGCTAAACAAAAACTAAACGAAACCACTCACATCAACCTAGATTATAGCATATGCGAACTCAATAGCATATCTAAAACCCTCATTGATAATAAATGGCAGGAATTATGGAACACAAGCACTCAAGGCAGGAAACTAAAAACCATCATTAAAGAAGTATGTAGAAATAGGAAACCACCCAAAACAAAAGGCAGTGAACAAAAATTCATAAATAGAATACTCACGGGCAAAACCAAGCTGGCTAACAGCTTCGGACAGTACATAGGACCACAACCACATAACCCTAACTGCTACCACTGCAGGGTCCCAGAAGACATAGAGCATATTTTTAACAACTGCCATACACTTGAAAAAGAAAGGGCTAAGTTTAAAGTTAAACAGCATAAAATTGGATCCCCTACAACATACCCAGAATTCTTGATGAACACAAACCCCAATATTAATCTAACATTCAAAAATATCATAAGTTTTATACACGAATCCAATCTACTCAAAAAAATCTAAGAAAGTAAATCAAAGACCAGTTAAAAATATAACAAATCACTGTTTGGGAATTATGACGGCCGGCTCGGTCTCGTGGGTTCACAGACTGACACAGCCGTTCATAGCCCGAATAATAAAATCCAGTTAAGGACGAATATTACAAAATCACTGTTTGGGAATTATGACGGCCTGCTAGGTCTCGTAGGTTCACAAACTGACACAGCCGTTCATACCCCGAATAATAAAAACCAATTAAGGCCAAAAAAAATTAAAATAGGAAAATAGGAATTAATTAAAACAGGACTCCATAATAACATACAAACAACCATAAAAACAAGTTTTCATTCCAAACCAATAAGATAGGGAATCAAAATAAATAAGGAATTGATGAAAAAAAAAAAAAAAAAAAAAAAAAAAAACCCTCCTAACCGTCTCCTTGTCTCTTAAACAACATCTGGCTGAACTTTTAAATCAAGCTTCCACAGCTATTTCTACTAACATACTCAGCCAAATCCAGGCAATGTTGGCAGACGACACTGAAGAATTTGAAACTTCCACGCTGGCAGCGGCCCTGGAAGTATCATCATCCAGCGGCGATGAAGCTGATGAACCTGCACCACCTAAACAGAGTGGAAAAAAGGAAGGCTCTGTCTACCGGAATATCGGACTGGGAAAGGCAATTGATGATATCAAAAAAGCGGGCCACTTCGTCAATGCCACAAGACCGGGTGTCCTAATGTGACCTCATCGCTGCCGACCAATCGTGGCGGGAGTCACATACTGCTTGGTTTGACACCTGGGGCATTTCAATCCAACTAAGAAACACGAGTGTGTGGTGTGACTATTCCCACTCATGTCTATTAGCCTTTCAGTCAGGTTGTTAAGGACTAGTTAGTCCTACACCTGAGTGGCTAAATTAAAAAGTACTCTTTGAGTACATAAAAGCCTGGGGGATGAGGCTCCTTTTCCTTCCCCCATGAGTAATTAAAAATCACGCAGTGCGTGAATAAAAAAGTGGTACATGTTCAAAAGAACGAAAACCACTATAATCCAACTAACTAACTAACTTGTTGATTGATCAACACCAAAAATGAACACGAGACTGGAGAAACTGTTGGAACTTCATGTGCATCTGGAATATGCCAGGCGCATATTAAATGAACTGGCCGCGGAAGCCATTGTCGAGGAGGGAAGGATAAGAGAGGAGGAGGAGGAAAGAAGAAACAAAGAAGAGGTGGAGAGAAGATATAAAGAAGAAGAGGAAAGAAGATACAAAGAGGAGAGAAGAAACAAAGAAGAGGAGGAGGAAAAGGAGAGAAGAAGAAATTTCAGAATCCCAGAGAGCGAAAATTGGGATTCTGAAGCGACATATCCTGCCTCTGCTCTCTTCCCCCAAAAGGTAAAAAGTAACTGGGGGATAAGATGTGTATGTGGCGCCAGGCCTGGAAGGTGCCACCATTAACCAGGTGTCCATGAAGTTCCAAACAAAAAAACAGCCCTTTTCAGGGCTACCCAATACTCTAGAAAAGAAATAACTATTAATTTGCCAATGTGTAGGTAGAGTAGTGTGAATATAAACACTAACTCTTTTTTAAGATAGTGTGAGGGTATGTGTTTGTGTGTTTGAGTTCAGGTATGTTTGTGCGAATAGTAGATTATGGGTTTCTTTATTGTTTCTTAGCAAATGTGGAGAGTATAGTTTGGGTTATATTATATGAAATGAAAAAGTAGGGGGATGTTTTCCTTCACGTCCGCGCGTTGTTTGGTCATGATCTAGGTAAGATCAATTTTATGTTTTTAGGGGGATGTTTTCCTTCACGTACACGCTTTTCGTATAAGAACCCACAGTATTCGTCGTTCAAACCATTCTACAAAGAATAATCTAGACAAGATGACGCAAGTGACTGATTTATTTAATCAATTGAGGCATATCTATTTCTGGATAATAGATGCAGAATATGCTATAGAAAGGATACAAAACGAATGGGAGTATGAAGATAAAGAACACTTGGTAACCAGTCAAGTCGAACGTATAAAGACAGCCAGACATATAATAGAAGGAATGATAGAAGATGAAGTCAGCAAATCAATAGGATTAATTGACCCACCTTATGTAAGAGTGGGGGGTTTGAAGGAAGCACTGGATTATGTCATCCAAGTCCGGTGCTTCCTAGAACATATAGTGTATTGGACGGAGTTGTCATATATGAAGAGGGGACTGAACAGGTTGAAAAAAGGAGAAGAAATAATGAAACAAAGTGATGACCCAAGAAGTAGAAAACATAAAGGAAAGGTGGACTAAAGAAAGAAAGGAAGAACAGAATAAGAAGAAGAAATTAGAATTCGACCAACTGAATAACAACTGGATGAAAATACAAGCCAAGTTCCGAGCCATGGGTCACCCGGACTGGATACCAGAAACAGAAAAGAAAAAGAAGAAAGGAATGATGGACAAAATAAGAGGATGGTGGAAAAAGTTAAGAAGTTAAAAGAAGAAGAAGAAAAACCCAAAGGCCCTTTTCAGGGCCAGCCATATTTCTCGAAAAGAGATAGCCTTTCCATTGCCTACCCCTTTTTTTTTTTAAAAAAAAAAATCCCATGTTCCATTCCCCTTGTCCCTAAACAAGCCCAAACTCTATTCCCCATGTTAAATTCCCCTTGTCGGTAAAGTGACCCACGATTTATTCCCATGTTAATTCCCCTTGTACGTAATCTGACCCACGATTTTTCGCCATGTTAAATTTCCATTGTACGTAATCTGACCCAGGGGTCCCTGTAATGCTAATTCCCATTGTACGTAATGTGCCCCCCTTTACTACTCGTAATCATCATCATACTGCATTTCCTTCCTGACTTTACCGCAATATAACATAATCATCATCATACTGCATTTCCTTCCTGACTTTGTCGCAAGACAGCATAGTCACTAGGCCTATCATATTGCATTTCAGTCCTGACTTTACCGTAAGATAATACAATCATCATACTGCATTTCCTTCCTGACTTTACCGCAAGACAGCAAAATCATTATGATATTGCATTTCCTTCCTGACTTTACCGCAAGATTATATAATCATCATCATACTGCATTTCCTTCCTGATTTTACCGCAAGACAGTCTAGCCATTATCATACTGCATTTCTTTTTCTAAATTTACTGTTCTTTTTGCCGCTTTTTTTGTGTGCAACAGATAATGTTATGCTGTCTATTAATCTATTGGATGCGCGTTTGATATAAAACATTGACGTGCCTTGCTTTGGTATACCATTGATCTTGATCGTATAAGAAGTTAACCCCACGAACTTTCCTTTACTCCTTCTCACGTTTTTATTTGTTTCACATGCCTGCTTACAGTATTTCAGCTGTTTATTGTGACTTGCCGATATCCCCGAAATGATAAAACATACTGTCGCAAAATTAAACTGCCGACCTGAGAGAATAATCTGTACATAATATTTAAATACTGAAGATGAAGATAGAGCTGGTAAACTGAAGATTTATAAGATGATTTACCTAAATAAAATGTATCTAACTGGCATAATGGACCCACCATTTAACAGGAACGTCATTTCAACCATTTTTCTTTTTTTTTTGGGGGGGGGGGTAAAACTTGATGGGGGGGAACTTGATTGGGGGGTAAAACTTGATGAGGTGGCAGGTGGGCAACACTTGACGGGCTTGTTAATTTTCGTATATAGGCTACAGCAATTTTAGATTTTACAGCACATGAAAATGCGGGGTGGGGGTGGGCAAATGCCGTCTCTGTCATTTAATGGTTGCAAGGAGTGGGAGAGGGCTGGGACTTTTTTTAAAATTGTCCTGCCCTTACAAAGCGTGGATATTCTTCTTCTAATTTATGAGGGGGACGGGGGTGGGGTGGGGCAATTTGTTCATTATAATAGCTGAAAGAATTATCCTAACTTAAAAAAGAAAATATACGGTTTGAAAGAGAATGCCAGGTTAGAAACGTAGGACAAATCTATGTCTCGTCGCCATGGTTCTTTTCCCCATGCATGATTTTGTACTATTTGATCCTTCTTTACATCACTCAATAGTTTTCTTACCAATACACCTCTGAGATACAGTGTTGTACCTAAAATATCAAGAACAGGGGATATGTCCCCCACCCTCCAATTTTGGCGGACACATATTCACATAATTATTATGATCATGGTCTTGTATTTTTATTTTATGTAATATATATATATATATATATATATATATATATAAAATCATAGCCCATTGCAAAAACTGAGGACCACGTGTCAAATGGGTCAGCCATGTCTTAATGCGTCCTCCTCGTTAAAGATAGTTTATTATTATTATTATTATTATTATTATTATAGGAAACGTGCATTATATAATGCACCAGTAATGTTAACACTGGGTCAAAACAGCCCATCATAATCGAGGTTAGATAGAATTTGTCGAAAACTCTCTGGAAAGACGTATAGTTCATCTTCGTCCAGATGAGACAATATTGTTTCGTGATAAATTCTAGATCTCCGCAAACGGGTCACAAAGTTCGCAATCTACAGTAAATTCCTACTGAGCTAATGAACATTTCGAAGATTGCCTCCAATTTTGCATCTTCAACGTAATTTAGGTATGTCTCCGTTTCAGAGGCGTAGCTGGGGGGGGGGGAGGGGGGCAGGGGGGTACATATGTCCCCGGGCGCCAAGGTACAGGGGCGCCAAAATAAGGCTTACAACGTTACATTATAATAAGTAAACAAGGGTAATATTCAAAAAATGTGATTAAACGGGGAGGGGGCTGGGGCGCCAATTTTATAGTTCGTCCCCGGGCGCAAAATATCATAGCTACGCCTCTGCTCCGTTTTCATTACTGGGCAACATAGGACTTTCAATGATAAGTAATTTGTAAAGATAAAGTCAAATTAACATGTAATAGTTTCTATCTGTTAAGCTTAAACCCATATGACAGCCCATTCGTAAACACTGGAAAGTGCTGCTATGGTGTCTTGTACAGTGTCACCAGGGATAACCTTTAAATCTTAAATGTTGCATGAAACGCTCACATTATGTGGTTTACGTTCCAAACACGTGGCCAAATGCCAGCTAGTGATAAGTTTTGAATACTTCCTCTTTTGAACTCTATACGTTGTAGAAAAATTGTAGCTAGTGAAACACTGCAGTCTTTATAATTTACCAAACATTAATTATTTATTATAAATAGTGTGTGTTTTTTACACTTATACACGTGTGTTTGAGATACGTTGTGGTTTTGACACCTCGACATGCTTACCTGGGTGTAGGTTGTGGTTTCTACACTTGTACACGCACGTGTGGCTTCGATACTTTGTCGGTTTTACGCTTCTTATATCCACTGCACTGAAAACGTGTCAGTATTTGTGTTTGGAATTATTGTAATTTGTATTTCAATATACTCTGCGTCTTATTTTGGTGGCGGAAAGCAAACACAAGTGTCGACGATTTTTTGAAGAAGAAAAGAAAAACCACGACATAAATGTAATCAACGGTCGCAACATTGCAACATTTATATGAATATGCCGTTTAAAATATCAAAAACGATGTATCAAACTCGCATTAATGATTAGGGTCAAATAGGCGTCTTTGCTCCCCTCTTTCCAATCTGCTTCCCTCGCGAGGGAAATCAATGATAATTTCAGGTCTCTGGGCTCCTAGACCTCGTGCACTCTGGGAAATCTTCCTTCATCTGTTCTAATATTTGTTTCGGATTATATATAGATGAATCGTGTAGCAGACTGCAAATTTTTATTTAAACAAAACATGAATTGAAGAAGATTTTGTCGGTATTGTCTATATTCTGTGCTTACAACTATTTAGCAGAGAAAATATACTCATGTAAAACAGCTGATTTGTTTATAATGTTTCAAAAGGCATGCAGCAAAATGGATACCTTTTTATTTGAAAAAGGGGGTTAATGTGATGTATGGAAAAAGGAAAAGGCAAATAAATTTGTGAAAATACATCTTATAACAATAATATTGAGATATTAGTTGTCTTGATGGCAACGCCTCTACATCATATGTACAAAACGTTTGAGAATTGACACCAACCGTTTTTTTTTTTTAATCGTAAATTCCCTACTTTACTTGGTGTATTTTGCCAAAACAAATACTCGCGCATTTTAATAATTCTTTCTTTATCTTTCATTCTTCTTTTCCTTCCATCTCATTGGTGTTATTGAAAGCTTTATCTTACATGCTTACTAATATTTACCAGAGAAAACATGTCCATAAAAGATAGATAGAATACATTATTATGTATGCGAAGGCATGCATAGACGCTATTCAATCAGGACTTGCGTGACGTAATAAAAAAGGCAGTAAAACTTGTAAAACTTATACTAGTAATAATAACACTACTAATAATGATACGCGTAATAATAACACTACTAACACTGATACTAGTAATAATAACACCACTAATACTGATATTAGTAATAATAACACAAATAGACTGATGCTAGTAATAATAACACAACTAATACTTATACTAGTACTAATAACACAACTAATACTGATAATAGTAATAATAACACTACTAATACTGATACTAGTAATAATAACACAACTAATACTGATACTAGTAATAATAACACTACTAATACTGATACTAGTAATAATAACACAACTAATACTGATACTAGTAATAATAACACTACTAATAATGATACTAGTAATAATAACACAACTAATACTGATACTAGTAATAATAACACAACTAATACTGATACTAGTAATAATAACACTACTAATACTGATACTAGTAATAATAACACTACTAATACTGATACTAGTAATAATAACACTACTAATAATGATACGCGTATTAATAACACTACTAATACTGATACTAGTAATAATAACACTACTAATAATGATACGCGTAATAATAACACTACTAATACTGATACTAGTAATAATAACACTACTAATACTGATACTAGTAATAATAACACAACTAATACTGATACTAGTAATAATAACACTACTAATACTGATACTAGTAATGATAACACAATTAATACTGATACTAGTAATAATAACACTACTAATACTGATACTAGTAATAATAACACAACTAATACTGATGCTAGTAATAATAACACTACTAATACTGATGCTAGTAATAATAACACAACTAATACTAGTAATAATAACACAACTAATACTGATAATAGTAATAATAACACTACTAATACTGATACTAGTAATAATAACACATCTAATACTGATACTAGTAATAATAACACTACTAATACTGATACTAGTAATAATAACACAACTAATACTGATACTAGTAATAATAACACTACTAATAATGATACTAGTTATAATAACACTACTAATACTGATACTAGTAATAATAACACTAATAATACTGATACTAGTAATAATAACACTACTAATACTGATAATAGTAATAACAACACTACTAATACTGATACTAATAGTATTTGCGTACTAGTTTTCATGGCAGCAATTCTGCACACAGAAAATTGGTTTATGCACAAAATAGACAAATTTTGGCAACGAATTTTTTGAAACTGATGTGAAGTAAAGAAAAAGAAAAGTCAGAAAACCCTGAAAGAAAATCTTTAATATTTGATCATTAGCTGAACTGAAAACATTGTCATTTACATGAAATACTGTAATTTAAGAGAACATAACAACGTTATTCTTACAAAATGGGATAGACACACATACATACACATTCACACGACAGAAAAATAATAGCATAATAATACATATGTGTCATAGTGTGGTACTAGTTGCCCTGGAATAAATGTCATTTACATAATATCATGAAGTAATTACCGAGTGGGTCGATAAAAACGTAGAGAAAAATAGTACAACATAAATATTTATGAACATAATTTTGTCCCATTGTTATGAACAGCAGCTGCACCGGAAATTACATATTAAATATAAATCCTAGAGAATAGTACAGCAAGCAAATAACAAAGACACAAATCTGCATATAAAACCTTCATAATAATGGTACTTGCCGCCACGAGTTCGAATGTTAGTTGTACTGTAACTAATTCCATTTACATAATATGCATAAATCTGAGAGTACATTATATATCCAAAACTATTTCATAACATTGTACGCAAAAGTAGCCCCATACAAATATGTATGATAATTCAACCTAACTGCCCTTTTTATCACCTCACACTGAGATAACGCTAAAAACAAATCGTGTTTAACATAAGAGTGGTTTTGACATTACGAAACATGTCCAGCGATATATTTTGAAATAGTGTTTGCCTTACAGTGTCAATGTGCATTATGATATTAATTTCATACAAACAATCTGCATCAAAATAATTGCAAAATATCTCCTGAAAATAGGATAATAAAAGTAGAGAAAAAGGAGTTGATGAGAATACAGCAATTATAAATGTTACTATTTTCAGGTGTTAAGAGCGAAGGAAATTTTTAATCTGTGGTAGAGGTTTAATTTTAATCTGTGGTAGAGGTTTAATTTTAATCTTCTAGTGAATCTGATTATCTTTACGTAGACTTGTTCCAGGACTATGTAATTAATTAGACAGGTATACGATTATCTCTACGTAGACTTGTTCCAGGACTATGTAATTAATTAGACAGGTATACGATTATCTCTACGTAGACTTGTTCCAGGACTATGTAATTAATTAGACAGGTAGACGAGAAAAACAGGAACTCATGTCTCATTGTGAAATAATGGTGACAATTCCCATCTCTATGTAGGTTGACTGAATAATTATCATGATGAGTGTATGCAAGAATCAACTCGACTCTTAAGAAAAGGAATAAAAAACAGTATGTACAAAAGGGCCGTATGCTGTATTGCAAAATAATGCAATGTCTATGTTTATACAAATTGAAAAACTATTTTAATTAGTTTCAGAACACGTGAATACAACTAATGCGCGCTCTTTTAACTAACTTGTACCTTTTCAGGTATCATATTACCATAACTTCAATTCAGCATCATAACGTGATTCATTCTTGGCACAGTCTTTTACGCTGTGCAACGTTCAGTTGTTAGCTCATTTCGTGTACTTCGGTCTCCTCGAATCTAACGAAAACCCGACTACTTCATGGTCCTCGCAGAGCCTTATGTCTCACGACTGGAAATCATAAAGTCGACAGTTTGAGCTTCATATGTTTTGTTACCAGTCAGAGATATAGTTATTTTTAAAGGTAGATTCTGACTGGCTGATAGTGAAAACTCAAAATCACGCTCAAGCTCAGTTATTTGACCTTCAAGCCTGATCTCAAAATGAACTTTGGAAAGAGAAACATCTTTTTTAAATTCTTGAACAAGAAGTCATTATTTCGCATTTTCCTGACAAATTGAAACAGGAAAATTGATCATAGCCAGTCTTATAACAATAGACTAGCTAAACGTCATTTAACGTATCCATTGCTTTGGATCCCTTGTACAACATTTCCATGAAAACATCCTCTAAACAATTTCCTCGTGCTGTTTCTAGCGCTGTATTACCATCATACGTCACAGCGTTGATGTCTACTCCTGGAAGAGTAAACAGAAAATTGAGTACCTTCGCGTTTCCAGTTTCTGCAGCCCTGTGAAGCACGGTTTGTCCAGTCTTAAGCTCTCTGGCGTTAACATCGGCGTTCTTTTCCACAAGGAATTGCATCAACTTAAGATTTTCACTCATTGCGCAAAGATGAAGGCAGGTTAGACCCTCACAGTTTCTCACTTCTAGACTTCGGTTAAATGTCTGAGATTCAGCCAAAACCTTTGCAATGCTGAGGTCCCCTTCTGCCCTGCACACAATGTGAAGAACCGTATCTCCTCTGTGATCCTGATGGGTGACCGAGGCGCCTCTCTCCACAAGTCGTTTAACAACTGTTGTCTGCTGCGTTAAAACCGCCAAATGCAGCGCCGTCTGAAACAGACGGTTTTGTATGTCCAGTAGGTTTGAATCCGGACACGCGTCGATGACACGAAGTACAGCTTCCTCCTTGCCTTGTATGATACATCTGTGAAGAACAGTATCCCCGTCTTCGTCCTGGACAACACATGCTATACAAGCCATGTCTATCCATGAGGAGTGACTTGGGTCAAAATTACTTTGCAAATGTCCAGAAGGCAAACCTACTAAACTGGACTCCTGCAACGTGATCAATCCAAAGTCATGGCAGAGATTATAGAAATGTAGGGCTTTGTTTTGCTCATCAAACAATCCCTTTTGATTTAACGAACGCATGCTTGATTTTTCCGGGGCAAAGGCTGTTGGACGGTTGCACATTACATCACACATTTTCATAGCATTGATGAGTTTGATCAACTGTGTGCAATGTGTCAGGTTGAGTGCCTTGTCAAACCTTTGCGCAATCAAAGAGTTCCTGTGAAAAAGAAATTAAAAATGATCACTTGGAAAATTAATGCAATCATTGATTTTCTAACAAAAAATATGTTTAAATTACGAAAAAAGTATTACCTCATTAAATATATCTTTAATTGGTCATTTTAAATTATTATAACTCATGAATTGCTCCTATTTTAATTTCAAAAAATGTGCAAATCGTTATAAAAGCTATCAACCGAAACGATTATAACCAACATTCCTTGCCATAGATTAAATATTGTCAATATAAATATACAACCAGTCTCCGTCTCAATTTACGTCCTGCATCCTGAACGTTGATTCAATAAAGTGCATTAAAGAAAACGAGTTTTGTAATACGTTTAGTGATCAATGAGACTAATCATTTTAGACACACGTACAACCCTATCTATTTATTTTTCTATGTATCCTACGCAGTTCCCACATCCTTCTACTGTTTATAGTACTTAACTCTTACTTGTGATACGAGTCGTGAGTTTGCAAATTATAAAGTATGCGTAATTAACTTACTTGTTGAAAACCGCACAAGATGTATATCTGTGTAAATATATCTCGAAGCGTGATATACTGTAGTGAGAACTGAACTCTGCAGTCGCATATGTATATGCTTCGTGGATTTTCCTAAAGATAAAAATAACTCTCAAGTACAAACACACTTGTAATAGTGCTGAAAATATCACAATAACTTTTCAAGTGTAAGAAACCGTTACGGCTTTCCTCGTAGTAAGAAAAACTCAGATACTTCAGGAAATATATGAATGTGAGCTGGAGTGCTTTTGGAATTGAAAAACCTTGTCAAGAGACACAAAAGTAAGAGAATATATAATTACAATAATTTAATGAATACGTATTGTGGGGGTCTGTTGTGACTGTGCGTATCTCTCTCTCTCTCTCTCTCTCTCTCTCTCTCTCTGTTATGGCTCCAAACTGTACAGCAGACAGTCCTCACGGTTCTTTATAATGTAGCGAGTCTGTTGCTATCTTTATCGTTCGCAAAACGTGTGAAGTCAGTGTTTTCAGCACTTTGACATTTTTGCGTAAATAGTCAGTATAACCACCATTGTCGACATTTTACGAATAAATACTATCACTGACATTTTTCCAGTAAATAATCAGTGTTAATACCATATTTAACATTATTCGTGTAAACAGTCACTATTTAAGTAACTATTACAAACAAATTGCGTTTTTTAAAAAGTTCGTAAATCAATAATTTCTTCGTTAACTGAAATGTAGAAATATATTCGGATGTATTTGTTTGATCGTGATTCTTCCTGAAACCTTTTAATCGTTTCATTCTCGTAATTTTTTAATTTTTTTTAAAAATTATTCCACGAATCGTGTACGATTATGTGGGTATGCTTCGCGGCGTATTAAAGTTAGATATCAGACGGAAATAAATCTGACTGATGAAGTATTTTAACTGATCAAAGTCGATTTAGTAGTAGTAGTAGTAGTAGTTGCAGCTGAAGTAGCAGCAGTAGTAGTAGTCGTTGTTGTTGCTGGAGTGGGTGGCTCTATACCTAATAAAAATGTTTAAAAAATAGAATCGAAAACAGTCTTACTGAAAGAGAAAGTCGTTAATCTAATCCAAGATAATCCGCCTAGATATTACTATAAGATTACTCTAACCCACTGATAATCATCTGACAGCAGATAAACCACAAGTCATTTCCTGGGCCGAGAAATTCCAGTTTTAATTTATCTTTATTGGCAGAGCTGAGATTTTATTTCTGTTATACGTATTCAGTTTTAGCAAAGATAGATTAATGACCATATGCTGAAATTTTTTTTGTTGTGCTGAAACATATTTTCATTTTAAAGTACTCAAACATAATTACTCAGTGCATGTATGTTTGGTCCTTGGGAATTATTAAAAGTCGTAACTCGTAATACCTTTTTAGGGGTCATTCTTTTAGTGCGTACGCAAAAATCTGGCAAAGCTTGACACCCCGTACACATGCATACTTTTGTATAACCCCCACCTGCGTATGTACGCTTGACGCCACCCACCCACCCCAATTCTATAGAACGGCCTATATTTAATCCACGCAGAAACCATAAAGGATTAATAACATTAAAGTTTTTAATAAAACTGATAGTCCTCCGACGTTGAATATCTGGCTGCATCAAAGAAATAAGCTGCGTAACTCTAAACAATTTGTCTAGTGTCCGCTAAAATTTTAACACCGACTGAGTCGAACAAGTAATGTATTAGATAAATTAATATCGAGGTTTCACCCCCACCCACCCCTGTTTCCTATGCGTACTACCTTATCCTTAGACCCAACCCCCATCCGCAAGCGTATGCATTTGGGTTACCCCCTCCACCTCCATGTGTACGTACTAAATGGACGGCTCCGTACCACCTTTAATCAGACATATAGTTAAATATTATAGAATATACTATATCTAACGAGCAGTAAAGGACGGACTCTAGGACTTGTACATTTAAATGCAACTCTAAGACTTGTACATGTAAATGCAACTCAGTTTTTTTTAATAAAAAAGAGGATTAGAAGAAAACGTTTTTCTTATTCATATTAAAAATAGTCTACTCACTGTATATGAATGTAAAACGCTATAAATACATATTATTCAATGATATGCCTAAATTACATTTTAACACAAATGTTAATTAGATTTCAGTTGCTGATTGTTTTTGTAAATATTATCAAACAATGTTTTTTGAGGAGGTGAAACGTATCAAGTTTCAACGTTCACAGCTGACTAAAATTTTAATAGATTGCTGGTGCACCCGTTTCTCCTTTTCTGACTGAACTACTCTTTCTCTCTCTCTCTCTCTCTCTCTCTCTCTCTCTCTCTCTCTCTCTCTCTATATATATATATATATATATATATATATATATATATATATATATATATATATATATATGTATATATTCCAAGTGCACAAGGAAATTATGTCGGTTTACTTACTTTCCGGTACATATCTCGCAGCAAACATCTGCAAAAACCACACAGGAAATTCTTGGTTTCATGTGAATTTTCTTGACCTGGATTCAAAGTTAAATTACATTATACCAAAGACTTAAAAAAAATGTCACTAACATCTACCTCACTTGGTGCTCAGCATTAAGAGGTTAGTGTTAAGACTGGTCGGCCTGATGTCAGGATAATGTGACTGGGTGGGACATCATGCTAAATGTCTGCGGCATTATGCCGCCCCAGTGCTAGAAAGTCACTATAAACTGTAACACTGCAGGCATCGTAGCGATATGACTAAATTTTTTTTAAAGCTACGTTAAAAATCCAGTTCACACACACACACACACAAACACACACACACACACACATAAGCACACATTTTAAGTTTTCTAGTACTAGCAGTGTGTTCTATCTTTGCGCGGCTGGCTCGGCCTTCACCTATACCTGTACATAATAGGCTGTTGGTAGAAACCGTGGGAAATCCCCGGTCATTATCTAGGACAATAGCCGAGTTAGTATAAAAACATCGAATCGATTGCACGTGCCGCATTTAGCATTTCGTAGCAGTATTAAGTACGGAAATTTGGACAGAATCTTTTACGTACATTGCTATATGACCGATAACCGAATTTTTATGACCTAGATACGTCAAGACCCTGAACTTGTAGCAAAACATTCTTGCTTATCCAGTCAGTGTAAGAACGGTGTGTGTGTGCCTGTGTGTCTATATGCGCAGTCGTGTGTGTGTGTGTGTGTTAGACCAACAAGTTATGTGTTGTTTTTTTTATTTTCGGGCATAAAAAGGCAGATAACACCTTACTGGTTCCTACTTTACTGAAGACGCAAAGACAGATCATGTCCGTCCTTTCGTATGCACGCTCCTTCGTGCAATCTTTTTTTTTTTTCTTTCAGAGCCCCTGCCCCCAACTTGTTCAGCTGGGACTATTTTTCGAGCAAGGATTTTCTTCTTGTACCTTAAGATAAATGAAAATTCCCAAATAATATAATGGACATAACTTCTTTATTTCTATAAACAGAGATTAAATATTTTTTCATTTGATACTGATGACAATGTTTTTTTCTATACATGCAACTAGATGACAGAATTTTAGGGTTTTAAACATGATTTCTTTGTGTATCCTACCGTAAGCAACCTAGTCATTATCACAGTGCAACCTAGTCATTATCACAGTGCATTTCATTAAACGTTTTATTATAAAACGGACTGTCGTACATTCTTTACAAGGATAAAACGACGGTGAAAGACATTTAAGCAATGATATAAGGTAAAGTTGTAAATATGAGGAAAACCCAATTACCGCACACGCATGTAAATTGTTTACTGTTGATGTTTCTTTTACAACATATAATGCTATCTTATGTTTCCTATTAATCGGATGTGTGTTAGTTATAAAAATTTTGAAGTTCCTTGCTTTGGTACACAATTAATCTTGATTTTATAAGAAATTAACCTCACGAGCCTGTCTTTACTTCTTCTCACACTTTGGGGGGCCCCGAGTGGCCGAGTGGTCTAAAGTGCTCTCCCTTACGGATCACTGTCATCTCAATTCTGTCTGCGTGGGTTCGAGTCTAGGATTCGGCCAATGTGGGTATGTGAGAAAGCTTGCCAGTACCTTCTCGTGGGTCGGTGGTTATTCCCGGTTCTTCCTCCACCATTAATACTGGCCGCCATGCATAGCCTATCGTGTGCTGAAAAATGGCGTTAAACCCCACAACAACAACAACAACCTTCTCACGCTTTCATTTATTTTTTCTTTCATGCATGCTGAGTAAAATTTCAACTGTTTATGACAACGCAAAATTAACTGACAATTTTTAAGGTTGCAAGCAATTGTTAACCTCAGAACAATATTGGTCATCACGAAAGACTAGAAGTTCTACATGGACCCTTTTTAAAGTTCTAGGTTATCAACAAGTACAGACGTACTAGATGCGACGAACATGAGGAATTGAAAGAAGGTATTCGGCATGCTTTGGATAACTACCTGAATATGATGTAAGATAAAATGTCATCACTAGAACTGATCAGACAGGCAAGATAGGGAACTGAACTGTTGTTGTTGATGTTCTTTTTTTTTTCAAGATAATGTAAGAGTCTTTTGGAAAATTTAAAATAGAATTCAGCTATGTAGAATATTCTACTCATAATATTTAAATACCGTGAAGACGAATATAGAACTGGTGAACTGATGAGTTACAATATAGCAATGAAGTACAAAAATGCTTTTAACCGGCATATTGGGCACACGATTTAATTTCTGGGGTGGGTGAGGGAGAAGGAAGGGATTTATTAAAATATAATTTCAGGCATTCACATAACGTGAAAACATACTGCTCTAATTTATGGGAAAAAAGAACCAATGTACTCACTATAATAACTTAATAATCTGTCTTGGCGCAAAAAAAGAATATAATCACCTTTGAAAGATAACGTCTAGACTCCACAGCATGAAAAAATTAAATGGTTGGTCCGTAAGAGCGTTATAAGAAGAAAAACATGGTGAGAATAGTAAATGAACTGCTTGTCTCTTGTCACTCTTCATTCTTTTCCCATTGCATAATTTTGTACTGTTGGACCATTTTTGATATCTGTGAATGGTTTCCTTACTAATACATATATGAAATGCAGCGTTGCATCTAGGATACCAAGAGCATTGGACACTATGTCCGCCACCCTCTAAATTTTGGAGGTCATAACATTTTAAAGGGACAAAGGCAAACTGAAGCATGTAATGCACTAATGCTTTAAACTGAGACGATCTTGTTTGTTTGGACAGTTTTGCCACCATAACTTTTACGTCTGCACTTAACCATCAATTTTCTTTGGAAGCTTACAGGATTGCAAGGAAGACGGTTATCGTGCACTAAAGTAATTCGTAAATCATTAACATGTCCGTATATCTGGTTAACCGGAAATTAGCTGTACCATTGGAATTTTCCTTTAGGGATGCTGCTCTCATTTCACTTCAGTTTTGAATAACTAATACCAGCATTTATTATAAACATCCCGTGTTTTCCTAATTGTCTTGTCAAATTAATAAATCACGGGTTGTTACCCTGGAAATACATTAAAGAAGCAGCTGACAAAAGACTTAAAAACCACAGACCTTGAATATTTTAAATGCAAGACGTATTACTTAAAATTGAAATTAATTGTCACCTTGCAGTTTTCATCGCCTTAAGTGACGTAGACCATTGCTAACGCCATCGTAGTTCGCCGCGGAAGTACATTCACTAAAGAAATGTCGATTTTATTATTATATTATTTTTTTTTACATTCTTTTGTTACGTGTTTAGGCTTTAATTAGCAGTAACAAAGAAAGAGTGAAAACAACAAGCTTTATAAAATGTAACAAATAATTTATTTTCTTGGAAAAAAAATGTAAAAATATTTTTTTAAAATTAAGAACTTATGGTTTTAAGACCCAAATCCAAAAGTGATCCTTGAATAATCCACGAATTAAACTTTAGAAGTCCTAGTAATGAAATGTTCTAATGAATTCAAGTTTGAATCCCGACAAAAATCCAAAATGGAAGGCGATAACGTATACTGTGGCCTTTATATTACGGATTTGTCTACAGTTCTTTGTTTATCCACAAACATCATTCCGGTGTTTGAATTTCTAAACAAAATTTAAACAAGTGTGTTTGTCCAATAATTGTGTATGAGCACTTAAATATTCACAGAGAAACGAATTAATCTTTTAGAATCAAAATAGTTTGAAGAAAATTTAAAATATACCGTAACTGGTCACAACAGAAAAAAACAAAACACCTTACGTCCAAGTGTTTAGAAGCCCGACTTACTAATTTCTCTATAGACAAAGGTTATACAGTAACTTGAGACGCAAAACAGATTCGCAGATGAGAGTCAATCCTCCAGAATTTCCAGAACAGCTTAAAAGTATTAACGTCTAAAGTCACGTAGTCCCAGTCAGCCTCGATTTCACTATTATTATTCACACATTAAGAATGAATTATAAAAGTTATTTACTTGGTTCTCAATCAAGGTCAGAAACTAGGTCAGCAAAATAATACAATGTTCTATTTTTAGGTTTTACGACTAAACAGTCAGGTCAAACTAATTTCTGGAAAATATCAAATTCCTAGTAAACAAAATTATATTACTTTGGCATGCAATGAAATTAAAATAAAAAGATTTTCAAACTTACAAATAATTAAATTAAATCAAATATAAATTAAATCAAATATACATAACAACCTAACAAAACAGGCGCGTGGATAGGGACACACGATCAAAATCTCGTGGACATAGGACAAAATATCCTGAAATATGCCAGTGTCAGTGCTTACCTACACCATCCTTTCCTACTCCTACCTGCTCGGCCTATACTATCTCCTTAGTAACCAAGCCGGTGGACTATCATCTTCGCTAGCCAAGGTTCAGATGTGTTAACTTTATCTACAACTTGGCGAATCGGTCAGATTTTGTAATTATTCGTGTCTCTGAATTTCATTAGATGCGACAGCAAAGCTTATTTCATCCATCTTCGTTAGCCAAGTGACAAGCATATCTAGACCTTCGCAGATCGAACAAATATATTGATGCATCGTCCTAGCGACATCTGTTGAATTTCATGATTTGCATCCTATAGTCTATAATGTCAACTAACCAATAGTGTGGCGCATTCTACATCAGCCGAAAATAGTGGAGACGACATAAAAATGATGCTTTGATAGTTTAACACTGAAGGCTATGTACATATATACATACATACATACATACATACATACATACATACAGGGGCCCCGAGTGGCCGAGTGGTTCCTACTTTACTGAAAACGCAACAACAGATCCTGTCCGTCCTTGCGTATGCACGCTCCTTCGTGCAATCTTTTTTTTTTTTTATTTAGAGCACAATTAATCTTGATTTTATAAAAAATTAACCTCACGAGCCTGTCTTTACTCCTTCTCACACTTTGGGGGGCCCCAGGTGGCCTAAAGCGCTCTCCGTTACAGATCACTGCTATCTCACCTCTGTCTGCGTGGGTTCGAGTCTAGGATTCGGCCAATGTAGGTACGTAAGAAAGCTTGCCGGTACCTTCTCGTGTGTCGGTGGCTCTTCCCAGGTTTTTCCTCCACCATTAATACTGGCCGCCATGTATAGCCTATCGTGTGCTGAAAAATGGCGTTAAACCCCACAAGAACAATGACAACAACTAGAGGGACACCATTACAGGTGTATTTTAGCGGAAGGTATTTGTGCAAACACGGACCGTCACTGGAAAATTGCTTATTTATCAGTCCATTCAAGTTGTGTGCTCCCCTTGTCTCGATCATGTAGGAACAGTGTTCAAATTTAAACAATTTAATTTTGATTGGACGGGCCACCACATCCAATGAAATTCACAGACCCGACGCACAGCAGAACTATATGCCATATACGCCAAGGTGTAGATAGGGTTTTCACATCGGAACCTTGACTAGCGAACATGCAGTTTATCGTACGTCTCTGGTAGTGAGAAATTTCTCAAATATTACATTCGTAAGTTTCTTTGTGCCAATGTTTAACGTACGTTTGATCTTGAGCCTCCAAACTTTCCTCTTTGAAATGGTAGTATTTGTATTTCATGATATATGATTGCATTGCTACAACGGACAGTTAGAGTTGTACTACATCATTGCGCTGCTACAACAGAGAGTTAGAGTAGTTCTGCATCATTGCGTTGCTACAACGGACAAATAGATTTGTACTATATCACTGCGTAATTACAACAGAGTTGTACTATATTTTTGAGTTGCTACAACGGACAGTTAGAGTTGTATTACATCAATGCGTTGCTACAACGGACAGTTAGAGCTGTACTCCATCATTGCGTAACTACAACATATAGTAGAATTGTTCTCTTCTGAGATAAATGTACTTTGCTATTTTAGTCGCTGTCTGGTACAACATTGAGATAGAGAGAGCCAGTGAGACAGAGCCAGAGTGAGAGACAGAGATAGATACAGTAATAAAGTGACTAAAATCGTTAAAAACATTATGCTACTACTTTTAATTGAACCAAAAAATAAATAGTTTTAAGGAAAGGACTGGAAAAGTGAAGCTGACTATTCAATCAAAAAATGAAATCGATGACTTAGACATAATTTTAAAAGAAATTCTTTTACATTATGTTACGAAAGCTTACTTTGCAAGTGCAACAAGTGCGACTGAAGAATTATTTTCGGTGTGGGGTGGAAGGGGGAAATATGTAGTGGTCAGTTATTAAGTTCTACAGATATAGGCCAAAACACGTTTAGAGATGAAACCCTTGCCCACGAAATGCCATTTACTTATTTCAGAGTTACTCGTAAGTTCACTCAAATCTATACAGTTGACTGTCAAATGATTGCTGTAACTGTACATAAACAAGAGCATTTTAGCATGTACACTCTGTCAAATGATTGCTGTAACTGTACATAAACAAGAGCCTTTTAGCATGTACACTGTCAAATGATTGATGTAACTGTACATAAACAAGAGCAATTTAGCATGTACACTCTGTCAAGTGATTGCTGTAACTGTACATGAACAAGAGCCTTTTAACATGTACACTCTGTCAAGTGATTCCTTTAACTGTACATAAGCAAGAGCCTTTTAGCATGTACACTCTGTCAAATGATTGCTGTAACTGTACATAAACAAGATCCTTTTCGAATGTACACTCCTTCAGTGATTGCTGTAACTGCACATGAACAAGAGCCTTTTAGCATGTACACTCTGCCAAGTGATTGCTGTAAATGTGCATAAACAAGATCCTTTTAGCATGTACACTCTGTCAAGTGATTGCTGTAACTGTACATAAACAAGATCCTTTTAGCATGTACACTCTGTCAAGTGATTGCTGTAACTGTACATGAGCAAGAGCTTTTCATCATGTGCACTCAGTCAAAATGATTGCTGTAACTGTACACAAACAAGAGCCTTTTAGCATGTACACTGTCAAATGATTGCTATAACTGTACATGAACAAAAGCAATTTCGCATGTACGCTTTGTCAAGTGATTGCTGTAACTGTACATAAAAACGAGCAATTTAGCATGTACAATCAGTCATGCGTTTGCTGTAACTGTACATAAACAAAAGCAATTTAGCATGTACACACTGTCAAGTGATTGCTGTAACTGTACATAAACAAGAGCAATTTAGCATGTACGCTGTCAAGTGATTGCTGTAACTATACATGAAGAAGAGCAATTTAGCATGTACACTCTGTCAAGTGACTGCTGTAACTGTACATAAACAAGACCAATTTAGCATGTACATTCTGTCAAGTGACTGCTGGAAATGTACATAAACAAGAGCAATTTAGCTTGTTCACTCTGCCAAGTGATTGCTGTAACTGTACATAAACAAGAGCAATTGAGCATGTACACTCAGTCAAATGATTGCTGTAACTGTACATAAACAAGAGCCTTTTAGCATGTACGCTCTGTCAAGTAATTGCTAAAACTGTACATAAACAAGAGCAATTTAGAATGTACACTGGCAAATGATTGTTGTATGTGTACATAAACAATAGACTTTTAGCATGTACACTCAGTCAAATGATTGCTGTAACTGTACATGAACAAGAGCAATTTAGCATGCACTCAGTCAAATGATTGATGTAACTGTACATAAACAAGAGCAATTTAGCATGCACACTCAGTCAAATGATTGATGTAACTGTACATGAACAAGAGCAATTTAGCATGTGCACTCTGTCAAATGATTGCTGTAACTTTACATAAACAAGAGCCTTGTAGCATGTACACTCTTTCAAGTGATTGCTGTAACTGTACATGCCTTTTAGCATGTACACTCTGTCAAATGATTGCATCAGACTTAACACAACACTGCAGTGATATAAATACTCATGAGGGAATACATCCAACATAGAATGGGCCATTGTCTTTTAAGGAAAGTAAGGACTGATGCAATTCAAAATATTTGAGTTCTTCTGTTACTACAAAGTAACACTTTTAAACATTTGTTAATAAAATTATGTGGGTTAAAATTACATTTATCCATCTTTTTGTACCTGTATGGAGAAATGCTTCTGCAGCTGAGCTTTAGTCCAATTTTGAAGCTCTCATTAAGTAGTTTTAACAATAATGTAAAAAAAAAGATCACCCGAGGGAAGAAGGGACGCGTACTGTGTTGCGATCAATATGAATCAGTCAGTACACAACCAATGCTTGTAAAGGCACACAACTATTAAAGGGAATTAAATCCATAGGCTGAAGATAATATTTGTGCTACTTATTTCCCTTTAAACCATGAACCGTACAGCAGCGTTCCAATGGTAGATCGTTGATCACACATAATAATATTAAGTAGAGATAGATATATATTGTCAATAATATTATATACACGCATAAATATACACATGTATACATACATACACATAAAAATATACATGTATACATACATACACATAAACATACATACATACTTACACTGCATACATACATGTATGCATACATACATACATACATACATACGCACACTGACATACATACATGCATACATGCATAGATACATGCATACATACATACATACATACATACATACTAAAAGCAAAGACCGTCCATGTGGAATGCCTTTGTGTTAAGAAACCATATCATCCACATATTTATTTTGTCCAATCTATATGTGCCTGTAACAATTGCCACTTCAGTACTGCCGTTCCTAAATCTAGCAATAAAAATTTAAAACAAACACCAACAAGATGAAAGCGGATAAATACAGTCTTTTCTTTATTTTAGTTCAGGACAGAATGAACTTTTCAAAATACAGTGTTATTCACTTTAGTGATCATAGGTAGAACTTATGTACAGGTCCAGACCAAGGGATTTTGGCCCCACAGGCGAACTATAACTTTAACGTCCCACCACCCAAAGAGAAATAAAAGTTAACTTCTATCTAATTTGACGTCCCTTAAAACCTGACGCCCTAGCTGGCCTGTAAAGTCGGGCGGGTCCTTCCTATGTGATTGTCTGTTGTCTGCCATCCGTCGTCTGTCAGTCTCTTAGCATAAGTTTGTTATCGCTACTCCTATTAAAATACTTAGAAAAGTGCCTTAAAATTGTACATGTATATTGTTCACATAATCTAATTGGTTCTATTCAAACGGTGCTGGCATGGCATCCAATATGGCCGACACAGTTGCCATCTTGAAAATATTGTTCTTGCTACCCACATTACAGGGATGGTCATATCAATATTGGTTTTACACAAACATACTTCTTACGATGTCTAGTTTGTCTAAATGGACGTGGTGCCCATCTGATATCCAGCTATCTTTAAAGAAAATCTCGTTATAACAACCCCACTTAAACATAAAGTTGTATTGACGTTGCTTTTCAGCAGAAGCATTCTTATGATGGTCTTATTTGGAATAGGTGTCGATATGACATCCAAACTGAAAATCTTGTTATTGCTACTCCTTCTGAATAAAATACATATTTTGAAAATATATCTATCTCTACTTATCTCCAAATGAATGGATATATCAACATGGGTTTTCACCAACCTTCTTTTTATTATACCTAGGTGGTCATACATGGAAATAGTGCTAGCCGTACATCCATCCAATATGGCTGCCACGACGACTGTCTTAGCAATTTTGTTGTCATGACACCCGCTGAATGGATGATCATTATGAGATTAGGTTTCCACCAAAAAAAAGCTTTCTGATGAAAACAGTCCAAGCCAGCTTCCAGTGTGTTCACAAAAGTAGCTAATTTGAAAATCTTGTAATCACTGCAGAATATCAGAGATATTTTGGACACTATGCAGATTAAAGGAGGAAGTGGTCTCGTCTCGGATTTCTAGAAAATGAGAATTCTTTTCGCCCAGTAGAGCATCAGTCCCTTCGAGGGACTCTTGTCTAACTCATAAATCTCATCATCATTCAGTGATGCTTCGCCAATTAGTTTTAATGTGTTTTTTTATATGTACTGGTTCTAGTCCTACTATATTATTATGAACAGTCTTATAAATTCACTGTTTAAATTTAATAAAAACTGGGCGCATGTTTTTGTTTGTTTATTTGTAAAATTGCTATGACTAAACTGTCAATTTATAATATATCCGATAGGGCTTCGTGTTTCACATGATAACATAGACACTATAACAAGTATTTGAAACGGAGTGCATGAATTCGATATTCCTCTCCTCAATTTAATATTCCCCTGTTCCGTTTATAAAACATTTTCAAATGCTGTACATTGACCCTGGTTCAGAGTATAGCCAATGAAATGGAAGAATAAATATGGTAAATAAATAGGTAGAAATAAATAGAAAGTTTACAATAATCCGTCTAGAGACAGTTTTATGATTTGTATGCTTATATTCAGTTTATGACATTGTACGTTATATGATGGAGTAGGCCCCATTTTTCACTGAAAGAGCAAACCTACAAGATCAACCTTTCCATTTTCTATTTCTCCCGATTGCTACGAAGTATAGAGTGAATTGACGTTAATACTAATAGGAAGGGGCAAAAAAGGAGTTTTAGATGACAAGGGAAGCCAGTGATTCGTGCATATTCCTGATCACCAACGGTGCTATATAGCAAATAGGTACCAAAAATATTAGGTCTCCCCGGCGGGGAATTGAACCCCGGTCTCCCGCGTGACAGGCGGGGATACTTGCCACTATACTACCGAGGAGTTGCGAATGATATACAAGCTTGTCCTATGTAAATGTTCTCTATAACTCCTATTGTACCTCGTAGGTATACGCGCTAAATGGTTCATTTATACGATGGATGGAAAGACCACATGCAAAGACTTAGTCTAAAATGGCCGATGTTTTGTTTGTTTTCGAATTTAACGTAAACATGAATTTTGCGCAATTTATGAGATGCTTTATACTATCTGCATAGTGGGCTGAGTTGGGTATATCTTTCGACTATCTGAAAATCATAATTAAAACAGCCGATTTAGTGTTGTATTCCTCTTCACATGGCCAGAGACAAGCAGAACATTAAGGACTTAGCAAGGTGGGATTTTCTATTATCAAGTAGGATACACAAGGAAAGGAGAAGGAAATAATTGTTGTAGCGTGATACTATGCAAAAAATTATGCCAAGTAATTCCATTTTTTTGTCTTACGAGATATATATAACAATAATTATAACTAGTTTTTTTCATATAACGATAGAGACCATTTTTATTTTATAATAAGAGACCATATCATTACTTTATTGTGGGACTAGCACATGGCAGGCAATTCAACTGTGTTACATGCTAATATGCTCTCCTGGTACTTCTGGTGCTCACAGTCACGTGCTCCTGTATGCACTGCACCTCAACCTCTGACGTCACTATGGCGTCTTCAGCGTGCTCTTTGCGCCTTTTCCCACGTTCCCGCTCTTTGGGTGTCAAGCCTCCACTTCCACCCGGAAGGCTTCATGTAGAGTGTAGAATCAGAGGGGACCTATAATCTGGTCTCTCTACTGTACTCTAAGGAAAATTCATCACGCTGTCACGGACCATTCATCAGAATAATGGAAAATAAATTAACAGGCCAACTCATGCAACTCTAAGTATTGCATACACGCTTTGTTCCGTAATAATTGTGCTATAATAGTATTATTAATGAGTTCCAATACCTGCATACACATCCCTAATTGTTAACTTCCAGACATAGTAAAATATCATCATCAATAGCAATCATATGCATTTTCCACCCTAACAGACATACAAATATATAACTGACCATATATACCTGTATATAAATGACCATATGTACCTGTGCATAAGTCCAACAATGACTATATGTTCTTATACCGATAAGCAAGTACAGTTCTAACACAAATCTCTATAAATTCAGTTATGCATTAACCTGTAACATAGTAAAAAAAATGACACAATACATTAAAATTTGGGTTCAACAATCGTAACAATGTATCAATCTTACAAATTCCTTTTAACGAAAGTAGTACGAATATTCGGGCGAGGATATGTTACCTTAAGAAGCCTTCGTTCGCCGATCCCAACCTCGAATTCCACGAGAATTTCTTCTCTTTTACGAGGGGCAAGTTTCCCACTCAAGACTACCATCTAAACGTTCTGTGATCCTCCCATGGTTGGGTTCATCCATGTCCTAATTTCAAAACGAATTTAGCAAGAAAATAATGGCGTACTTGCGTAGAAAATCCGCCCTAAATATTAATATCTTAATTTTAATTGAATATGGTCGGGTCTCTTTGAAACTGCTTTGCTGGTTACTCTGTTTCCTATTTTCCACACAGTCTGAGTTCTTTCTTTCATGTCGGTAGGGAGTCAACAAACATCCTGGCTACGTACACCAGCTCTTTTGACTACGGTCTAACAAAGAGACAAAACGAATTAACTATACAAGATATATGTATACACGGAGGCATTGGCAAACTTTCCCAGAACGTGACAAACTGATGGATGCGACTTTTGTTCAACGGGAAGTGTGAAGTGGTTCTTTCTGTCTCATGCTGACGTGCATGTTTTGACGATGGACCATTTCAACATGCTTTCATTATATTTAAGTATTACAGACAGGGCCGGCGCTACCATATAGGCAAACTAAGCAGCCGCCTAGAGCGCTGATTTCAAGGGGGCGCATTTTAAAAAAAAAAATGTATTGTTTATAAATTTTGAAATTGATATTTCGGGGGGGGGGGGGGCAGAATCTAACCTTGCCTAGGGCGCCAGATAGTCTGGCCGGGTCTGGCGCCGGCCCTGATTACAGAACATACGTTTGTCTTGTTATTCTATTTGTCCATAAAAATATAAAAGTCAAGGTGCATTAAAGATTTTGAAATGTTTGTTCTGGTCTATATTATGAAATATTTGAAAACTTAGTCTTAAACTAGTTGAGCGAGATCTGTAATTGGGATTGCTGTGCATAACACAAGTGGTCTCCTTCGTACATAAACTGCGTACATGTATTGCATGCATACCTCATAATAATTACGGTTAGTGACAAATTCTTCCAAAACAGACTTCTTTTTAAAAAAAATTTAAAAAATCCAATCGAACTAAGATTCATCATACATTATACATTTTGAAATTCAACGTAGATTCACATCACGTGGTTTCACCTAAATAACAGCATAGAAGCTTCAGTGAAAAGTACATGTGCTGTACAAAATGAACACCAGTAGCAATTTGATTCTTAAGTTGCCCGCGATTCCCACCTTCTCAGCCAACTAAAACTACTGGAAGAGAAATACCGCATGCCGCGCCTGCACCGACAGCTCTGGCGTATGGATCATTATTCGTCTTATGACGAAATTTTTTATTATATTATATACAAACCTCTTTGTATGATGTTCTTTTGTGTTTGTATTATGTATAAACATCTTCATATGCTGTCATTTTGGCCTTTTATGATATGCCATCTTCTTTATATAATCTACTTTCATTCTTATATGATGTACAAACTTCTTTATATGATGTACTTTTGTCCTTATATGGTGTACAAAACTTCTTTATATTGTGTCCTTTTGTCCTTTTATGAACAAACTTTTTTATATGATGTACTATTGTCCTTATATAACGTGCAAACTTCTTTATTTGATGAACTTTTGACCTTTTATGATGTACAAATGTCTTTATATGTGGTGCTATTATCCTTATATCGTTTAGTAAAACGGAGAACTTTATATTCGGCGGAAACTTCCTTATATGGGGAGCAAACTTCTTTATGATGATGAGCAAAGACAGAACTTTTGCAGATGTGCGCACTCTGCGCTGTCGTCCCAAGATAAGCGATCTCTGCTATCTGGCGAGTTACTATCCAGTTTTAGATATTATTCCTACGCCGATCAACTCTAAGGTCAAGTTTGTATGATAAGAGCAACAAATTAATTCCAAACACGTGATCCGATTATTAACTTAATTTTCATGACTTAGTGAACTCAATCTAAAGGGTAAAATTGTCGATGCTTATTGGAGCATTTCCGTTGTCAAATCTTCATTTTCAGAGGTGCATAGTCTTGCACGTTGAAAGCTCTTCAATTTCGGAGGTAAGTAAATCTTGCCTGTAGTTCGCAATCCCACAATGCCTAAATAAAAGCGATCGGTTTTAAAAAAAAAGGAACTTGTGAAGTTTCAGGTGCGCGAAGGAGCCTATGGGGGATATATAGGCTCACTACACCGTTATACCACGCGCTGTAGCAAGACGTAATGGGTGAAATTCTGAACCAAATTCTGGACGATCTTTCGTGAAGTCCTTTATTGCGCATTTTTTAAAATTAAAATAAACAGAATATAATTTTTAAGAATTTTACTGAAACAGAGCTTACAAGACTCGGACTCAGTACTTTGGAGATAGAGTACACTTTAGAGATGTAAATCCAATTTACACATCTCATGGTATGCCAATGATACACGTACATTGCAGTCTAAGGCAGCAATGGACAACAACCGACTATATGAATATCGTTAAAATAACTAGGGCATTTCACTTGCTATACTCGAGATCATGTTCTCACGGATCCAATCAACTTTTAACGATTACAGACAAGGCAGAGGCCCAATAGAAAATCATGATACTTGTAGTCTCGTATTCGACACAGAAGGAGTATGACACCACATCAAAATTTGAAACGAAAAGATCAGAATATATAAATATAAAAAATCCAGTTTAGCGATGGCTGCAAAGAGTAATCAGCCAATGATATCGTACTTAATCTATTATAGTTTATACTAGTTTAAAATCCAGCCAGGTGATGGCTACATAAGGGAACCAGCCACCTATATCGTAGTAAATCTATTATACTAATTTAAATCCAGCCTAGCGATGGCTGCAGAAGGGAGCCAGTCATCTATATCGTACTAAATCTATTATACTAGTTTAAATCTAGCCTAGCGATGGCTGCAGAAGGGAACCAGTCATCTATATCGTACTAAATCAATGAAACTAATATAGCATATTACTAAGATTAAAGTTCGTCCCTTATTTCTAACTGAAATCCATATTTGTCTTTGAGACCTTCTAGAACTCGAAATGGACGACTAGTAAAATGTACCTGTAATATTCTTATCACATCTTTTTGGGCTTTAGAGAATTCAGGCAAGGGTGTTTTAAAAACATCCTCGTAGAATTTCACCGTCTTGGAGAAAGCTTGATTCCATGGTGTCGGCTCCCAATCTAGGATTTTCCGAACTTTAGACGTGTCGATTGGTCCTAGTTTAACAGATGGATACAAATGTAGAGCATCCGGACTAAAATCTCTTTTAATCTCAACATCATCAACACCAAACTCATGAAGGAGTTGATGAATGAATTCGGATAATGTGGGCATGTCAACAAAAGCTAGATTGTACGCTTGATTGTAGATCTTGTCATCTGATTCAAGACATTTCAGAACAACATCAGCTACATCGTCAGCGTACACGAAACTTAAGGGCTTGTCCCATAAGTGATCTGGGACGGAAATGGGTCTCTCCAGATACTCTCTCAGCTTTATCCATAATTGATAAAGCCACCATCTTCGAGTGTTGTCACGTGGTCCAACTACATCTGAAAGCCTGAGTGAAATATACAAGACGCCTGTTTTGGCACATTGCCTCTGTAATTCTTCTTCAGCCTCTAATTTGCCGTGTCCATAGGAGTCCTGGCTGTTGAGTTTTTGTTGGACATCAAGATCGTGTGGTCTAACTGCATCCTCCTCTCTTGTGAGTTTACTGTGCGTTTTGTTACAAACTTCGTACACAGAGTCACTACTTATGTAGATATATCGCCTAATTCGTGATCCAAACATGTCAAATGCGTCCGATATTTGAAATCCTTGGTAAGCACTGAAGTCAATAATGGCGTCGAATTTAATAGATTCCTCTTCCCAGACGAAATTTTGCAAATCAGAACATCTCTGGAGAGACTGCATTCTGTCACATTTTAGATGTTTTACAAACGGTTTGATAGTTGTAGCCGAGTCCCAGTACCAATTGCCACGGTTTACTATCACCACATTATAATTGTTGCGTAGTAGCTTCTCAACAGTTGCACTTCCCATAAACCCGTTCCCACCGAATATCAGAATGTTGTGCTTGGTTTCACGGAGCTTTTCTCTTGTACCTCTCTCGGGAACATTGGAACACACTTTATCGATCTCAGAAAACATGTACATACACAAAAGCAAAATTCTATTCAACATACCCCACTTAACTTCTGTCATAGTTAACATTATTACAATCAAATGCAGAAAGACTGTCGGATGTTAGCGTCTTGATAAAGATAACTGCACCTAACATGAAGTGGTCTGCATCACTGATACAGTTTCGGAGGAATTCCTAATCACTTACAGCTGGTATCACATTTCTTTCGCCTGGTTCACCGTGTACAGTCAAGAGTAGAGTACGTCTGAATACGTTACGGTATGACTTAGCATCTTTTGGGATTTACTATGAAAGGAATCGGCGGCGTCTGCCTCATCTTGACCTTGCAATATGTTATGACGGTTAAGCTTCATCGCACTTTACATAAAACTTCATATGTATAATAAACATCGTATACCTAGAGACATTTATACCATTTGCTTGTAGACTGTACGTGCATTCAAAAAGGGAACTATTTTACAAATGTGCTACATGTCGCAAAACGAATTCCGAGAACCAGTTTTGGGAATATGACTATAGTATTGCGTGTATATTCCCAACTTACCCATGAGTAAGTGAGTTTAACCATGGCAACCGAACTGTTTAAATCAGTTCTTTTGCTCGCTCTTTTATCAGGTAAGATGTACATTAATCCAATCACATCGGCATGAAACCGTAATTGTATTACTCCAAACCAACTGAAATCGAAGTACGTATTATTATGACTATCTGTGCCGAGATGGGTATAAAAGCTAACCACTATGTATGGGTCAGCATGTATAAAAAATATGCCTTAATTGTCCATATGTTACTTGAAGCTGAACTGCTTAAGGTAATGGTGCACATTAGAGTAGAAATAATTAAAAAGAACCTTGTTAATCACCAATACTGCCATAAGTGTTGATATTATCGAATGTACTTTTAAATTGTGTACTCTCATTAAATTCAGCATATTTGTACCGTACAATTTTCGCGATTAGCAGATCAGAATGTAAATGTTTAACAACATTTCGCCAACTGCCGCTTCCGTGATAATATGCACATTTTAGATAAATCTTCTGATTAATGGTTTATACATGTGTCAACCGACCTGGACCAGTGTAATGTGTCAGCCGATCGGGATCAATGTAGTGTCAGCCGATCATGTTCAGTGTAATGTGTCAACCGTTCTGCATCAGGATAATGTGTCAGCCGGCCGCGATCAGTTTAATGTGTCAGCTGATCGTGATCAGTGTTACGTGTCTGACAATCGAGACCAGTTTAATTTGTCAGCTGATTGGGATTAGTGTAATGTGTCAGACGATCGAGATCAGTGTAATGTCCGATGTGAAGAATAAAATGCCTTTTAGAGTATGGACTATAACATAATAAAGATAGCCACGCTCGAGCAGTCATGTGTATACAATTTTACATGATATCAAGTTTCTCTTTTAACAATGGCAATACGCACCTTAATGAATTGTCTTGTAGATATTTTGTTAAATTTAATTGAAACTTGAAAGTTACGTGTTCAATTTCTCAAATGACTGATACATTAATCTTGGTGTCGGACTTTGAGATCTAATATTTTGTCACAGGCGTTCGTGGAATCAGGCAATCGTTCACACTGGGCAGCTATACGACTGTCCGCAGAAAATAGGAATTAATAAATGTACGATATAAAATATGACTGACAGGTGGTCGGTCAGTAAGCCATCAATTAACCTAGTAAAAAGATCACGTGACCTTTGAAAATTGTCACATTATTTCATAAAGATATTGCTGCATTCTATATGTAATTAGCCTAACCATGTGTATGTTTATCTAATCGGAGTCCACAAGTTTTAGGTAATAACATGTCGTCTCAAACATTTATGGTGCGAGTGTACCAAGTTTGCTAGGAAAATCTTTATATAAGTTAGGGTACTTCTGCTAAGTGGGACAATATTAGGTTTGCGTGCATTATATATGCAGTAGAATGAACAAAACTGCTGCTTTCAAATACACGAGCTTATACTTGACCATACTTGAAATTAGAATATATTTTTTTACAACTTCTGTAATTCTGATTTCCTGAGAACGGACGCTCGTTCATGGCAGAGTCATTAATGGTATTCGATAACAGATTTTTATCAAAAGGTCATACTGTTAAACTTCAGATGTCTACTGGAGGTGTAGTCAATGTTTATTGAGAGTGGTGACGTAACTGAAACTGACAATGCATTGGAATTCGACCACGCCCCCAGTTCTGCTTCACAGGATATATCTCATTGACGTAAAATTATGGGATACCTTTCCGTGCAAAACAATATGCCCCCCCCCATTTCTGAGCAACTCCCCCAGTAAGTAGCGTTCACTCCGTCATCGACAGTATCAAAACACCGTACTTAAAGCCGTCATTACCAGTCAAATTAAAACGATTTAACTCAATTCCGATCTTCAACTCTTTTCGTACACTATGCATGATAAATCAGTAATATAATGACACGAGAAAAGAAACACTTCATTCTCTGTAAGATTAAAATTTAAAATCATGTGTCACAGTTTAAAAAACAAAATAAGTTCATAGCATTATATATATATATATATATATATATATATATATATATATATATATATATATATATATATATATATATATATATATATATTTGTTGGTTCTAAATGGAATATAAAAGCCCGAAACGTAACAACCTGTTTCAGTGTCAGTTGTTTGCAGATCCCATGCACACGTTGTAAAATAACCTTTATTTGAATCATGTCATCTTTGTAATCATTAGTGATGCAATGTTGCTCATTTATGTTTGTATTGACTGGAAATGATTATAGCCAGTAAACGCAACTCATTCGATGCATTTTAAGGAAGTGATTTTTAAGGTTGTAAAAGGTACCAAAGTACCATAAAAACGTGCACTGCATTTATTATCATTTCAATTTGTTTGTAGTCACATACATTTGTGCAAGAGAGAGAGAGAGAGAGAGAGAGAGAGAGAGACTAATATATGTGTGTTTGAGAAAAACTAATATGATTGTGTTTGAGAGGGGGTTATACAATACCAATACTATCTCCGTAATCTTTGGAGTCCGTAAGGTAAACGAAAAAGTGAACACAACTAACATGAGTAATTCAAAGGTGCATCTAAGTTCATTTTGATTGTGAGATGTGTCTTTTGGAAATACACGTGAAATCGAAAATAGGAAAGGAAGATGCCACACAGGATGATTTCATAAAATTCTAAAAAGGATAAAGATGAAAAGAAACCGTTTGATAACGAAAATAATATTTGGAAAAGATTGAATACTTTTCATTTAATCAGCAAAATTTCCGATAACATCAAGCCTTAAGCAAAAAAATTTAATGCATATGCTTCAATAATTTAGTGAAAAGGAGTAGATGAAAAAAGCGACGCCTAAGCATAGCTCGAGGGCAGTCTTACATAATACGGCTTTGGATTACCCCCAGACACGGAAACAAGTACTGGCGTCAGAGGTGGAAAAGGTCATGCAACAGGCGCAACAACATAGGATAGGCCCCAAGCCAGTATTAAAGGCACGCCTATTTATGTGTTCATACAGAGATGACATGTATGGGATAGTTACTATTGTTAAAGCAGCATTATTACCCCAGTTTATTTATTAAATTACAAATTTACCATGGAATTTTTAAAAGAGATGACATACTTAATTCTAATATTTACATGAGAGGTGAGGCAAAACCAGACTGCAATGTACACCATAAGGTATCACGGTACCAATTGTTTTTCCATATACCTCAATGCTAATGTTTTGTGAAATAAATATACTTTCTGTCCTACTTGGGCATGCATGTCACACACTGTCATATAGAACAATGCTAGATTGTCAATTTGACAATGACATAACCAGGTACTCCATTGCATTTAAGAGAGATAACTCTACTGGAACTAGACAGGGGTAAAAGTTATCTAGTCACAACAAGCACATTTTCAGCCATGTGTACCATATTTTAAAAAAATCATAAAAAATACAAAATATGATCTAGATAGAAATTAACACAAACTCACATGTTGCCAAGAGGCTCAACATTTTTTTAAAGCCAAACAGAAAGTACAACTCTTACATAATGCACCAATCACAGCTAGTGTTGTTCTTTAATTCTGAATACAATGTTCCATACACCTTAAGCTCCGCCCACCTGGACTTGTGCAATTGGTACCGTTATACCATAAAGCAAGCACATAAAACTGGTGGCTTACCTGTTCCAAATATTATTTTACACGAAAATTATGTAAAACACAATGGGTCAAATAAATAGAGAACATTATTTAGGACGCTGACTGGAAACGAATATTCTTGATATAAGTGTAAGTACGTTTAAAAAAAGTAGTTGTAGTAGTAGTTGTTGTAGTTGTACTAGTTGAAGTAGTAGTAGTGCAACATTAGCAATCGCGGCGGTAGATCTCATTATTATTGCTGGAACAGTAATACGATTTACCGGGTAATTTGCAAATATAGCCCTCAGGTTGTTCAAAAAATGTAAATGTTTTATGAACATGTTGGTTTTTTTCTGTGCAGTTTTTGGTAATAATTAATATTCATATAAGTAATCTCTCTATTACACACACACACACACACACACACACGTTTTATATGTAAGTATTCTTAAAGTAAATATGTAAATTATTTCATTTGATGAGGTGGTCTGCACTCGATAATTTTATAACGTTTTTGACGCTCCCCACATCAGTGTTTGAACACATCATTTTAAAAATCATAACACTTTACAGGAATATTATTTTCGGATAATAAAAGAAACTTTTAATTTGCATGTTACTCCATCAGATATCCAAAATCACAGAGGTTTAAAATGGTTACATTTTAATACTCCGAAGGTTCATTGGTCAGATGGTCCTATGATATTGTTATGCATATTTACTTTATTTTGTGTGCTTGTCTTTTCTCTGTGATTGAAATCAGGGTAGTATAAGTTGTTTTTTAAAAATTAATTATTAAATAATATTTGAGTCCAAGTTCTTATAAACCAGCTTAGAATAATCTGGAATAAAACTTTGATCCATATTCTGTTTGTTTTTTATTGTGTCTAATTTTTATGTTAGTTTGAGATAAACAAAATTATTTCAGTCCTGTCTAGAGATCAGTGTGTGCAATCAATTTCAGTCGGGTTCATGCATACTTTGATAGGAGTCAATTATTTAAAATGATTAATTTAAATTACAAAGTGCTCTTAGGCATTTTGGATATAAACACTGCTTTGTGATTATTTTGAAGTCATTCAAGGACATTGTTGATTATATCATTGTGATACATCAAGACTGTTGGTACATTAACCTCTATTGGCACATCTGCTCATTCAGTATTGGAATTCATTCGGGTCGCTCTTTACTTTTGGATTTGTGATATAACTTAAAAGATTATTTGGGATTTAATTCACAATTCGGTAAGTTCCTCTTAAATTTCGCTTTGCAACTTAGTGAAATAAATGTATTTGAGTATTTTATTAAACCTGATGGTTTCACTTCTTTGTGTTACTTAATTTAAGACAATAGAGTCGTAATAGTATGAAAGAAAAGTTAATTGATTCGAAATGTCAACAATCTGAAGGATGGGTTGAGTGGTTCTAAGAATGAATTATACGAAAGAACATTAGTCCGAAGGTTCTTTGAGTCCGAAAGAAGGAATCAGTGTTACGAGGGTTCGGTGCTCCGAAAATCCGTTAGTCGGAAGGTGCATTGGTCAGAATGAAGGGTTCAGTGTTCCGAAGGTTCAGTGGTCTGAAGGTTCATTGGTCCAAAGGAAGAGTTCGATAATTCCAATATGCTTTTGTCCGAAGATTGTAATGCAATGAAAAATGGAAATATTGAAGTCTGGAACCAATGAATTCATGTTAAAATAATTTAAGACAAAAGACCGTCTGATTAGGTAACTCTTTTCGGAATTGTTCTGGACTGGAGTAATAAACCTTCGGACCAATGAACCCTTGTTGTCTAAAACCTTTGGACAAACGAAACCTCGAACATGTGAACCTTTCAACATTTTCCTTCAAAGTTGCGGGCACTCGGATCAACAAACCTTCGGACTACTGACCCGCGTACCCATATAACGTGATAAAAGAAAGGCTTGGCTAAAATATTCGTAAAATAGAGCCCTTGGACAAAAATGTTTCATACTTATGAACCTTCCGTTAGATGATACTTCGGAACATCAAGCAGTTACCACTTAAAATAGCTCTGTCAGTTATTAAACTGTTTGTTAGTAGTGAATGGGGTCGGTCTAGGGACTAGGGGACTTTCATGTTAAAAAGGGGTAGGGTCACTCTGGGGACTACGTAAATTTAACATGGGAGGAAAAAAAGCAATTCTGGGGACTATGGAATTTAACATGGGAGAAAAAAATAGCAATTCTAGGGACAAAGGGAATTTAACATGGGAGAAAAAAAACTACTCTAGGGACAAGGGGAAATTTAACCTGGGGAATAGATCGTGGGACTGTCTAGGGACAATGGGAATTTAACATGGGGAATAGATCGTGGGACTGTCTAGGGACAATGGAAAATTTAACATGGGGAATAGATCGTGGGACTGTCTAGGGACAATGGGAAATTTAACAGGGGGAATAAATCGTTGGACTGTCTAGGGACAATGGGAAATTTAACATTACGGAAACCCCTGGGGGGATATAGCCTCAAAGGAATTTAACATCGGAAAAAATCTTGGGCAACTCTAGCCTCAAGGGGAATTTAGCATATGGAAATATGACAATGATGGTAGAGGGTCAAACACAATAGAGACAGAGACATATATACACTAGTACAAGCGTGAGATTTATATATAAAGCATTACCAAGACCTGAAATCTTGCTGGGGTGTTCAAAAATTTGCATAATTGTAATGATGCTATAAATAGCTATAATCAAGGAAATGCTCAACGACAAAATGGATGTGACTAAAAGTAACGCTAAAATGACGAAATTGTCCCAGAATTTAAAGGAAAATAAACATATCCCCAAAAATTAAGTTACAATGGTTTAGACAAAAATGGATAAAAGTAGTAACTACTTACAATATCAACTTGTGTGACGATCGTGGATAAACACCCATGTATCTATTTATAGCAATAATCAGCTGAAATTCCTATGAAATCTCACTATCTATTTATAGCTACAACTTGTGGGTTATTGCTTTGGGAAACCCCACTATCTTTTTATAGCCTCAGCTTGAGTGACGTTCCTTGTTTATGAACTCTAGTACATATGTATAGCTACAACCTGTGGAAAACCCCAAGTCCATATTTATAGTCTCAAAATTTCCAGCGTCAGTGACGTCACTGTACTGGAAACTAGGGGATAAATGGCAACAGTGTTGCAAGTGGCTGACCTGAATACACACTACTGTAGGTTGGTAGAATGTATTTGATAGGGATAAAGAGAGATTTAGAGGGACAAACATAGACCAATACATACACACACACACACGCACACCACAGAGGGAAGAAATTAAACAAACCCAAAATATACTATTCACACAGGGAAGAGGGAAAAAACCAACAAATATACTATCCAGACGTTCTTACACTAACACACACACACTCACACACACACACACACACAGAGATCGAAGAATAAAACCAAAATTAAAATATACTATCCATACAAACGTACGCTAACGCATACAAACCCCAAATATACTATCCATATAAACGTACGCTAACGCATACAAACCCCAAATATACTATCCATACAAACGTACGCGAACGCATACAAGCCCCAAATATACTATCCATACAAACGTACGCGAACACATACAAACCCCAAATATACTATCCACACAACGTCGCTAACGCGTACAAACCCCAAAAATACTATCCACACAACGTCGCTAACGCATACAAACCCCAAATATACTATCCACACTCGGGAGGAAGAAGAAAAAAAAAAACAAGCAAATATACGATCTACACAACGTACGCAAACACACACACACACACACACACACACACACACACACACACACACACACACACAGGGAAGAGGAAAAACAAACCCCAAATATACGATCAACACAGAAGGGAAATAATACAGACCCCAAATATACTATCTACACATGGAAGAGGAAGAATACAAATCCCATACCTACTATCCACACGGAGGTGAGATGTAGAAAAATAAACCCCATATCTACAATCCACGCAGAGGGAAGAATAAATAAATAGCCCAATATACACTATCCTCAAAGAGGGAAGAGGAAAAAGCCATAATATACTAACCACACAGAGGGAAGAAGAAAACCATTATACACTATCCACACGGAGTGAAGAAATAACCCTTTATATATACTATCAACAGAGAGTGAAGAAAATAACCCATTATATTCCATCAACACAGAGTGAAGAAGAAAAAGTTTTTTGAAATCACCTAAGCCCTCACCTGCAATGACCAACTCTGGCAAACACCTACACCCCACCCCCACCCCCACCCCCCAACACTACAAAACCCATTTCACCCGTTATTTTATGGCATCAGTGTGTGATTTAGGAAACATCAAGACACAAAATGATGGATGAAATAGACTGACTATTGTTTACCAACTTGCATGCCTAAAGAGCGTGCGTGAAGGAAAAGATCCTTCCTTTTCAATTCTAACTAAAACATGATCCAGAGGGATAGAGAGAGGTGAAAGAGCACAATTTCATAAAGTGTGAGTAAAAACAAAGCACGCCATCCTTATTATACAATGTCAAGACCATGAGACACTTACGTTTTTTTTCTGGTCTATTCTCTTTTAGAAGGTAGTATGAAATTTCACATCAGGGCCAACGCATCGGCTCACATTGTCAATTTTTCCATTTCCATGTCTTCACTGGCACAAGTTCTTCCTCATCTTCAATTTCTTCTTCTTCTGAATCCCTCTTCTCTTTTTCGTCTTGTTTCTGTTCCTTCTCTTTTCTCTTAGGGCACTCTGAATTCCAGTGTCCTTTCTCCTGACAACGATATTAGGTATCTTGACTTTTGTCTCTCTTTCTTAGACGAAGCAGGTATTCTGGAGACAAATACCCGTTTACCTTTGCAGATATAGGAAACTTCATCAGCGCTTATTTATAGGTAGAGGAAGGATTGAAACGGATTGAGTTCATTGACCAATCCAAACACGCATTACAAAATTCAGTCATCCCACGTCCAATCGGAAGAGAGCAGTCTGTGACGTCACGTGGTCTATATAGATTCGCTAGCGCCCGTGTGTAGTCAGTCCATGCGACAGTTTTTTCAACATGATGGAAACTCAGAAAGCGATTAACTGGGGTGCAACAGCCGTTGAGACTACACAAGGGAACCCGGACTTACTTTCAGAAGAGGTGAATTGGGATTTTGTGGATTTTATTACCTCGCAAGAATTTGTTCCGGAACCTTCGTCACCTTCATTACCACGCGTCTAGAATTTTAGACAGAGACAGAAAGAAGAACTGGAGAAATTTATACAGCGGCAAAAGGAAGCAGAACAAACTTTTCTCCTACAGCAACAGCAACAAGAAGAAGAGGTAAAAAAAAAACAACAAGAAGAAGCAGCAAAGAAACATGAGGGTGAAAGTCAAACCGTCACGGCACTGTTGGACATTTTAGCCGAGTTAAGAAGTCCGAAACAAATGTATCAGACTTCTTTATTACTACCGAAGAGAATACGACCATCCCGAGCTAAACACGCCAACCCTGTGACTAAGCCTACCGTGCCACCCTTAGTGATTTCAACCAAATCATCATCATCAGAAGTAGGCCTCGGCCGTGGCAAAGGCTTAAGGCAGTAAAAGTTGATTGCTTAAACTCACCCCTACACCAAATGAAAGGCCCTTTTCAGGGCCACCCACGTCTCTTGAAAAGAGATACACTTTCAGTTGCCAATAACTCAAACAAAAAAAAACAACAACCCATTTTACCCCTATAGTACGTGTCTGTGTATGAGTGCGTGAGTGTAGCTTCTTATTTTAAAATCAAAACCCAAAGACACTTACGTTATATAATTAATTTATTCTTTTATCAATATTTACAATTCAATTCACAATTCAGAACCAAACACTCTAAAAAGTTCATAGACTTCTTCTGTTTTCTTTTGTTTACTCTCTCTGTTTTTTCAATTTCTTCACCGTCACAGTCTTTTCCTCTTCTTCCTCCTCACTTTCTTCCCTTCTTCTTTTCTTCTCCTGTTTCTTTTTCTTCACCTGTCTGCTTTCTTCCTCCTCTTCTTCCTCTTCTTCTTTCTCTGAAGAATCCCTCTCTTCTTCTGACTCCTCTTGTTTCTTTTTTGGGCAATCTGGAGACCAATGTTCTTTTTCTTGACAATAATAACAGGTATCTTGACTTTTGTCTTTTCTAGCCCCTTTTTTTCTTTTTTGATGGTCTGGACACTCTGAAGACCAATGCCCTTTCTTCTCACAGATATAGCAAGTATCTTGACTTTTATCTCGAAAGGAAGGAGAGTAGTCCCTGGGCTGGTCTGAAGGGAATTTTCTAATGACCCCTCGCAAAGCTCTGATGAAACGTTCCATCTGGGTAGTCTCTTCCATCGTTGTGCTCGGTTAGAGAGTGAAATGAATAGTGAAAGGACAAGACACACACCCTTTTATATACGCTGGTCTGCCATGACCATAAATTAGTCTATGGTGTTTAAACTTGAGTCATTTGACGTTTTTCACTCAAGATGAAACGATCCTATTCATTCGAAAAGAAAGAATAAGAAAGTAAGAGGCAGAAACGTGATCTATCGCCTCGTACCAGGGCTGAAGTCTTGGCACAAATTCATGCCAGTGATTTTGAAGAGGATATAAGTGAACCAGAATCCGAACCCTCTAAACAAAGTTCACCACCCTTAGTCAACCCTGAAAAATACTATTCCATTCGAGAGACGGAAAAGCGTTCCTCTAGAAAATTTAGAACCACGGCTTACAAATACACAGTGAAGTTTAAAGATTTCAAGGCTGAAGTACCGTTAGAGAAAGCAGAAGGGTTCATCACTGGGGTGTAGGATTCTTTGCTCACCGCACTCAAGCGACAATATCAACCCAAAGAAGACGATCGCTTGAGACTTTCCATACAACACGACGGTTTGAAATCCCCTGTTTGGATCGAGTTTAGCAGACCCGCAGAACTAACTGCTTCCAAAGTCATGGAAAAGATTCAACACGTGCAACAATCCAATGACCAGTTTGACATCACCGATGGAAAAGCCACACTGGACATGACCCACGTCTCTCCTCCTCAAGGGACTGGACGCAGAAAGATGTTATTGTTGAACGAGCTTCGCAGCATTAGCCTCGTCCAAATTTACAACCCTCAAGACCAGATGTGTTTAGCCAGGGCTATCGTGGTGGGACGAACCTATGCCAACAAGAACGACACGGCAGAATGGAAAAGAACCTGGAAAACTATTCAACAATCCGACCGAGCCAAACAACGAAGGGAAGCAGAACTCCTGTTACAACAAGCTGGCCTGTCCATAGACACACCCTGTGGTATTCCTGAAATGCAAAAATTGCAAGATGTCCTAGCTCCACTCTACACCTTGAAAGTGCACCCTCAAGAAGTGCGCGGACCTCTGTTGTTTCGAGGGAAAGACTTTAAGGATGGAAAATACATTCACCTTTATCATCACGATGACCATTTTGATACCATTACCAGTATCACTGCATTCCTGGGATACAGTTATTACCGTGAGAAAGGTGACTATGGCTATAAAAATCGAGAGCAACACAAACATTGCGGATCGAAATGCTCAGGATGTTTGACCTCTCCACCCTGTCTGAGCGAAGGGCAAGAACCAGTGCATTGTCCAGCTTGTCTGCGCACGTTTGTCAGCCCTGCCTGTTACCAACAACATCTGAAGACGCAAGGTTCACAGCAGAAATGTGCTTGTCAACTGCTGAGATTGTGCCCTACATGTGGACAAGGCCTACGTACCAATAAAGCGAAGGCACACGTATGTTCAGGAAAGAAAAAATGTCACATTTGTCACCACATCGTGGACTTGGAACACGAATGCTACGTGCAAAAATACCAACCCCAACCAGAGAAAGAGGACGGTCACAAGAAGAAGAAGAAAGGCAATTTCCTCTTTTTCGATTTCGAATGCATGGAAGAGACTGGCATTCACATTCCTAATTTCTGCGTGGCTCATCGAGCGTGCGAGAAGTGCATTCAAGAACCTATCTTCAGTCATTGCCCTCACTGCAGGAAGATTCCTGGAGGGCGTGAAAAAATTTTTCGAGGACCGAACACGCTAGCCGATTTTGCACAATGAGTCTTAGACCCCATAGACCCCATCGACAAGACGTGGAGCCAAGAGGACATCGAACGTTAAGGAGATTGTCATTTTCATGCTACGGTGATGGCTCACAATTTCTCCGGATACGATGGACAGCTTCTTTTGAGGTACTATACGGAACATGGCACCGAACGTGCTAAAGTCACTTTGAACGGAGCCAAAATCATTTTCATGCAAGTGGGACAAGTGCAGCTTAAAGATTCGATGAGTTACTTAGCTATGCCTTTGAGTCGAATGCCTAAAACGTTTGGAATGACAGAAATGGCTAAAGAGTACTTTCCACACTTTTTCAATACGGAAGCCAATCAACACGCCGTTCTACCCCATTTCCCTGAGGCTCACTATTACGACCCCGACAACATGCGTACCGAATAACGAGAAGCTTTCTACGCTTGGTACCAGGCTCACGCCTCCGACACTTTCGACTTTCAGGAAGAAATGCTAAAGTATTGTCGTTCCGACGTGGACATTTTACGGCGATGCTGTGGAAAATTTCGAGAACTGTTCATGGAACACGGAGGGGTCGATCCTTTGAAAGAAGCTTGCACCATTGCCAAAGCGTGTTCCTTAGTGTACCGGCAACGATTCATGCCTGAAAACACCGTGGCTGTCATCAGTCCTCAAATGACCAACTATGTCAAACGTCAATACTCGGTCAAAGCCTTACGCTGGTTACATTACTTGTACGACAAGGAAGACAAATGGATTCAGCATGCCCGCAACGGAGGAGGTGAAAAGACCATCGGAACGCATTCGGTCGATGGCTGCGACTTAGAAAACCCCAAGATCGTGTACGAGTTTAACGGTTGCTTATTTCACGGATGTCCCGTCTGTTACCCTGACCGCAATACTAAAAATCAGTTTTTACAACGAACCATGGAAGACCTGTACCAGGCCACTTGTCAGCGACGCCTAAAGTTACCAAGTGGTCGAAATGTGGGAACACGAGTACGATCACCGTTTGAAAACCGATCCCGAGTTTAAACGCCTCGTGGAAAGTTACCAGTTCATAGACCCGCTGAACCCAAGGGATAGTTTGTACGGAGGAAGAACCAATGCCACCTGTTTGCTGTACCTAGCCGACGAAGAGAAAGGAGAAGAAATGAAATGCTTGGACGTGTGTTCGCTGTATCCCTACGTGTGCAAATATTGTCGCTTTCCTGTAGGGCACCCACAATTGCTGACGGAACACATCGACCTGAAAAACATTCGACAATACGAAGGTCTGATCAAGTGTAAAGTTTTGCCGCCCACGAACTTGTACCATCCCGTGTTACCTCACCATTGCCAAGGCAAACTGATGTTTCCTTTGTGCCGTACTTGTGCCGAAACGTGCAACCAAGATCAGCCTTGTCAGCACACCCAGGAAGAACGTGCCTTGACGGGGACGTGGGTTAGCGTGGAATTGTTCAAAGCTCTGGACATGGGATTCCAACTGTTAGAAGTGTACGAAATTTGCCACTTTCCCAAGACACAACAATACCACAAGGGTGACCCCACGCAGAAAGGCATTTTCGCCGACTACGTGTATGCCTTTTTGAAACTGAAGCAAGAAGGCAGCGGCTATCCGTTCTGGTGTCACACTGTCGAAGACGAAACGACATTCAAAGGGAAATACTATGAACAAGAAGGCATCCCTTTAGATCACATCGAGAAAAACGAAGGCAGGCGATCGTTTGCCAAAGTGATGTTAAATTGCTTGTGGGGTAAAATGGCACAACGACCGTGTTTACCCAAGACGGAATATTTGACAGGACTTTCCCGCTACTTCCAGATGATTCACGACAAAACCAAATTTGATCTTGGTCAATTACGAAGAAGATCTGGACTTTGTATAAGACGACCCCTTTGGAAATGTTATCATTCCTTCTTACGTGACAGCCCATGCTCGCTTAAAATTGTACGAAGCTTTAGAACTGTTAGGGGAACGTGTCCTGTACTTTGACACGGACAGTTGCATTTACATCCATCACCCGAGTCAACAGCACCCTGACATCGAAGGAGACCGTTTAGGAGCCTGGACAGACGAGCATCCCGACGACAAGATTCTAAGTTTCGTCAGTGGTGGTCCAACAAATTACGGCTGCGAATACCGGGACCCACAAGGAGAAGTGCACATGAAGTGTAAAGTGAAAGGATTGACTCTGAATTATCGTACCAGTCGTGTGGTCAACTTTGGGGTATTGAAAGAAGCCTTGCAATCTGGAGAGGATGAACACTTTAAGGTGACCACTCACCAACCCAACAAGATTTTACGTTTACCCACTCACCACATCGTCAGTCGACCCTTGGAAAAAGTCTATCAAATCGTGTACCAGAAGCGAGTGCGACTTCCCAATCATTTCACCCTGCCGTATGGACACGCCGGTATTGGTCTGTATATAAAAAGGAACCCTAGGCAAGATCGATAGTTCATTGTGACTACCAAGACCAAGCGAACAAGATGAATACTTTCAGAGAAACACAAAACATGTTCAGACAGGCACAATTCAAGTTTGGGGGCTCTGAAGTGGAATGCGATTGTGAGCCTTGCGATGGGAACGATGCTGTACGTTGTGACCTTAGCGATGCCGTAAAGCATCATGGGAACTTTGTTCTCACTGCCCCTATCATGGAAAGTGATGCTGTGCGTGTCAAACCTGAGGGATGCGAAAGCGATGCCACTCGTCCTCTTGGACACTTTACTGGGTTTCGTTTTAAAAGGGAATGTCCACCTTCACATCTACCTCCCTACGGATGTCATCCAGCCCTGAGCAAACTCCTGTCCATGTCACCCAGCCCTCATCGAAACGAACCTGTGAAAGACGAATATTCGTTCCCTGCGCGTTTGGCGGAATACTGCAACTTTGAAAATCGTTTTCAATCATTCAAAGGAAAATGGCCTAGGTATCTGGGAGGACCGACCCCCGAAGAATTAGCCAGAGCCGGATTTTACTACTTGGGCGAAGGGGATAAAGTCAAGTGCTTCAGTTGCGGTGTATCACTTCACCACTGGGAACCGCAAGATTCAGCCAACGTAGAACATGCTCGATGGCCTCCCAGTTGTCATTACTTACCCTTAGTAGGACAATATATTTAAATGGATACTTTACAAGAGAACATTTGTGCTTTGCTTGTGGAGTTGAGAGAACGCATTTACCGAGAGCTGGTCAAAATACAAGTGAAACGTAAAGAACAATTGCATCCGTTACGTCACCAATTTTTAAATCACTTGTACCTGAATGCTATACAAGGACTGATTCAGTTGAAAGTGTTCCATTGGACAGACATTGATCAACGACCCCCTGGTTTTAAAAAGGATTGGTTTGCCATTGATGATTCTATCTACTACATTGTAAACTTACTGTATCGAATTCCAGAGGAAGAGTTAAAGACTTACCAACATCTTTTACACGATGTCAGCTTAGTGAAAGAGGAAACTTCTGAACGAATTGTAATGTGTAAATTAGTGACTAAACGATTTTAATTCGACACTGAAGTAAAACCATGTCTGTGCAAACGGTACATTTCTTGTGTCAGAAAGAGGATTTAGTATGACCTATTCATGGATACTTTGCTAGAGATCATTTGTGCTTTACCTGTGGAGTTAAGAGAACGCATTTCCCGAGAACTGATCAAAATACAAGTGAAACGCAAACGCAAAGTTATTCATTTGTTTTTAAATTATGCTCTGTTCCAAAATATAAGAAGACTGATTATGAGTGGATATTACATTAGGCACAAAGGTAAACGAGGCTATTGGCCACCACCCAAGGATTTCAAAAACAGTGTATATACTTATGGATACTTTACAAGAGAACATTTTGGGCTTGCCTGTGGAGTTGAGAGAACGCATTTACCGAGAGCTGGTCAAAATACAAGTCAAACGTAAAGAACAGTTGCATCCGTTACGTCACCAGATCTTTAATCGCTGGTACCTGAATGGTATAAAAGAACTGATTCGTCAGAAATTGTTTCAGTGGTCAGACATTGTTCAAAACTTTGAGGTCGCCAACGATCGACATGTTCATAATTTTGGTTACTTCGAGATTTACCTAAAGCAACGCATTGAGGAAGACAAGTTAAAGGATTACCAACATATTTTACGTGGAATCTACTTAGCGGAAGAGGAAACTCCTAAACGAACTCTGAAGTGTATGCTACAGTATGCAAGATTTAGATTTCCTACTGGAAAACGAAGATGTCTGGCTAGAAAGTACGTGTATTGCATCCGAAAGAAAGAGAATATAAAAACAGCCTCTCATGCCGAGGTTTTTATCACATGTAATTGAACAGATTCCGAGGCAGGAACTCAATGACCATATTCAAACCGTGGATCATTACCATCGATTATTACAAGAACTGTATCCAATCAATTTGGGACGACGCATAGTGTGTGTCTTAGTGACTTGTTTTTTGGGATTTCGTTTACCAGCCGATTCCTTGTGGACTCTTTATGAACAGTACTTACCACCCAAATGACCTTAAATGGTCACGAAAGACTCCTTTTGCTCAAAGCCTTGCGTTATCGTCTGGATACTTCTCGACCTCAACAGGAAAAAAAGATTCGTCAACTTTTAGCTACCGAAGACGTGTATGACGATGTGTGTGTAACTTGTGACTTACACCCCCATTGGACAGATGTCCGTGACTGGATAAAAGGGGGTTTTGAGGCTTGGACCCAAGAAGTGGATCAGTATGAACGAGAGTTGTTCAAGGAAAAAAGTTACTTTTCAACCTGTGTTAGTGACAGTGCCAGAAGAACCCGTCACCCAGGACAGGACTGTCGTGGAGATGCCTGAAAGACCCTTTCGGGAGGACACTTGTGTGACCTTACCCCCTATAGAACTGGTAAGAACATTACCCAAAACATGTTGTACAGACACTTGTGTTTATTCCACGTTGATGGTTATCATGTGCCTTTTATCGTTGTACTTAAGCCTTTGGCTTTTATGTATTCTTGTCTTTCGCGTTCATGTTTAAAACATTCAATAAACGTGTCCTGAAAAATGTATATAAACTCTTGTCTTGTCTGTTTTCGTGTCACAAGTGACATTCCTGACACTATGGCTACCTCGGCTGTCTCTGCTCCCTCTTCCTCCACTGTCAAAGTCATCGACGAACACTTAGATCGTGCCAGTTGGGAGGCTTTGTATCTTCGCCATCCCTTTAACATGCTCATTGCTGGACCTAGCGGTTCAGGCAAAACCGAATTCGTCAAACGTTTGATCGAACATAAACATCATTTGATCGATCGACCACCTGAGCGCATCGTGTGGTGTTACGAAGAGTGGCAATCGGCGTACAGCCTCTTGCGAGAAAGTCAAGGTGATTCCATCGTGTTTGTGGAAGGCATTCCTAAAGAAGACGACGGCATCGTCTCTGACTCCCGTCAAACCCATTTGGTCATTTTCGACGACATGTTAGGAGAAGACGAAGAAGAAATTAAACTGTGGTTCACTCGCAAAGGGCATCATCGTAATGCCAGTGTCGTTTACATCACTCAAAATTTGTTTCAACAAAGTAAAGCCCATCGCACCATCAGTCTCAATGCACATTACGTGGTCTTGTTTAAAAGCCCTCGAGATAAATCGCAAGTGCAAGTCTTAGCCAAACAGTTAGGAACGCCTTGGCTGACTCAGGCGTACGACGATGCCACTCAAACTCCACACGCCTATTTCTCCTCAATTTTGAAACCTACGACCCCCGATGATTTGCGATTTCGTACCCACTTGTTTCACCACTGGTGCCAAGACGGAGGGCCTGTCCTGTACACGTCTCCGTCCTCGACTTAACTTCATTCCACAAAAATAATCTATAAAAACCTCAGACACTTTTCGTCTGTCTCACACAACGTCAACATGACGTCCCTTCAGTCGGATCTTCCGTCAAATTGATTCGTGCCTTGTATGGCATCAGTCGAGAAAAAAATCCACAAACACGAGCTCGTGTCTTAGAAGCTAGTATCAAAAAAGTGTTACGATGGTTCACGGTGACGGCACGTCAATTACTCCAAGGAATCATTCAGATTCCTCATCAAACCAAACGCTTTTTTGATCAAAACAAAGTCGCTTTGACCCAACTGGCCGATCCCCGCATCGACACTCTAACCAAAAAACAAATCATTTTGAAACCTGGAGGGAGCGGTACTCTAGGAGGGGTCATCATTCGCTCTTTCTTAAGATGGGATCCTAATGCCCCCTAAGTTCTCCCCAAGAAAAAAGTCAAACGAAGCTCCAAGAAGAAGAAAAAGAGCCACGGTGTCAAGACCAAGTCCCCTAGGAGACCCGTGTCTCCAAGAACTTCTCCAGTGGCGGGACCCTCCTCTTACCAGTCACCACCCCGGAAAAAGAAAAGAAGCCCCCAGAAAAAGAAGCAGAGAAAAAGTCCCCAGAAAAAGAAAAGCCCGCAGAAGAAAACTAGTCGCAAGAGAGGCACTTCGGCCAGGACGCAACCTTACACTCGCAAACCACGACCTGCAAAGGCGGTGACCGCGTCCCCGGTAGCCTCAGGTTCATTCACTTCCCCGTTGATGTCACCAAGAACTGAAGAGTACTTGGAGACGTTGATCACACCAAGAACTTCTCCGTCGATAACCCCAAGAACTTCCCCAGTGGCAGGACCCTCCAATTTAGTGGCAGTGGCCGCTGCTCACAAAGTACCTTCTCCCAAATTCAAAGTACAAGAGAGATCGGGCATGTTACAAAGTTTACTGGATTTGTCCAAGCAAGAACTGGCTCGATTTAGTCCGTTACGTACCCCTGCACAACGTGTCATGCCTGTCCTGAAGCTGATACGACGTAAAGACAATCAGTGACGACGCGTTCCAGTATAAAAAAGGTGTGTGACCAAGTAGGGGTATAAGTGTTTTGGTGCTCCTGAAGATGTCACCTCCAGAAAACATCCCTCTTCTAAACAACCCCAAGGAAAGAAAAGGAAAGGACTGCCTCCACGTTTAGTCAAACACGGGGACATGTTATCTGTCCTGTCCAAAGCTTCTCCACCCCTACGAAAAAACTCATTCAATCAGCTTCCAAAGAGGTCATCGATACCGAGTGCGAATGTTGTTTGAACGTGTTGAAAGGCACGATCCCTTTGTCCAAACACAAGAAACAATGCTTAGGCAAACATCGTCACGTTCTTCGCCAAATGGTTCAAAAGAAAATTCCCATTCGTCAAAAGAAGAAGATGTTAGTCCAACGTGGAGGCATTTTACCCCTCTTGTTAGGCCAATTGCTGAAAGGAGTCTTGGGAACCATGTTGGGAGGACTGGTGGGAGCAAGATAAAAAAGCCCTCTGAAGTCCCAAGATCTCAGAATCGACCCTTGACAACCCCATGGAAGGACGAAAACTAGCTTTAGTGCCTTACAAACGATGGATGGAATACCATCGTTGGCAAGAACAACGCACCCCGCATTTACCTCCCAATCCCAATTTGAGCGAGATGTCCCAGTTACAACACGAATTGCAGTCCTTGATGGATCGCCAAGATTTGTCCGAAACAGAAAAATCGCAAAAGTACGGTCAACTCTTGCAACGATTGCAACTCTTTCACCAGAAAGCCTCAGACGAAACAGCTCTTCCCACTCTGAAACATTTTAAGACCTCGATGAAAAGTCCAGCACTATCACCAGTACCACCACTACCAGCGACCAAGACAGAAAAAGGAGAAGAAGAAGAAGAAGGGTTTCAAACTCCACCAGAAAAAGTACGCAAGTTAACAACACCACCTACCTCCAGAATTGGATGGATTAAAAAGATGATGACCACCTCTTCTTCATCACAAGAGAAAAAGAAAGTGAAGACAGAAGTGAAGACAGAAATGAAACAAGAACCGATATCCCCTGTTCTGACATCCTCCTCTTCGACACCTATTGCCGGTCGCACACGCAAAGCATTGCAATCCAAGAAAGTACCCCAAGAGAAAAAGAGTAGCATCTTCCAAGAGTGGGTGCCTTATTAACACACAAACCAACAAATGGAAAAAGTCTTAGCCAGCATTTACTACGATCCCTCCCATCCTGCAGGTTACGCAGGAGTTCAAAAATTGTATCGTGCTGCCAAAACTCGACCTAATAGTCTCCGTTTACCTCAAGTGCAACGATGGTTACAAGAACAAGCTACCTACACTTTACACAAACCCATTCGACGTAAGTTTTCCAGAAGTCGCACCCAAGTGGAAGGCATCGATCATCAATGGCAAGCCGATTTAGCCGATGTCTCTCATTTGGCCAGCTACAATCGTGGCTACAAATATTTGTTTTGTGTCATCGACGTCTTTTCCAAATTTGCCTGGGTCGTGCCCTTGACTTCCAAATCCAGCAGCGAGTTAGTGCGAGCCCTGCAACGAGTGTTGAAACAAAGCGGTCGTCACCCTCTTCGATGGCAAACGGACAAAGGTACCGAATTTCTGAACCAAGCTTTCCAAAAAGAATTAAAGAAGCGTGACATTCGTTTTTTTACCACCGAGAATCCTGAAACCGTAGACAGCATCGTGGAACGTTTTCAACGCACTTTGAAAGAACGCATGTGGAAATATTTTACGCATCACCACACTCTGAAGTACATCGACATCTTACCGCACCTGGTGCAAGCGTACAACCAATCTGACCATCGAAGCATCGGACGTACCCAACAAGAAGTGACTCCCGAGAACGAAGTGTTGGTGTTTGAGCGCCTGTTTGGTACGTCTCCGACGAGGGCTGCCCCCAAGAAAAGTGGAGTGTTGACCGTAGGAGATTGGGTGCACATTGGCAAAACCAAACGCACTTTCGACAAAGGTTACTTACCTAACTGGACGACCGAATTGTTTCGTGTCACTGGACGAGTGCATGGCCGTGATCCTGCCGTCTATAAATTGGAAGACATGAACGGAGAAGTGCTCAAAGGAACGTTTTATTTGCCCGAGTTACAACGTGTCACCAAAAAAGAAGACGACATGTACGACATCGAAAGCATTCTCGAACGCAGAACCCGTAAAGTAGTGAAACGACGTGTCAAAGAAGTCAAAGCACGTTGGAAAGGATATCCACCCAGTTTTGATTCTTGGATCGACGCTTCGCAAGTCATCGACTATAAAAAGAAGTGACCATCATGCCCTTTCACACAGACGCAGCTACGTCGACCACTCCTTCACCTAGTTCTTCTCTGCAAGATTTACAGAAACAACCCTTGTGGGTGTGGTGTGGAGAACGTGTACCTAAAACGCAAATCGTCTTTATCTGCCAAATCTTCGTGGTGTATTGTGTCATCGGGGCAGCCATTGCCAATTTGAGTTTGCAACAACGAGACAAACAATTGTGGACCATTTTATTGAGCAGTTGTATCGGTTACCTGCTTCCCAATCCCTCCCTGAAATTCTCCTCGAACGGAAACAACGGGAACCTTGTGTCCAGTGCCAGTGTCAGTCACCACTCCAATAACAACAGCAACCCTATTTTGGGCGGAGACACGCCTCTGACGTCCAGTAACCCCTCGGACAGCCACAGAACTCTGGAATTATGAGTCACCAAGACCAATTTTACTTAACCTTACCCAGTGACAGTTCCATGGAGGTGTTTCCCAAGAACACGTTGTGCTGTTACACGGCCAAATTACCTCAGGCCATCCCATTAGATCACGAAGCCCATTGGGAAGTGGCTTTAGTGGAAATCATTCACCCGACCCAAGTTCTCAATGTCCTTCCCAATCAAAGCTTGTTTGATGTGGAAGTTCATGACGAGCAAATGCAACAGTACTTGGATACCCATGGCAAATATAACATAAAATACCCTGGCACACGAAATCAAAAGGACACCATCTATCACTTGTTCGTTCCCCCAGGCTATTATTTTAGTGGTCAACATTTGGGCAGCACCATAGCCTCCAAGTTTAATGTCATGTTTCTGAAAGCTTTGGAAAGTGTCAAAAAAAGTGTCACCATGGAATACCACAAAGCAGCTCGTCGCTTCTTGATGAAATTTGACCGGAGTAAAATCGTGTCCATTTTATTTTGTCCTGAATTGTTTGACATGTTGGGCGGGGCATGGACATGAGAATGGTCACGCTCAAGAAAAACGAATTACCAATCATTTACGACAACGAGTCTTTTAGCAAGTTATTTCGTGCCCCGGAAGAACTGAACCAAGGACTGAATTTGATGTTTGTGTACTCCGATGTGGTGGAGTACAACGTGGTGGGACACACCTCCGCACCGTTACTGCGTGTCATTCCTTTCAAAGTGGATTCTGCCACGAATACTGACGAGGAAGGTGAAAACACTTACCATGTTCACCGCGAATTTGTACATCCTCACTATTTGCCTGTCAGCAAGTCGTATTTGGACACGGTCAACATTGCTATAAAAGGAGATCTGGGACAAAATATTCCATTCACCAAAGGAAACGTCACGGTGAAACTCCATTTTCGAAAACGGTTCTCTCACGACTCGTAAGTCATGTATCCAGTGTACCGAGGCGTTGCTCGACAGCGAGGACACGGTTTCGGAGATATGTTGAAATCGGCTTTTCGTTCGGTGGCCCCGGTCTTGAAACCGATGGTGACACGAGGATTGCACGCCTTGAAAGATGCGGCACTGACGCAAGGCAAAGAATTTCTCCAAAATGTCATCATCGACAAACAAAACCCCAAAGAAGCCTTCATGAGGGCAGGCAAAAATGTCTTGCTGCAAACGGGTAAAGACCTTTTGAGCCGACGACAAACACCTATAAATGCACTGCACGCTACCGAGTCAGGCATTCAGCAAGGACAAGGCAGAAAGAGACGACGAAGAAAACACCCTTTCACCAGACTTCACACGTCTAAAGCTAGAAAGGCAAAGAAAAGAAGAAGTGTTTGAGACTTAGACGTTTTCGATTATTGAGACACAGAAAAAAATGATGCACCGAGAGTCATGCGCCTGTTCCAAGTCGGAACTGGATCTGTTTGCCATGCCCCCCCCCCCCCCCCCGACCATGATGACCATGCAAGAATCCCAGTGGGTGAAATTTCATCCCGTCTCCTCTTTGACAGCCTCAGCTCCCATCGAGTTTGAAATCAAAGGACAGCCCGAATATTACATTGATCTGAATAGCAGTTACTTGTACCTGAAAATCAAAGTTGTCGATGAGGACAAATCGCCCCTAGATGGTGATGAGGTAATAGCTCCCGTCAACAATTTCATGCATTCCTTGTTCAGTGGAGTGGACTTGTACTTGAATAACAAACTAGTCAGTAGCAGCATGGATACTTACCCTTATCGAGCGTACCTGGAAAATCTCTTGACGTACGGAATAGACGCCAAGAACACTCATCTCAATGCCTGTGTGGTATGGGAAGCTGACGATGCAGGCCAGTTTGAAGATTTCGAACTTAATGCAAGCAAAGTACACAATGCGGGATTTGTAGAACGAAGAGACAAAATCAAAGACTGACAGAGTTTAGAACTGATGGATCGTTTGCATTTGGACATGTGGTTGCAAGAGAAATATTTGCTGAATGGGGTGAATGTTCGTCTGAGACTGAATCGTAGCAGTGCCGCTTTCCATTGGATAGGTACTATTGCTTGCAAAACTGTCATCGAGGAAGCCAGGCTCTACGTACGACGCGTGGAAGTGTTACCTAAAGTGGGAAACGACATCAGTCAGACGTTGAGCAGAACGACCGCCAAGTATCCGATACGACGCGTGGAAGTGAAAACCTTCACCATTCCTACGGGGCAAGTATCCATGATCGAAGATCATCTGTTCCAAGGACAGTTACCCAAACGTTTGATCATTGGTATCCTCGAGAATGCAGCCTTCAACGGAGCTGCCAATAAAAATCCTTTCCACTTTGAACACTTTAATGTGTCCAAGATCGAAGTCAGTCGCGATGGCAAGACCTTGTGTACCCGACCTTTCGAACCTAACTTTGACAAGAAGAATTACTTGAGATCGTACTTGTCCCTATAGGAAGCCACGGGACAATTAGGAACCAACACCAGTCACGGTATTTCGTACGACGATTATGCAGGAGGCTGTGCTTTGTGGGCTTTTGATTTCACTCCAGACCAAGGCAGCGACGAGGGACATTTCCACCCTATAAAATCAGGCCAGATTCGTGTGGAAATTCAGTTTACTACAAATTTACCAGAGACGGTGAAAGTCATCCTGTATGCAGAATTTGATAATACGATAGAAATCAACAGTTTGAGAGAAGTCATTCTAGATTATTAGAAGCCATGGAAGACTGTTATCCCTCTTTACCTAGTGGAGAAACTTTGGAGATTAAATGTGAGGAGACCGTGGAAGAAGAAGAAGAAGAAGAAGAATCCCAAGACGAAGATATTATCAAGATGAAGTCAAGATGGCCAGAACAAGAAGCCTATTTAGTCTCCTGTTTTGCTACATTCCTGACAGATGTAATGAAATAATTGATCAAGGAAGAGTGCTATGAATGTCACAACGATCATCCCAGTCAAATTCAACACGACAAATGTCTGATGTTGAGCCAAGAAGAAAAATTGGACGAATATCTGGACAAAGCTTGGGGTGTCATCGAGATAGAATTCGTGTTGAACGAGTGGTATAAAGGCTTGGATAAACACTCTTCTCCTCCATTAACGTCTCTGGAGCCCCGTCGCATCAAATCTCCCTTGGACCAGAGTAAGAAGTCGGAGCTAAACGCCTTTTACTTGTCAGACATTTTCAAGCAAAAGGTCAGGATCGAATTGATGACTTATCGTTACTTGTGAAGAAGAAGAAGAAGAAAAAACCACACAAAACATGGATACCTGGGAACTTTATTACCTTTTGAACCACAGCTCGTACACGGCTTCTTGGAATCCTGTCGTCTGTGCTAAAGATGAACTCCCTCATCGTAAACCTTAAGACCATCTAGCTTATGTGATCAACATGGACGACAGTCATCTCCCAGGAACCCACTGGGTAGCCGTTTACTTTCCTCAAGAAGGAAGACGATATCATTGACTTTATGAGAAGAAATGCTCAGACCACCCGATTCAATAATGTGAAATTACAAGGCACAGATTCCTTGGTGTGTGGACAATATTGTGTGTATTTTCTGCATCATCGCAGCCTGGGCTATTCCTTAGAACATTTAGTGACTCATTTTGATCCTCGTTCTTCTTCTAGAAATGATGTGAAAGTAGATCAATGGTTTTGTGACCATTATGCTTATTTTTTGTCTCAAGCTAGTTAGTGTTAAGTGATTTTGAATAAAAAATATTGTGTTTTGAAAAAAATGCCTTTGTCTTTTGTTTGGCTATAGGAATCTTGATTCATACTCTTTGACTTCACACTATCCCTCCCATGACACTCATTGAACGTTGCGGCTCGAAAACCGTGTAGGGATGTTTTCCTTCACGTCCGCGCTTTGACTTTAAGAACCGGGGTAGTTTCCAGTCAAACCATTCATTGTCGATTCATCCTCCTACGAAGATGTGCTCCAAACTAGCTAAGCTAAACGAAGCCTAGGTGAATTTGCATAGGGTCAGACACAGTCTGATACCAAAAGCTGAAGAGATAGAGAATGTGAGAATGTTAAAAGTCACTGAAGACCTGATAGAAGAGCTCTTCAGAGAAGAAGTGAACAGGGAGAAGGAAGAATGGACAGAGAAGTACAGACTTCAGAGACAGCAGCAACAGCAACAACAACAGCAGCAGCAGCAGCAGCAACCTGAACCTGACAGAGGCTTTGTCGATTGTCGTATCGACACCAAAGAGTTCTTCTTCTCTTTCCGAAGAAGCAGACCTATCGTCAGAAAGTCTATCCTCAGAGGACGTCACATTCTTAGAAACTAAAAGATCGCCCTAGCTTCAACTTCGCACACAAAAAACAGCCCTTTTCAGGGCTACCCCAATCTCTAGAAAAGAAATAACAATCGATTTGCCAATGTGTGTATATAGAGTAGTGTGAATATAAACACTTACTCTTTTTTATAGTGTGAGTGTATGTGTTTGTGTATATGATTGTGTGTTTGTAAGTGCTCACGTAAGTTAGTGTGGATAGTCGATTATGATGATGTTTTTATTTTGCTGTTTGACGTGTGGGGAGAGTAGATTTGGGGTTTGATTGCTTTGTGTACGTGGATAGTATATTGAAGTGATTAATGAAAATTTTTAAATTAGTAATGGCTAGTATAAAAAAGTGAGTGAGTGTTTCTTTTAGGTCCGCGCGTTGTTTGGTCATGATCTAGGTAAGATCAATTTTGTTTTAGGGGGATGTTTTCCTTCACGTCCGCGCTTTTAGTATAAATTGAAAATCGCTGGGCAGTCTAGCTACCCTTTTCATTCGTTAACAAGACAATGAATACCAGAATTGTAAAGCTTCTAGAACTCCAGATGCACCTGGAATATGCCAGGCGCATACTAAATGAACTGGCCGCGGAGGCCATTGTCGAAGAGGGAAGGATGAAAGAGGAGGAGGAAAGAAGAAAAAAAGAAGAGGAGGAAAAGGAGAGAGGAAATTTCAGAATCCCAGAGACAGAAAATTGGGATTCTGAAGCCACTTATCCCGCCTCTGCTCTCCCCCATAAAAGAGTGAAAAGAGACTGGGGAAGAAGATGTGTGTGTGGTTCCAGGCCTGGAAGGTGCTATCATTAACCAGGTGTCATGGAGTTCAAAAAACAAACAGCCCTTTTCAGGGCTACCCAAACCTTTAGAAAAGAAATAACAATCGATTTGCCAATGTGTATGTAGAGTAGTGTGAATATAAACACTTACTCTTTTTTCCGTGTGTGTGTGTGTGTGTGTGTATGTGTGTGTGTGTGTGTGTGTTTGTAAGCGCTCACGTACGTTTGTGTGGATAGTAGATTATTGGGCTTCATTATAATGCTTTGCGTGTGTGGATAATAGATTTGGGGTTTGTTTATTGCTGTTTCACGTATCTGAATAGTAGATCATATGAAATGAGAAAAGTAGTGGATGTTTTCCTTCACGTACGCGCGTTGTTTGGTTATGATCTAGGTAATATAAATTTTGTCTTGGGGGATGTTTTCCATCACGTCCGCGCTTTTCGTATAAGAACCCACAGTATTCGTCGTTCAAACCATTCTACAGAGAATAAAAAAGAAGATGGCTTCAAACCAACTTGATAAAATGAAAGCATTGCATGACGTCATGGACAATTTGGGTATGATGGAGCAAATGTTAGTGAGGCTAAACGAGGATCACTATTCTTATAGTCCCCATCGAGTGTAGATGGAGATCAACAATTTAAGAAAAGTAAAGGACATGATCAGTGCTCTGATGAAAGAAATAAAGGAGGAGAAGGAGGATGAAGAGGAAAGGATAAGGATGAGAGAATGGAACGAAAAAATTTAAAAAGAAGAAGAAAATGAGAAGAGGAAGAAAGAAGAGGAGGAGAAGCAGAAAGAAGAGAAAAAGAAGGAAGAAAAGAAAGAAAAGAAGAGAAAGAATGTAGGACAGAAAATAAGAAGCTGGTGGAGAAATAGAAGAAATTAAAAGAAGAAGAAACCCAAAGGCCCTTTTCAGGGCCACTCCAATCTCTCGAAAAGAGATCGACTTTCAATTGCTTACCCCCAAATTTTTATTTTATATATGTGTGTGTGTGTGTGTGTGTGTGTGTTGTCTCGAGACAGTCCCACGATTTATTCCCATGTTCAATTCCCCTTGACGCTCAACATGCCCAAGACCTTCTATAATGCTAATTTCCCCTTGACGCCAAAGTGCCGGGACAATTTTCCCCATGTTAAATTTCCATAGACGCCAAAGTGCCGGGACCCTGTTTTTAATGCTAATTTCCCTTGACGCTGAATCGCCCCACTATAGTACTGTCCCTGTTGCACTTGCTGCACTTGAAGGTTGCATCTGGTGTTGGTTGGAACTGCTTCTTCTTCCTCTTCCATCGGCTTTCATCAGCTAGCAAGCGTAGCTTGTCCTCTCCGGCTTTCAGACCAGTGATCAGAGCATGTCGCCAGCGAGCTCTTCCCAGGTGTTGACATCGATAACAAGGGCTTTCATGTCGTGCTTGCAGACATCCTTGAAGCGGAAATGTGGCCATCCGATCGACCTTTTGTCAGAGGCGAGTTCCGAATAAAGAATGTCTTTGGGGATCCGTCCGTCATCCATCCGACGTACATGGCCCAGCCATCTGATGCGACGTTGGCGGTGGAGTGTGATCATTCTTGGAATCTTGGCACGCTCGAGCACCTCGTTGTTTGTTACTCGATTGCTCCAGGTGATCCCGAGTATGCGTCGGAGGCATCGCATGTGAAAGGCGCTCAGTCTTTTCTCTTGTGAGGCGTACAGAGTCCGGCATACAAGTGTAGTGACCAAACAAGTGACCAATCAAGTTGTCAAACAAGTGACCAGAGTCATACAAGACAGAGGCAGTGACCTTAGTAACTGACAAAAACATAAGACACTACTGCGTTAGGAGTTTTACTCGATTTTTCTTGTCTGTAAATCCTCTACCAAATGGTTACTTACATGTGCTCGGAATTTTAAATTATTTTTAATTCCGACAACTCGTCCATGTGCCACTGCAAGCAGTTCTGCAGAGGCTCGTATCGGTGAATGTAAATTAATTTGCTTGCACCACCACGATGTATGTATTGTGGCAGTTTGTAGTAGTGATGTCTAGCACTGGGGCATCATGCTGCAGACATATAGCACCATGTCCCACCCAGTCACATTATCCTGACACCAGGCCGACCAGTCCTAACACTAACCTATTAATGCTGAGCGCCATGCGAGGCAGCTGCTAATACCATTTATATGTCTTTGGTATGACTCGGTCGGGCATTGAGCCTGCGACCTCACGCATCCGAGGCGGACGCTCTAACCACTTTGTTGACCGGATCAGCCAAAAGAAGAGAAGTCAAATTAGAAGGTTATAAGCATGTTAAGTCTGCCTGTCATTCATCCAGCATGGCGAATCAAGTTATTCAGAATGTATCATTATATCATGTCATATGTGCACACTTCCCGGAGTTGTATGTTTGTCCTAATTATGTTAAATAATTACTTCAAAAACCAACCAAATATTTGTATTGAAACCTTTTTGTTTTCATTAGTGTCTCGTATTTAAATTGTATTTGGAAAAACTATTGAGACCATGCAAGACTTGGTGCCAGGAAGTAATTTCTTTTTGTTGTCAGTGTAAAACTTCAATCCTTGTCCAAAGGTTATATAAATAATACCATTTTCACTCGACGAAAGGTGTTCATGTCATGAACAGATGAAAGAAAATTTTCCCTTCTTTTTTATATATTGTGCTCAAAATTTACTTCTAACATTACTATGTTGTATTTAAATTTAGCAATTCCAAATTTAAACTGAAATCTTTATAAATTGAAATTAATGGAAAGAATAATTACGCATATAATCCGAACAACTATAAATTTTGAAATAATATTCCTTATACATTTCTAATAAGTTGAAATCGTTTGAAGGGAACATATCACATCACAAATTAATGCAGTGTCGATAATAAGTACAAACGAACTTGTTCAGAGAAGCACAACAGTACAATTAATCTAAAATTGATGAGCGTTACGCGAATTGAATTATCAAGATATGCTCTAGCATGTACATTACATGTTTCCAATTCAAACGTTAAAAAGCTTGTTTATTGTTTTCATCATTTGAATCATTTGATGTGCATTTAATGCCACTGGTTGCCCACACGATAAGAACATTGGTTACCCAGTCTAATGAAATAAACTACGTGCTATCGTACGTGAACTGGTTCAATGGCCAGGGACTATACTCCTATTCAGGCAGGGTCGCAGCAAGAAAGGTTGGGAACCACTGCTCTAAATACTTAAACAACCATTCCATTTTATTACCTAAGGTTGCCGTTTCCAACCGTTTCCCCATAAAGTCTATGTATCGTAACGTCTTCGTGCCGTTTTCAACTTTACAAAAGGCGTTACAGTTGTGGTAATACTGTATAACGAACAACCAGTCATCGTCTTTGTGCTGGTAAATCCAATGAGCAGCATTTTCGAAGATGATTGTGAACTTCTAACCATTTGGTTAATACCTTATTTTTAAAGATTGTTCAGAAGCATGCCTAATAATTGCTTTTAAAAACCGATTTCGGCGATATTTGTTTAGACATTCAAATTTCTTGTATGGCCAGTCTATGGACAGCAAATCGACTGTCTTTTAATGGACCCTCGAGTGCTAAAAATACAGTTGGAAGAAAAACGATGATTCAATTCATCTAAATCAAGTCTCATTCTATGAATGTCTCTGAACGCATTTCATTGTTGTTAACAAAATTAAAGAAAACAACAAACACCACATTATTTTCGTGGTGCTTATATACGATATATGAATATTAGTTAAAGAATTAATATTGGAGTGGCTGTCTAAAAAATAAAACTGATGTTTTGTTCTAAAGTGATCGTCAATGTGTAGTACACACATGGGAGCGACATATATATATATATATATATATATATATATATATATATATATATATATATATATATATATATATATATATATGCCTGAAACGTAACAGCCTGTTTGGGAGATGTCTGGAGGGAAAAGAACCCATTAGATAAAGGCTTAAAATAATGAAATGGGTACCAACTCGTTCCTGAAAGAATTATATTTCTTTGTCTTTTATATATATATATATATATATATATATATATATATATATATATATATATATATATATATATATATATATATATATACACGCACACACACAGAGACAGAGAGAGAGACGAACAGACAGATAGACAGGCAGAGAATCATTGGTCACCATAATTCTAAATAAATCCCTGAATATATCATAATGTTAATCATATGTATGCCCAGTGTGACAGAAGGACACGACTGACATGGAGCAACATAAAACGGTGGATGCATTTTAATTGTGATTGTCTTTTAAAATATAGGTCGGTTGAGAAATTTAAAATAGAAAAGGGAGTTCCATACAGGATGCTTTTATAGAAAAGGGAGTCCCGTACAGGATGCTTTTATAGAAAATGGAGTTCCATACAGGAAGTTTTTATAGAAAAGGAAGTTCCGTACAGGATGTTTTTATAGAAAAAGGAGTTCCGTACAGGATGCTTTTATAGATTTTTAGTAAGCATACAGGACAGAAAATACACTTTGTTAGCGAAAATAATTTTGAGAAAGATTGAATTCTTGTCATGTTAGTCAGACTAAAACCTCCGTTTAGTAAAACTATTTCACAGAAGTCAAAGACTACAACACATAAGTATTTCACTCAAAATGAAATCGGAAAATGGACTGAGATGTACCCCCAACGAGTTAATGGTTGGAATAACACTCATCATCGATAAACTCACACGAGTCAAGTCAAACAAGCAATGAAGAAAACAAATCGAAAGAATGACTCAACTATTTGGCTACCTGAAACCAAAAAACATTTGGAATACTTAAAATTTAAAATCGATGAAAAAAGTTAAAATTTCAAATACAAAACAAGTCTAAAGAGGTTCTATCCTTCGTACTGAGAAAATAACTAAAAGCAGTAAAAATTTTTTAAAGACGATATTAATAACGAGAAAGTAGATGCAGTAACAGTATTCAATTTACATGGAAACAGATCTTTGTTTCAGGTTTTATCATTTATATCATACTGCTGAGCACAATAATGTCAACCTTGGTGGCAATAAAAGTAAAGTCCTAAACCTTTGAAATGAGAACTACCTAATTGTATACTTCAGCCATTTAGAAGAGAGAAAACGGTTTAAATGAATTAACATCGGGAAAAAGAGATTACTAGATATTAGGAAGAAAAATATGGCTGGAGTAATGAAGTCAGGGTTATTGATTGAGCTATATGTATTAAAGAAAGAAAGTGACCTAATATTTCTGAAATCTCGAAAATAGAAATTAAAAAGTTAGAATTATGCCGTATGTTTGGCTTTATATCATGCAGTCAAAAAATGTACATAAAATGCGTGAATTTCCTTGGATGAATGTTTATATAAACATTCCTTAAATAGTTTTATATAATGCGTAGAACCTAAATGTTCTGCAAAATAATAAAGAAAAACCACAGAATCAGATGCATACACAGTGGAATGTAATACTGTTATTTTCGGAGATGCTATTGTAGTCGTTGCTACAGAGTTTAAATGGTAGAGGAAGAACCTGGGAAAACCACGGAAAGAACAACCGACCCACGAGAAGCTACTGGCAAGCTTTCTTACATATCCACATTGGCCAAACCCGAGACTCGAACCCACGCAGACAGAGGTGAGATGGCAGTGATCCGTAACGTTGAGCGCTTTAGACCACTCGGCCACTCGGGGCCCAATTTCCGAGATGCGTATTCTTGTCAGGGATATCAGCCTTAAGTATCAACAAGGAATTAATATTGCATATTTGCTTAGCGAGCTACATTATACACCCAAAGAATGAATCATTATGTTTATACTTAAAGGTGATTTGGGGTTACGGGTTGTTATGCCGTCGCTGAGGAAGGTGTGGGGTGGTTAGCTTCCACTATTTTATTTGTATTATTATAGAAGACCCACTCAGGCTCGATTTGGTTGGAAGTTAAATTAGTGAAAGATAGATGTAAAGCTCCCAGCCCCCAGTCAGCAATGTCTACGGTCAAATGGCCTGAATATACAAGAAATTGAAATTCAATGTATAACAATTTCATGACAATTCAATAGTCAAATTATTAACATTTTCCAAGAAGTCTCCTTCCGCTCGACCCTGTGATAGCCTATTGCATAATTAGATTGGTAGTGTGAGATAGCTTTCCACCTGTCCTTGTATTCTACTCAGCTGTGTATTCTTCTCTCATATTCCTCCAATTTTTCTCCTCTTCCTCCCGACTTTTTCTAAATTTCTTTTCCTCCTCGACTTTTCTATACTCCTCCTCCTTTTCCATTTTCTCATCTTCGACTCCTTTTCCTCCTCCTTCTCGACTCTATAACGACTAAACTTGTCGACTGCGACTGCTGTGCTAGTCTTACTTCCGTCTCCCATCTTAGAGACTCGAGACATAACTAAACCGGAAGTTCTGTCCTCCAAAAATCTTCCTTGTGATAGCACAATGGCATTACAATATTTTCCTAAGCCCTCTCGTCTCACACTACACCCACCCTATCATTAGATGACGGCTATTAAATTCTTCGGTCACGCATTCATTCACATGTATGGTAAAACAATGTCTCAATAAAAACAAGGCATCAATTCTCATACATACATACATCAATAGATTGCTTCACATCAGTACATAGTCCTAATCCTATTATACTAAACAATATCACATCAGACGCATTCCGTTACATTACAACTCATACAAAGTACACAAATATTCAAATATCCATGCTCTGATATTTCCATACATCCATATTAACTAATCGTACATACTTCAACCATTTTCCAAATTCACAGTTCAAGCATGTGTAATGTAACAGATCACATTAATAAATGCACTAGTTATATACGAAGTAACCTCATATCGAATTATACAAGCTAACAATCTGCATAATTCTCTACATAATACTCAAGCTCTAATCTCAAACACACATGTAAATTAAACACTACAAAGGTAAATCTACTTACTAAACGATCATATTAATTAAGAATACATGCTACACATAAGAACAATTACAATGCCGTAATATTTTGCAAAGATCGAGCAAATAACTCACTTACCTTTAAAAAAGCTTTGTCTTTCCTTCGAATCTTCTCTCTGTGTTTTACTGGCAGGTTACAAGTGGCTCTCTCTGATTAATCCTATATTGCTCAGCAATCTTCCTAGGTGAGACTAAATTTTCGCTTGCTAGTTAGAAGTTATAATTTGGATCGAATTTGTTATCACATCCTTAGATTAATTCCGATTAGATTTCTCTTTGATTCGATTCTATCAATCTTAGCGGACAATGTCCTTTTCACTGAAATGCCAGTAATGGCTTCTCTCTTGTATTATGTTATACTTTCGATGTTAAACTTAGAAAGCATCCTTTGAAGCCAATTGCCTCCACCTTTTTCAATGTACAACGAACGGCTGTTACAAGCACCTTGTTAGATAGCATTACATACTAAGGACTTAATCTCATGAAATGCAACTGATGTCGCTTGGACAAAAAACCCCACAAAAATATCTGCTTGATCCGCCACTGTTTAGATAGGGTTAACATATCAGAATCTTGGCTAGCATTTACGACCACCTCATTTGCTTCATTATTTAGTAATATTGTTAGTATAATTGGTAAGATTTATTGTTCCTAATGATATACGTTTGGCACAAGCAAAACAGTAAATTTCAAGAGATAGTAAAAGGTGCCAAGAATTTACTATAAGTGGCTTGAACAGACAATAAATCTATGGTAAATCTATACCATAAGCTCTGATTATGGATTATTTGCAAGAGGTAGTTATTGTGGTTTATGAACTAACCACCACCTATCTCTACACATACCCACAGATATGCTTGTAGAAGTATTAAAAAGACACCAAGGGAGCCGTTTTTAATTAGCAGCCTTTAAATCTCCCCTTTACAAAATTCCTTTATTTGTCTTCGGTGTATGGGCAAAATCGTTAATCGTAATTAGAAACGAATGTGATCAATATGACTTCTCTACGGTTAGGTAAAATAACAAGATTCATATAAGCTCATTTATAACATTTGTACTTCAGTTCTAGACTTGAAAACACATACCTGACACCTAGCTCATTAGAATATTCCTAAAACTGGCATGAAAACAGAACCTTCTTGGTTGGATTTTGTAGAACAAAAGGACATTAACCATTATATTACTTGCAACGCAAGAAACTATTTTAAAGTAGAAGGAAATTATATAATGGTTTTGAAAGAAAATACCTTCTCAACTTCACAGGCACCGGTATCTCATGAAAAAATAAATGCTTATTCCTTGTGAAAGCTATGATGCTGTTAAAATGATTGACTGCATACCAGAAGAGCAGACTACAATACAATTCTGATAGCAATTATGACTACTATTAATGATGCCACCGTACATGTTGTTTTAGTGTTGTAGGATTCTAGAGTACTTATAGTAAGTTAAGGTCGGTGAATTTGATGCAAATTTACCAGGAAATTCTGTACCTACATGGCCGCCAAAGTGTAGCCTAAGAACCTAATTCAAGCACCAAGGATTACACTGCATACTATATTTCTTGTTTCAGGTCATAGTTGTTGGTCTTTAACTTTTTTTGTCTTTATATCAAGTGAAGTGTATTGCCAATGTGGCTCACATTGCCCAAGTCGGATGTATTACTGACGGCCGCCATTTCCAGCTTGGCGAAGAAATTTCACGTGGACAAAAGGGGTCACAGTGTTTCGGTTCCAGTTGCAACTAAAAAAGTACATATCATTCACTGCGGTGATTAGAATTGCAATACTGAGGAAACCACAATGCCTATTATACAGCAGCGACAAATCAACCGGACTGTTACACTGTAGTCCGATGGATGCAGCTAGGGGATATAACTTTAAAGGAAGTAGAAGGTCATATTGCTTCGGATACTACTGTAATGAAGATGGAAGCCTGTGTGTGTGGTATTGTTTGTCTTAAATTAACTGCTGCAAACACAATGCTTCATAAGTTTCAATTCACTCGACGAAATGACCTTTACATTTAGAAAGAGCAGCTACTGTTCGAAATGTACCCAATTATCATCGACATAAAGATGAGATAATCCAGAATATCCTTGAATGAGTTCATAATATTCCTAAGTCAATATTCTAGTACAAAAGTTAATGAGAACTTTGTAATTCCAAGGAACAATTTAAATAACTAATTCCCCTCAAATCATATATGACACTACTAATAGTTCGACTGATGTCAAAATATTGATGACTGATTTTGTGAATCACTGCGTTTATACAAAAACCTGTGCCACAATACGCTGCCATCAAATTCGTAAACAGTTCACTTCTAGAACCTTCTAAAGTCAAATCGGCCATGCATAAAGGTTATAAATATTATCTTTAAGTAGAACACAGTCATGGATAAAAGCTAGCTGTGTAATATGCTGCTTACAAATGACTCTTACAATCTACAGTCAAGGATAAAATTTAAATACACATAAAAGGTATTCTTCTCTGGATATACAAAGGACCCAACAACAACATTTTTTGAAATAGAGACTTGGATTTTATAGTTAAATTCAAATAAGAATATATCTTTTGCTTGTATTATTGCGATTGAAGAAAGACAGTTGGCACATCACTGCGAATAAAGCAGCTTCATGCATATCAACACTTTAAGCGCTGGATTTATTTTGGAATACCATTAAGGTTTGTTCCGAACTTTAATCAGTAGGACTTGTGTTAATTATTCTATGTTTATTTGGAATTTAATTCGCAACGCCGTAAGTTCTTTTTCTTAAATTTTCACTTTGTATTTTAGAAATATAAATTACTTCTTGAATTATGCAAAGCTTGTTGCTTCTTACTTTTTTATTACTTGTTTTAAGACCATGTTGTCGAAATAGAAAATTGAGGGATCGTCCGGGATACGAATTTCACTAAATTATTTCAGACAACGGTGTTATTGAAATTGCAAAAAAGTAATTTATTTCAGAATTTTAAGTCCCAGATATTATTTTACATATTTTAAAAATTCAACAGTGAATTAACCAGCGTTTAAAATAAAGTGGATTTTACTTTATTCCTCCAGCTTGCCAGATAATATCATCTTTCTTGGGCGAAGACGTTTTTAACGGAGCAAGAATTAAAAACTATTTTGGTCCAATATTAAGTAGAAAAGAAGTTTGGGATAAAGGCGCTTTAGGTTTGATTAGTAAGTCTCCATCTGACGCTTACTTGCAATTTATGGAAATCAAATTGAAATACATTACGAAGTATAGTTAAGAGTGCTAGAGGTTCAGGAAGAGGAAAGAGGGAAAATAAGGTTTCAGAAAGAGGAGATATAAATGAAATCAGAGAAAGAGGAGAGTAAACAAATCTAGTTGCAGTTGCAGAAAGAGGAATAGAGAGAGAAAGAGAAGATAGGTAAATACACGTGCCGAATGTAATATACAAATAAGAGAGAAATACAGAGAGAAAAGGAAGAAATGGAGTTCCAATTTATATTAAAAGAATTGGAACTGGCTAGTGGAAAGCATACACTCCCACTTTACACACACATTCAGGTTTTGATATTCCTTAGAATAGGAAGTAGCCAAATATTTTTTTCATTTTTAAAAAACAAATCTGAAAATTTTAGATGCCGAAGAGAGTATTGGACTCTGCTATAACAAAATGCACTTTTTGGCAATGTTCGTGATGTATATAATTCCCTGACAGTACAGCAAAGTGCTTATTATGATCCGGTTAAGGAATGTATCTTGTAAGGTTATGATTTGGTACCTGAGGATTAAGGACACACGTTTAATAACTGTAAAAAAGGAAACTGGACAAACTTATTTCGAATTTGCAAGTAAAAAGAAGCAATTATTTGATAGGTGGTGCTTAGCCAAGAAAAGTGCTCAAGAGTACGAAAATCTCAGACGACTCATTTTAGTTGTCTAATTCAAGTATTGCGTCCATTGTGACGATAAGACTTACGATGATGAGCACATTGTCGAACTTTAGAGAATGCTGTTCATACAGCTGACAAGTATTCCTTAACTCGCAAAGCTTTACGGTCAGTATCTCTTCCACTCAGCAGTCTTCTGTTAAAATCTATTTTAATCTAATACGAGCACATCCAGATTTCAAACTGGCACTGCATTTAGGAATCAAGTTTATGATAAGATTGATCAGACATCCTCATCTCTTCCTACTTGCACTTATTACAAAAAGAAAGGACACGTTCTTCTGATTAGTACAAATAAAAAAATAAGCAGCATAATTAAGACAGGCCTATTCCAATTGCTCTTATGTCTGTAAGGTCAAGGCCACAATCATGTATTGAAAGCAAATACAAATTTGTCAAACAAATCCCGGTCTTATTTTATTAGGGAGATTTATAAACTATTTAAGTTCTATATCATGCATGAGTGATTCTGCTAATCCTGTGCATATTACAATTTTAAGGGGCAAAGAAGCTTCTCAGAGTCATTTATTACCAGGTACTTTGCCTTTTTCGGAGAAGTCATCTTGTAATGAGAATGTTCTTATTCAGGGAGTAGACTGTGACTTTGTTAACGTTCCTCTCTTTTATGCAAATTTTTATCAGATATAGTCTAAGGACCGTGAAAGCATGAACAGTGTCGTCTTTACCCATCGAGGTATTTATTTATTACAAGGCAATGATTTAGCTAGAGATAAGGTTGTGGTCAATACACTCGTAACTTACAATCGTTATTTGGGCCAGATAGTAGTTCATGTTGAAAAAGATTCCTGATTTATACACGGATTGAGTAGTTACTAGAGCTATGGCAAAGAAAGCTCTTGAGAATGATGTTGATCAGGAACGCATTCATTTAGCAGAAACATGTATTGGTCAGGCTTTTGTTGAGTTCATGTTTGCTTCTCGTTTGGACCAGTCAAAATGTATTGATCCACAGTGATCGTCATTTTACTACTCAGTTTCTTTATTCAAACCAGTTTGACAAAAGACAATCACTTTTTGTCTAACAGGAAAAACATTTGAGATCTCCTGGTTGTTTCAGCGTGCTATTAGAAGAACCGAAGCCACAGAAGTACCTGTTTATTAATTTATTACAAATGGGGTACTTATGAACAAATGGAGACCACCTGAGATACCAGCTGGTGACGAATGGTCCGTGAGCTATCAGATTTTAGTTCCAAAGTAGTATAGAGAGAAATGTTGAAGTTTAGCCCATGAAACTGCCTTGGCTGATCATTTAGGGATCACGATGATCCATCACAAGATCTTGAATCACTTTTAAGGGCCAAACTTAAAAATGAAGTTGGTAAATACTGTACATCTTGTCACACTTCTCAAATGGTAGGAAAACCAAATCAGAAGATACCTAAGGCTCATACAATCCCCATACTTTTTATTGGCAGGATGAAAAACAAGCACCTAAGATGACTAAGGTGGAGTTTGATGTTGCACAAATACAACATTGACATCAGGCACGTGAAACTAAAGACAACCTAATAGCAGATGCACTTTCAAGTGTGTAGAAATATTATATTGTTTCATATATACTTTGTGTCAATCATAATATTTAATATTATGCATTCATGTATAACATATTTATATTTGACTAGCAGTTTTATTGCAAAAATCTGTCCGTTTCTTTATGGGTGTTATTTACATTTAATTTGCATTGTTCGTTAGCCAGTTTTTCTATGTCCGTTTATTTCATTACATGCTATGAATAATTGTAGTTTGGATTTGATCTTGTCCAAAGACAAGTTCATTTTCTACGTGACCTGAATCATTGATTTTTGTTCATTCCATAAACAACTAATATATAACTAATATTTGTTCATATGAGTATCGGTTAACTATTAGGATTATTATCTTGGCCTTTGTCAAGGACATTTATCACCATGCTTTTATTATAATTCAAGTAACATACTTTCTAATTATAACTACTCCTAGGCCAGGCTGATTATTTAACAATGCTATTAATTGACTACATCTACTATAATAATCAATAAATATAATCTCGACTCGCGCACGTTTAAAATGTCAGTCATGGTTAATCAAAACCATTCGCATCGTCGAAAACATTTCGACCAATTGTACTGTAATATCAGTTGCTATCATTTCTTCATTTGTCACTATTAGGTATGGTGTAAAATAATTAATATGTGCGGTAGTGGTGGTGGAAAAGTTGTGATTTGTACATCCGTATTGTTTCATCACGTCATTGGTAGGTTTCATCATAGTTATTAATACATGCAACCGACACGCCAGAGTCCCTAATTTCTCCATTTTCATTAACCGGGCCTGACATTCTCTGGTAACCGAGTAGTGAGTCTGAAGTTTTCCATCGCTATATTCCTTATTAACTTCGAACGACGAATTCAGAAACGATAAAACTATGGCTCAGGTTGCCAGTCACACCGAAACTGATATGTAACAAAACCCGAACGCAACTGTTCAGCAACTTGGATTATTTTGATTTTATTTTTATTTGTCAGGTCCCGATCGCGCACTTCAACGTAGAGAGACATTAAACGTCCGCATAGATGACATATGGAAGGTTCACTTTTCGTTGTAATGCAGTAAATTTGAGACAGAATTTGCATAGTTATGTCATTGTTGTCCGTTGCGATAATTCACTATTCCCACCACTGTACAAGTCATTAATTCACCATTCCCACCATTGTACAAGTCATTAATTAACTATTCCCACCACTGTACAATTCATTAATTCACTATTCCCACCACTGTACAAGTCATGGTCAATGAAAAGTAGCAAGGTATTAAATACATGCATGTAACGTCTGCATGGAAATCTTGTACATATGTTTACAACAACAACGTCTGAGTTTTAGAAACAGTGTTAGATTTTGCGCAGTCAGAGGTGTTCTTGTGATTTTATTTCATCCCCCAACAAGTTTAAATGATCGATCACTTAACACAGCACATACCAGTATACTGCCGTATTGAGCATCAAAACCCAATAATTTCAAAAATCTTGCATTGTTTGTATATCTCAGATCTTGTTTTTGTATCACTAGACTTAAAATGAGCTGGGGTGGTCAAACAATCCCTTCCGTTGGTTAGTGATTGTCATTGATTCTTTCAGTTGCTGTTCGTTTTATCTCACAAACCTCCAGCGGAATTTTATATATACAATCTTAAGGATTGTGTCAATAGTAACACTAAATTGAAAATCAGCCCTTTTCAAATAATTAATGGTAAATATTTCTGGATTATCAGAGTGAAATTTCCTTGTGGCATTAGATAAAATAATTTTCAGAAAGAAGCAGACCGAAATACCCTCAAATGATCCATTAGTGGGTGTGACGCTAACATAAATGTTGCCCAGTAATGTCAAACGTATTGTATATTTCTCCAACATTTTATGGTGGTTGTGTCTTGTTATAGCTACTGTTAATTTTCTCAAGTGCTGCTAAAACAAAAGGTCGGTCATCTACCTTCGCAAGTGTGGGCACAAATGACGATCGCCAATTTTGATATTTTATTTATTTGTAGTACATCTGTGCAATTTCTTTTTCTGTGCCAAAGGTATTTGGGGAGTCAATTTAAAAGTAAAATATTTTTAAAGCATGTTGTAAATTACGGTAAGAGGTTTTAAATGAAGTTTTATGTGTTAAATAGTGTTAATACTTTTGATTCTTTAGATTAACATTTCTTGAGCACATTTTCTTAAAGTTATTGATGCTTTCATTACTCTTGATGTAGGGTATTAAATGTTTTCTTGACAATGAATATAATCAAAATATTTACTAAGCAGGTTCACGGCGTGTTGTCATCAAATGTTGCACGAAAGACATTAAATTACTCGGTGCCTTGAAGCTGTGAGCCAACAGGTAACGTTCATGTCACTTATAACGTTCTCAGCTGACATACTGTGGAATTAACACATTAATGAACTTAAGTCGCGAGGAAACAGGTTTAGTTGTTGGGAAATGTAATAAATGAGATGTACAATCCAACTGATGAAAAGAAAAGACAGTATGACAAAGGAGAGAAACGGAAATGACGAAATCATAGGCATTGGTACTGTATGTACTCGCGTATAAGTCGAGACAAATAGCAAGCAACATAGACCTTTATCTGTTAAAGCATAATATACGCTTTAGGGTCAACATTGTTTGATCTACAGATTAATTTAAAGAAACTACATTGACCTAGATCTAACAGAACAATTTCCGACGGCAGGTTTGGGTCTGTGCAGTGTGCTGTTCAACGTGACTTTTAAGCGATTAACGGCAATATACAGATTTTATGTTCATATATTTTGAGTCAAAGAGACTTTATAAATCTTACTTATGCTAATGTTTTTTTTTTTGTGTGTGAAAAACTGACAACACGTTTAATTTATATATGAATAAGATCTATCATATTGTACCAACAATACCGAATCAATGTTCCATTTATTTTACTGAAAGTAAATGTGTCAGCATATCAATCGTTTTGGAAGGAACGCGAAACCTACATGATCCTGTTGTTACATGCGTGTGTCCGTGTGTTTTGTTGTGGATGCGTGCGTAGACTAGTGAGTTTCTCACGTCACCAGTATTATTTCGGATGGGTTTATAGATGTTTACAGCACAGTATCATGTAACCATTTGGAGCAGGTGAACACAAATGTAGTGGTCAGACTGGAATACAATATAAAAAAGAAAAGTGTTGGGACAATCAACTTCTGGCTTTATTTGTCTTTCTTCTTCTTCTTCTTCTTCTTCTTCTTCTTCTTCTTCTTATTATTATTATTATCATTAATATTATTTAAAAATCGAAAACTTAAAGAAAACCTACATTTTTTTATTTTACATTATTGTATAAATCAGTTCAAAGATTCAGAAACCTAACATCTGGAAACTGAAACTGAAATGTAAATAATCTATGCATCTCGGAAATGAAAATGGAAATTAAATAAGAAAGTTATAGGCATTTAAAGTCTTTCTATTAGCATTTCAGGTTAGAAAATCAAATATTCAGAATGTTTGATTTGATTATTTTATAAATGTCCACTGACCAAAGTTATATGTTTCCTTAATTATGTTAAGCGCTTGCTTAAAATCCAAAAAATACTTGTAATGTAACCGAGTTTTAAGTAATGACTCATATTTGAATTGTTTTGGAATAACCATTAAAAACATGCGAGGTTTCGAGAAATATTTGACAGGAAATACATGTTTGTTTTGCAGTGTAAAGCTTTAATCATTGTTAAAAGATTATATAAATAACATTATCTGTACGCTAGGAAAGTTGTTAATTTTATGAACAGATACAAGAAAACGTTTTCAGTCGTTTTTATATATTTTTCCTGAAACTTTAGGACTTTAATATTAATTACTGTATTTAAATTTAAACTCATATCTTTGGTAAGGAAATTAATGGAAAGAATAATTTTGCATAGATATCCACGAATAAAATTACTCGTATATACACAAATATTTTCTTATAATATTCCGAATATATTTTTACAAAGTTTAAATCTTTTGAAGGGAACGTATGACATTACAAATTATTGCACTGTGGATAATATATGTGAAACGAATTTGTGGAGAAAACCACAAGAGTAAAACCTTAAACTTTCATAATTTTCTTATTTGTTTGGATTGCTAATTCTGCTTTCAGTTTTGTTATCACTTTGTCCACTTATTCCTTTGCTGACTCTTTTATTTCAGTTCAATAGAAAATGTAGATTAACAGCCTCCCCATACGTCCGTCGAATAGCCAGTTCCATCTTCATTGCAAACATAAAGCAAGCAATAGCTCGTCGTGTTAACGATGGTTTTGTTAGTTCCAAATGGTATAACCTGGCCCGCATCGCGACAGCCCGGTCCAAATGTAGGATAATTGCGCTTGTTGCCATCACACTGTTCTCCGAATCCTTCCCAGCTATAACCAGTTCCATCTTCCCTACAAAAGTAAACGACGCAAAACGAACTGTCGTTGGTGAGGGTTTTGTTGGTTCCTAGTGGGATATGGACGCCCGAAACGACACAGCCTGGTCCATAAGTAGTTTTGGAGTAGTTGCGTTTATTACCATCACACTGTTCTTCCCATCCTTCCCAGCTATAGCCAGTTCCATCTTCCCTACAAACGTAAACGACGCAAAACGAACTGCTGTTAGTGAGGGTTTTGTTGGTTCCTAGCGGGATAGTACCACCTGAAACGTAACAGCCTGTTTGCGTGTCGGTTGTTTGCACAGATGGAAAGCAACTCACTAGATATATCCCAAAAAAGACGAAATGACTACCAACTGTTTCCTGAAAGAAGAAAAAATCTTTATGGAGTTAAGTAATCGAGTTAAAAGCTTGGTTTGTATAATCTGTTAGATGGACCTTGACATTCAAAACAATTTAACACCTGAAACCAGAAGAACAAATCTAAAAATGATCAGCGTTAATCGAATTGAATTATAAAGGCATACACTAACACACACCTTTGTCAAGGTTAGTAATTTAAAGTTTGAAAAATTTGTTAATTATTTTCAACATATGAATCATTTTATATGCATTTAATGCCATTGGTCGCTCATAAGACAGGAACTGCCAATAACAAGGGTTACCGTGTCAAATGATAGCAACCACGTGTATTTGCACGTGAACCGCTTTATAACCCTATGACTGTCATGAAACGTTACAGTAACTGTAACGTCCTTTGCAACTATTTTTAGTACTGTTTACTCTCAGTGCCGTTCAGTACGTTTCACGCATCTCGCAACGTATATATATATATATATATATATATATATATATATATATATATATATTACAGTCCCGATCTGCTGCGATTCAGCTTTATCAAAGTTAATCTTCTTCGATATCCAAGGTTCCGCTACGATAACGCTATTTACACCTTGGCGGATCGAACAGATATATTGGTGCCTTGTCCTAGCGATATATATTGGATTTTTTGAGTTGCTTCCCTTGGTATGTAATGCCAACTAACCAGTAGAGTGGTGCATTGTAGGACACACGGTACTAATTATACGGAAGAACTGTGAACCAGTCTAGAAATGGGTGAAGAAATAATATAGTATTTACAGGTTTGGTGGTCCATGATTGGTTAATAATGAAAATTAAAATTTTAGGAAAAATATCTTTTGAGAGCTTATCCTATATGTAATGTAAAAAAAAATATTGACAAATTTCTACTGATGCAATTTTAGCATTTTTACAGGCTTGACTCAGGAGTACTCAATACTGAAAGTAGCACCTGATTCATTTGGTGCAGAATCAATAACACGTGTTTCATGCACTTGTATGTAAACAAATTGCCGCGGGTCATATGGTGTTCTCCACACATAAGCTTGCACCAAGGTTAGATGTGCACGAAAAATTATAGGTGTCATTATCAGCACCCATACATTTTAAGTTATTGAATTTTGAATATGATAGTGTTTCCATATGTTTACCATTGGAGTGGAATTTGTACCGTGAGTCCTGTACATGGGTCGAAAATGGGGGTGGGGACAATTGACCTGAAAATGATACATTGGAAGTTTAACTTCGAAAGTATGACTATGTACTAGAGAGAAGCCATTAGAGGTGTATTTGAGTGAAAGATATTTGTGTGAAAAGGGACCGGCACTGGAAAAATTGAATATTTATCGGTCCATTCAAGTTGTTTGCTCTCCCTGTCTCGATCATGTAAGAACAGTGCTCAGATTTGGACAACTTAATTTTGATTGGATACGGTGGCTTGCCACCGCATCCAATGCAATTTACATACCCGAAGCACAGAAATACTTGCTCGATACGCCAAGGTGTATATAGGGTTATCATATCGGAATCTTGGCTAGCGAAGATGCAAACTTAATAGAGTCCTCATAAATTATATTAATACAAGTTTAAACTCCCATCCTCAGGTCGCTACCCAGATTAGGGTTGCAAGGGGTCCTGAGTAGGGCCAGGAAGGCTCATGACAGGAAATACTTTCATAAGCATTAGAGTCGTGAGATCCTGTTGGTGGTCAATTTAAGGGTCATAGAAAAATATAGATGGTAACCACTGCTCTAAACATTGAAACAGCCGTTTTATTTCATTACGTAAGAGTGCATTTTACTACGCAGACAGTCAGGCATTATCATTGTAATGGTTAATCGAATGAGTAACATTATGAACCTGTAATACAATTTGCTCACCCCATTTGCTTGGAAAGATTATCCAGACGTATACCTAAAAATAGCTTTAAAAATTAGTTAGCCATAATTAAACAGACTTTCAAATGTAATTGTAAGGACATTCAAAAGCAATTGAATATATATCAAAATTTAATATTATGACCAGTCAATGGACAGCAAACGAGGCATAGCTTAACTGACACTGGATTGAGAAAACGACGGTTTGAAAGGAAAGGTTGATTAAATTGATCTCAGTCCAATATCATGCTATAAATATCTTTCCACGCATTTCATGATTTTAACGCAAAATATCAAACTTGACACAACGCGTTGTTTTCGTAGTGTTTAAATGTGATAAATGAATATTGGTAGTAGCAGTAATTTTCCAGCAATTCAACAAACGTTATGTTCTAAAGTGTATCTGAGTGTATGGTACAAACATAGAAACAACATGGGCTGTATGACGCATAAGATAAATGAAGAGACAAGTTTTTATTCCATATAAATTGCACAGTAGTCAGTCTATACATTAGTGCTACTGACTCGACACCAAGAAAACATACTAATACTTCAGCTACTATTGCTACTCGGTAGCAGCAACGTAAGTAGTGAATAGGGGCACTAGAGCGACAATGGGAATTAGCATTACAGACCCCCCCAGGGCAAATATAGCGACAATGGAAATTTAACATGGAGAAAAATCGTGGGCAAATATAGCGACAAGGGAAATTGAACATGGAGAAAAATCGTGGGCAAATATAGCGACAAGGGAAATTAACATGGGGAAAATTGTTGGGTCACTCTAGCGACAAGGGGAATTTAACATGGAACTATAGTGTGGGTCTGTCTAGCGACAAGGGAAATTAACATGAGGAATAGAGTTTGGGTCTGTCTAGGGACAAGGGGAATTGAACATGGGGAATAGAGTTTGGGCTTGTCTAGGGACAATGGGAATTGAACATGGGGAATAGAGTTTGGGCTTGTCTAGGGACAAGGGGAATGGAACAGGGGACTATAGTGTGGGTCTGTCTAGGGACAATGGGAATTTAACATGGGGAATAGATCGTGGGACTGTCTAGGGACAATGGGAAATTTAACATTACGGAAACCCCTGGGGGATATAGCCTCAAGGGAATTTAACATATGGAAATTGAACATGGTGGATCTGTATAGCGTCAAGGGGAATTGAACATGGTGGGACTGTCTAGGGACAATGATGGTAGAGGGTTAAACACAACAGAGACAGAAACATACATACACTAGTACAAGCGTGCGATTTATATATAAAGCATTACCAAGACCTGAAATCTTGATGGGGTGTTCAAAAATCTGCATAATTGTAATGATGCTATAAATAGCTATAATCAAGGAAATGCTCAACGACAAAATGGATGTGACTAAAAGTAACGTTAAAATGACGAAATTGTCCCAAAATTTAAAGGAAAATAAACATATCCCCGAAAATTAAGTTACAATGGTTTAGACTAAAATGGATACAATTAGTAACTACTTACAATATCAACTTGTGCGACGATCGCGGATAAACACCCATGTATCTATTTATAACTATAATCAGCTAAAATTCCTATGAAATCTCACTATCTATTTATACTAAAACTTGTGGGTTATTCCTTTGGAAAATCCCACTATCTTTTTATAGCCTCAGCTTGAGTGACGTTGCTGTTTATGAACTCTAGTATATATGTATAGCTACAACCTGTGGAAATCCCCAAGTCCATATTTATAGTCTCGAAATTTCCAGCGTCAGTGACGTCACTGTACTGAACACTAGGGGATAAATGGCAACAGTGTTGCAAGTGGCTGACCTGAATACACGCTACTGCAGGTAGGTAGGTAGAATGTATTTGAAATGGATAAAGGGAGTTTTATACGGACAAACAGAGACCAAAAGACACACACACACACAAACACACAAACACACACACACACACACACAACGTACGCGCGCAGACATACTCACACACACACACACACACACACACACACACACACACACACACAAACACACAACGTACGCTCGCAGACATACTCACACACACACACACACACACTATAAAATAGATAAAATTAGTAACTACTTACAAAATCAACTTGTGTGACGATCGTGGATAAACACCCATGTATCTATTTATAGCTATAATCAGCTAAAATTCCTATGAAATCTCACTATCTATTTATACTACAACTTGAGGGTTATTCCTTTGGAAAATCCCACTATCTTTGTATAGCCTCAGCTTGAGTGACGTTCCTGTTTATGAACTCTAGTATATGTGTATAGCTACAACCGGTGGAAATCCCCAAGTCCATATTTATAGTCTCGAAATTTCCAGCGTCAGTGACGTCACTGTACTGAACACTAGGGGATAAATGTCAACAGTGTTGCAAGTGACTGACCTGAATAAACGCTACTGTAGGTAGGTAGAGTGTATCTGATAGGGATAAAGTGAGTTTTATAGGGACAAACAGAGACCAATACACACACACACACACACACACACACACACACACACACACACACACACACACACACACAACGTACCAGCGCAGACATACGCACACACACACACATACACACACACACAGATGGAAGAGGAAAAAACAAACCCCAAATACACTATCAACACAGAAGGGAGATAATACAAACCCCAAATAAACTATCCACACAAACGTACGCGAACGCATACAAACCCCAAATATACTATCCACACAACGTCGCTAACGCATACAAACCCCAAATATACTGTCCACACTCGGGAGGAAGAAGAAAAAAGCAACCAAATATACGATATACACAACGTACGCGAAGAGACACACACACACACACACACACACACACACATACACACACACACACACACGCACACCACATAGGGAAGAAGAAGAAAACCATTATACACTATCCACACGAAGTGAAGAAATAACCCTTTATATATGCTATCAACAGAGAGTGAAAAAAATAACCCATTATATTCCATCAATACAGAGTGAAGAAGAAAAAGTTTTTTGAAAGCACCCAAGCCCTCACCTGCAATGACCAACTCTACCAAACACCTACACCCCACCCCACCCCACTCCCAACACTACAAAACCCATTTAACCCGTTATTTTATGGCATCAGTGTGTGATTTAGGAAACATCAAGACACAAAAATGATGGATGAATAGACTGACTGTTGTTTACCGACTTGCATGCCTAAAGAGCGTGCGTGATGGAAAACATCCTTCCATTTCAATTCTAACTAAAACATGATTCAGAGGGATAGAAAGAGGTGAAAGAGCACAATTTCATAAAGTGTGAGTAAAAATAAAACACGCCATCCTTATTATACAATGTCAAGACCAAGAGACACTTACGTTTTCTTTCTGGTCTATTCTCTTTTAGAAGGTAGTATGAAATTTCACATCAGGGCCAACGCATCGGCTCACATTGTCAATTTTTCCATTTCCATGTCTTTACTGGCACAAGTTCTTCCTCATCTTCGTCTTGTTTCTGTTCCTTCTCTTTTCTCTTAGGGCACTCTGAATTCCAGTGTCCTTTCTCCTGACAACGATATTAGGTATCTTGACTTTTGTCTCTCTTTCTTAGACGAAGCAGGTATTCTGGAGACAAATACCCATTTACCTTTGCAGATATAGCAAACTTCATTAGCACTTACACACTTTCGTATTACTCTCATCAAATCAACGACCAAAAGAGTAAGTTTTGTTGCCACTTTCGCATGTGAATTATGCTTTCGTATGACTTTTGGCAAATATTTGACCAGCAGGTCAATCTGTGCTGACTCTTCCATCTTCTTGATCGTTTGAGAGCGGAATGAATACTCTAACGCTAAGACACTCTCCTTATATTTAGGGACCTGCTGCGTATGAAACCTAGTCAAATGTAATTTTGCAATAAGATGAAACGATTTCATTGAGGAAGTAAAAGGCAATGATGTACCGTATCGCCTCATACAAAACCTGAAGTGTTAGTTCAAATCCGTGTCAGCAATTTCGAAGACGACATAACTGAGCTTTACTCAATGCTCTCCAATTATGCCACAAGACCACGAGTCCTGATTCACGCCAAAAGAAATTTCGTTCGGTCCATAAAAAATAGTATCACATCTGAGAAACGCAAAAAACGAACTTCCAGAAAACTGAGAACGACGGCTTACACCTACAACGTAAATGTATGAGTGCAAGTAGTGCGTAAAACTTAGTCAAATTAAATTTTTATAGTCTAGACGAAACGATCTCTTTTCGAACAAGAAAGCAGACACCAAGCGACAATGGCAATCCGTGTCACACAACACTTTTCAAAATGTATATTATCAGAGGTTTGTTCTAGCGATCTGCACGGTTAAATTAAATGTTGACGTATTTTGCAATAAGACGGACACAATTTCCATGGGATCGCCCATGGTACGATTGTTCGTGCATTAGTTTAATTTTTAAAAATATTTTTTATATAAATCGCCTATAGGATAGAGCCAGTAAAGCATAGCCATTCTCGTCACTGTCTGAATAGCTACTCAAGTCAATTCGAAGCGAACGCGGTAAGAAAATAAGTATAGCCAATGAAATGGCTTACAACGGGTGATGCATTGTTTTGTTCTAGGACTGTGTGGCATAATAATCCCTATGTTGTTGCGTTGTTACCATTACAGTGCAGACAGACTGAAATGTGAACTTACAAGCCCTCTTTGTGTGTTGTACCATTTCCTCTTACCACATCAAAATACTGAGCGTCACAGTATTGGTTCGCGTTTTCAAGCTGACCATTTTTTTATATCTCACTTAAACATTTCAACACAAACACTCACACTCACATCGGTAGAGTCAGAACAGACGTGTTACAGTATTGAGGGGCATGTTGTCTTTCTTTTTTTCAAACTAATAAATTTGGGGTTTGTATCAAGTAAAGAACCGAAAGTACAGTGAAACTCAAGGATGATGACCCAATCTGTCTGTCTATTGATGCGTGTATTTACTTAAGAAGAAATATGACCTCTAAAACACAAAGAGATACGGCAAGCATGATTAGATCAAACACAACGATGTTTTCCTTCACGCCCGTGTAATTTAGAGTTTCAATCGTCTTTAAAGACAAACTTGGTTTCCTTTTGTAGGGCTTGAAATAATAAAAAAAACTGAAAAATCTTAAGCACTTTGCTATAGATAATTTCATCAACAGACTAAACAACATAAATACCGTTACAACAATAGAAAGCCTTAAATCTTCTATCAAAAAGAAATGCATGAAAAAATTAAAGATTAACGATAACTAACCAATAAAACCGAATTTAACAAAGGCAATGACATGTGAAGAAATGCCTCTCACTTTGGAAAGGTAGGCGAATGTACTCTGTCATGCACCATCAACTTGAAAAAAATTATAAACAGAGAGAAACCTGAATTCAAAATTGAGTTGTTTTTTTTCTTCAAAATTATTTCGTTTCTTTTTTTTTTTTTTCGGAACAAATCTAAGCACTAATATAGAGTGGAAAAGGAAAAATGCACATACGAGCTTTGATATTTCTGAAAAAATGAGGGGATATTCCTAACGTTCATAACCACCTATATATGCTTGGACTTGTCTGTGACTTATCCACAAAACAAGATGTACATATTTCTGGTCAAGCTGCAAGTGTGTGCGTGTTTTTGAAAATGGTAAAAATTGGATATACAATTTTCTCGTGACACTTATAAAGTGAAGAGTCTGTGCAAGTGTCAAAAGCCAAAGTCATATAAGTTTTGTATTTTGTACGGCTTGTAAAGATTTCCACTTTAGAAAATGTGAAGTATCACAAGTTATTATCACAAACAGAAGTGGAACATAGGGGCTTGCAAGAAAGAAAATAACCCAGACAGTTGGTGTCATCAAGAGTGCTAGAGACGGTACCCGAACTTGCTTGCTTGCTTACTTGAATTAAAGTGATTTTCGCTCTAATGGAGCATGTATCACTGGTTTAATAACGCACCGAGTGATTTTTAATTACTCTTGGGGAAGGAAAGAGAGCCTCATCCCCCAGGCTTTTATGTACTCACAGACTATTTTTAAATTTAGCCACTCAGGTGTAGGACTAACTAATTCTTAACAACCTGACTGAAAGGCTTTAAACATGAGTGGGAATTGTCTCACCACACACTCATTTTTCTGTCCGAGCGTGGTAAAGGAGGGAAAAGGTGCTCAGCAAGACAGTCATGGATGTTAAGTACTCACCAAAACGCTAGCCTATACTTATTTCAAATCAAGTCCCGTTTTCGCTAATCGACAATAAAAAGTACCAATAATGTGTAAACCACCTGTGCAATTAGTTCAGATCTAACGATTCTGTTAAATTTCCTACTTCCTAACGTATCTATTTAATATTAGTACTTAGTGTACATAAAAATAGCCATACTGGTCTTATTTAAATTAATATGTCTAGCGACATATACAAGTTTTGTCACTGTTAGGTTTAAAAAGTTAAATTTGTTGCAAAGTTCCAATGAGTCAAGTTTGTTTCGAGAATAGTTTAGTCAAGGAGGGATACCAAGCCAAATATAGTTCCCTATTTAATAAAAGGCAATCTTTTGGAGCCCTAAAAGGCTGTTTTTTTTCTGTTAGAAGGTAACACGTCTCTCTTTTATCCTCGCGATCTTTCCTGCACTCCTTGTCTCATGATTCTTGATATCAGGAAATGCGTAGCCATGATGGGCGGCAATGTAAGCAATGGCTTCTACCAGTTGACTGAGGGGGTATCCAGTGTCGGCTTGTCTGTATAATTGGAAGGTGGGAGGTGGGGGGAGAACTCTGACCCCAAATCCCCATTGAGAAGGTCTTGGTTTAAAGGTGTCTAGAGATTTGTAGGCAACGTATTGTATGGCTCTTATAAACTGCCCTGCTTTGTTGACGTCATACAATGCTTGATCTAGCCCCATTTTGGTGTACTTCTCAACGAGGGTCAGCGTCCCCCTTCTCCTCCTCATCCGCCTCTATTCCCTCTTCTGGTTCTGATACTTATTCTTTAGTTGAGGTAGATAGTTTCAAATCCGCTGCTATGGCGTCTGTCGCTGCTATTGTTGTTGTGGTTGTTCTTTCAGCTGAGATTGCCTGTAGTATCGGAGTGAGAAAAGAACGTAGTGCCTCCGATAATTACATTTGAGTTTGCCATACCGTTTGTCTAACATAATTTACCCTTTTTTCTGCCACCACTCTTTCCGGGGCGGGTTGTTTGTTAGGTATAGTCGGCTGTTGACTAGATATTATTTGTGTTCTCGAGGTGGGTGGAGTGCTAACTGGCTGGGTCTGCATTTCTTGCTCCCGCTGCTGCTGCGTATATTTCTTCCCTCCACACCGAGTTCTGGGCCTAATTCTTTTAATTTCGTTGTACCCGAACTTACATTATCCATATTATCAACAACAACAAAAAAAAAAAAAACGCACAGACCTAAAGGAAGCACTCACTCACATTTTACAGAACATCACTATTTTAAAATTTTGATAAGCGACGGAAACGAAGGACTTAGAGTCACTATTTCCAACCAAGATAAAGAAATCGTGTGCTTATAGACTCACTTCTGTTTTTTTTCTTCTAACTGATATCATATCATAGAGAATGGAATGTTATATCTTTTCGAGAGTATGGGGTAGCCTTAAAATTTTTTATTTTTTATTTTTTTGGGAACTTGAAACTATGGCGATCTCTTAGGTCATAAGATGGTGGCCTCCTCTGACGACAGGCTTTCTCACAGAATAAGGTCTGTTTCTTCGGAATGAGAAGAAGAACTCTTTGGTGTCGATACGACAGTCGACAAAGCCTCTGTCGGGTTCATGCTGCTGATGATGTTGCTGTTTTCTCTGCTGTTTATGAAGTATGTACTTCTCCGTCTATTCTTCTTTCTCCTTCTTGATTTCCTCCTTGAAGAAAACTTCTTTCAGGTCTTCAGTGATTTTCCACATTATAATATTGTCTATCTCTTCAGGTCTCGGTATCAGACTTGTCATGACCCTAAGCAAATTCACATAGGCTTCGTTCAACTTGGCTAATCATGAGCACATCTTCGTAGGAAGATGAGTCGACGATTGATGGGCAGACTGGAAACTTCCCCGGTTCTTAACGTCAAAGCGCGGACGTGAAGGAAAACATCCCTCTACGGTTTTCAAGCCGCAACGTTCAATGAGTGTTATGGGTGGGATAGAGAGAAGTCAAAGAGCATGAATCAGGATACCTATAGTTAAACAAACCACAAAGGCATTTTTTTTTCAAAACACAACATTTTTTTTATTCAAAAATCACTCAACACTAACAAACAACAACTCTAACATTTTTTAACAATAATCTAACAATATAACATCAAACATTTTTTTCAAATACCAAACATTTTTTTTTCAACTAACACATTATCTTGGACAGTGCTGACAACGTTGTGAATGAAGTTATGATTTCCACTGTTGGAAGTCATTAGGCCATTGATGGACATTACGTTTCCTAGCTTGAGACAAAAGATAAGCATAATGATCACAAAACCATCGATCTACTTTGACATCATTTCTTGAAGAAGAACGAGGATCAAAACGAGTCACTAAATGTTCTAAGGAATAGCCCAGGCTGCGTTGATGCAGAAAATACACACAATATTGTCCACACACCAAGGAATCTGTGCCTTGTAATTTCACATTATTGAATCGGGTGGTCTGAGCATTTCTTCTCATAAAGTCAATGATATCGTCTTCCAAAGGGGGCAATCCGTACGAATCGAAATATTCCACACATCCTTCTTGAGGAAAGTAGACGGCTACCCAGTGGGTTCCTGGGAGATGACTCTCGTCCGTGTTGATGACATAAGCTAGATGGTCTTGAGGTTTGCGATGAGGGAGTTCATCTTTAGCACAGACGACAGGATTCCAAGAAGCCGTGTACGAATTGTGGTTCAAAAGGTAATAAAGTTCCCAGGTATCCCTGTTTTGTGTGGGTTTTTTCTTCACAGGTAATGATAAGTGATCAATTCGATCCTGACTTTTTGCTTGAAAATGTCTGACAAGTAACCGTTTTCTTCGCCTTGTCTCCCAACTCTGATCCAACAGAGCTTCGATGCGATGGATCTCTTGAGTTGTTAATTGAGGACAATAATGTTCACGCAAGTCTTTATACCACTGTTGCAACACGTCTTCTTCCGAGATGAGCCTCCAAGCTTCGTCCAGATATTCGTCCAATTTTTCTTCTTGACTCAGCATCAGACATTTATCGTGTTGAATTTGACTGGAAAGATCGTTTTGACATCCATAGCAATCTTTCTTGATCTATTCTTTAATTTGTGTCTGTCATGACTATAGCATAACAGGAAACTAAAAGTGCTTCTTGTTCTGACCATCTAGACTTCATCATGATGACTTCTTCGTCTTTGTCTTGAGTTTCTCCTTCCTCCGGATCTTCACATTCCATGTCCAAAGAATCCCTACTATATAAACATTGATAAAAGTCTTCCATGACTTCTAACAGTCTAGAATGACTTCTCTCAAACTGATGCTTTATATTGTATTGTTAAATTCAGCATACAAGATGACGTTCACCGTATTATCTGCGCGTAGATTTTCTGCAAACTGAAGTTACACACGCATTTGGTCGGATTTTATAGGGAGAAAATGTCCCTCGTCGCTGTCTTGACTTACAATTCGTTAGAGAACCGTTTTCGAAAATGGAGTTTCACTGTAACTTTCCCTTTGGTGAATGGAATATTTTGTCCCAGATCTCCTTTTATAGCAATGCTGACAGTGTCTAAATACGACTTACTGACGGGCAAACAGTGAGGATGTACAAATTCACGGTGTACGTGATAGGTGTTTGCACCTTCCTCTTCATTGTTTGTGGTACTATCCGCTTTGAAAGGAATGACACGCTGTAACGGCACAGAGGTGTGTCCCACCACTTTGTACTCCACCACATCGGAATACACAAACATCAAATTAAGTCCTTGGTTCAGTTCTACCGGGTTTCCAAAAGCTGTGTAAAAATCCATATTGCTGTTGATCTTGGGGCTCATATTGTTTGCGACCATTTCTGCATGTCCACCCAAAATTTCAAACAAACTACCATTGAACCTGAGGGACAATGTGTCCGTATCTTGAAATTTATCACGAGACGATGAGCCACTTTATGGTACTCAATCTTTACACTTTTTTTGAGTCTGTTCAGTGCTTTGCCAAAGGCTAAGTTGAACCTGTCCGCAATAGTGTCCACCTAATGTTCACCACTAAAATAATAACCTGAAGGAATTGTTAAGGTGTAGATAATGAAGGCTGGATTGCTGGCTGGTCTTGTGTCCCCTAAAAAGCCGATTTTATTGATTTCTTCCTCCAATCGGGCATTGAGGATTTCCACCTCGAAAGTGTTTTGCTTTTCGGTGATGTTTTTGATTTGTGTTGGGTGAATGATTTCCACTAAAGCCACTTCCCAATGGGCTTCGTGATCTAACTTGATGGTCTGAGGTAATTTGACCGTGTAACAGCACAACGTGTTCTTGGGAAACACCTCCATGGAACTGTCACTGGGTAAGGTTAAGTAAAATTGGTTGTTATTGCTCATAATTCCAGAGTTTTGTGGCTGCCTGAGGTGTTACTGGAAGACAGAGGAGTGTCTCCGCCCAAAATGGGGTTGTTGTTGGAGTGGTGACTGGCACTGGCACTGGACACAAGGTTCCCCTGGTTCCCGTTCGAGGAGAATTTCAGGGAGGGATTGGGAAGCAGGTAACCGATGCAACTGCTCAATACAATTGTCCACAATTGTTTGTCTCCTTGTTGCAAACTCAAATTGGTATTGGCTGCACCCATGACACAATACACCACGAAGGTTTGGCAGAAAAAGACGATTTGCGTTTTAGTCACACGTTCTCCATACCACACCCACAAGGGTTGTTTTTGTAAATCTTGCAGAGAAGAATTGGGTGAAGGAGTGATCGCAGTAGCTGAATCTGTGTGAAAGGGAATGATGGTCACTTCTTTTTATAGTCGATGACTTGCGAAGCGTCGATCCAAGAATGAAAACTGGGCGGATATCCTTTCCAACGTACTTTGACTTCTTTGACACGTCGTTTGCCCACTTTACGGTTTCTGCGTTTGACAATGCCTTTGATGTCGTATACGGCGTCTTTTTTGGTGACACGACTTGATTTGAAATAAGTACGGGCTAGCGTTTTGGTGAGTACTTAACATCCATGGCTGTCTTGCTGAGCACCTAAGAAGCAGACCTTATTCTGTGAGAAAGCCTGTCGTCAGAGGAGGCCGCCATCTTATGACCTCAGAGATCGCCATAGTTTCAAGTTCCCAAAAATATAAAAAATAAAAAATTTCAAGGCTACCCCATACTCTCGAAAAGATATAACATTCCATTGTTTATGATATGATATCAGTTAGAAGAAAAAAAACAGAAGTGAGTCTATAAGCACACGATTTCTTTATCTTGGTTGGAAAGTGTGACTCTAAGCCCTTCGTTTCCGTCGCTTATCAAAAATTTTAAAATAGTGATGTTCTGTAAAAAGTGAGTGAGTGCTTCCTTTAGGTCTGTGCGTTTTTTTTTTGTTGTTGTTGATAATATGGATAATGTAAGTTCGGGTACAACGAAATTAAAAGAATTAGGCCCAGAACTCGGTGTGGAGGGAAGAAATATACGCAGCAGCAGCGGGAGCAAGAAATGCAGACCCAGCCAGTTAGCACTCCACCCACCTCGAGAACACAAATAATATCTAGTCAACAGCCGACTATACCTAACAAACAACCCGCCCCGGAAAGAGTGGTGGCAGAAAAAAGGGTAAATTATGTTAGACAAACGGTATGGCAAACTCAGATGTAATTATCGGAGGCACTACGTTCTTTTCTCACTCCGATAATACAGGCAATACCAGCTGAAAGAACAACCACAACAACAATAGCAGCGACAGACGCCATAGCAGCGGATTTGAAACTATCTACCTCAACTGAAGAATAAGTATCAGAACCAGAAGAGGGAATAGAGGCGGTTGAGGAGGAGGAGGGGGACGCTGACCCTCGTTGAGAAGTACACCAAAATGGGGCTAGATCAAGCATTGTATGACGTCAACAAAGCAGGGCAGTTTATAAGAGCCATACAATACGTTGCCTACAAATCTCTAGACACCTTTAAACCAAGACCTTCTCAATGGGGATTTGGGGTCAGAGTTCTCCCCCCACCTCCCACCCTCCAATTATACAGACAAGCCGACACTGGATACCCCCTCAGTCAACTGGTAGAAGCCATTGCTTACATTGCCGCCCATCATGGCTACGCATTTCCTGATATCAAGAATCATGAGACTAGGAGTGCAGGAAAGATCGCGAGGATAAAAGAGAGACGTGTTACCTTCTAACAGAAAAAAACAGCCTTTTAGGGCTCCAAAAGATTGCCTTTTATTAAATAGGGAACTATATTTGGCTTGGTATCCCTCCTTGACTAAACTATTCTCAAAACAAACTTGACTCATTGGAACATCGCAACAAATTTAACTTTTTAAACCTAACAGTGACAAAACTTGTATATGTCGCTAGACATATTAATTTAAATAAGACCAGTATGGCTATTTTTATGTACACTAAGTACTAATATTAAATAGATACGTTAGAAAGTAGGAAATTTAACAGAATCGTTAGATCTGAACTAATTGCACAGGTGGTTAACACATTATTGGTACTTTTTATTGTCGATTAGCGAAAACGGGACTTGATTTGAAATAAGTACGGGCTAGCGTTTTGGTGAGTACTTAACATCCATGGCTGTCTTGCTGAGCACCTTTTCCCTCCTTTACCACGCTCGGACAGAAAAATGAGTGTGTGGTGAGACAATTCCCACTCATGTTTAAAGCCTTTCAGTCAGGTTGTTAATGACTAGTTAGTCCTACACCTGAGTGGCTAAATTTAAAAATAGTCTGTGAGTACATAAAAGCCTGGGGGATGAGGCTCTCTTTCCTTCCCCAAGAGTAATTAAAAATCACTCGGTGCGTTATTAAACCAGTGATGCATGCTCCATTAGAGCGAAAATCACTTTAATTCAAGTAAGCAAGCAAGCAAGTTCGGGTACCGTCTCTAGCACTCTTGATGACACCAACTGTCTGGGTTATTTTCTTTCTTGCAAGCCCCTATGTTCCACTTCTGTTTGTGATAATAACTTGTGATACTTCACATTTTCTAAAGTGGAAATCTTTACAAGCCGTACAAAATACAAAACTTATATGACTTTGGCTTTTGACACTTGCACAGACTCTTCACTCTATAAGTGTCACGAGAAAATTGTATATCCAATTTTTACCATTTTCAAAAACACGCACACACTTGCAGCTTGACCAGAAATATGTGCATCTTGTTTTGTGGATAAGTCACAGACAAGTCCAAGCATATATAGGTGGTTATGAACGTTAGGAATATCCCCTCATTTTTTCAGAAATATCAAAGCTCGTATGTGCATTTTCCCTTTTCCACTCTATATTAGTGCTTGGATTTGTTCGAAAAAAAAAGAAAAAAAAGAAACGAAATAATTTTGAAGAAAAAAACAACTGAATTTTGAATTCAGGTTTCTCTCTGTTTATAATTTTTTTCAAGTTGATGGTGCATGACAGAGTACATTCGCCTACCTTTCCAAAGTGAGAGGCATTTCTTCACATGTCATTGCCTTTGTTAAATTCGGTTTCATTGGTTAGTTATCGTTAATCTTTAATTTTTTCATGCATTTCTTTTTGATAGAAGATTTAAGGCTTTCTATTGTTGTAACGGTATTTATGTTGTTTAGTCTGTTGATGAAATTATCTATAGCAAAGTGCTTAAGATTTTTCAGTTTTTTTTATTATTTCAAGCCCTACAAAAGGAAACCAAGTTTGTCTTTAAAGACGATTGAAACTCTAAATTACACGGGCGTGAAGGAAAACATAGTTGTATTTAATCTAATCATGCTTGCCGTATCTCTTTGTGTTTTAGAGGTCATATTTCTTCTTAAGTAGATACACGCATCAATAGACTGACAGATTGGGTCATCATCCTTGAGTTTCACTGTACTTTCGGTTCTTTACTTGATACAAACCCCAAATTTATTAGTTTGAAAAAAAGAAAGACAACATGCCCCTCAATACTGTAACACGTCTGTTCTGACTCTACCGATGTGAGTGTGAGTGTTTGTGTTGAAATGTTTAAGTGAGATATAAAAAAATGGTCAGCTTGAAAATGCGAACCAATACTGTGACGCTCAGTATTTTGATGTGGTAAGAGGAAATGGTACAACACACAAAGAGGGCTTGTAAGTTCACATTTCAGTCTGTCTGCACTGTAATGGTAACAACGCAACAACATAGGGATTATTATGCCACACAGTCCTAGAACAAAACAATGCATCACCCGTTGTAAGCCATTTCATTGGCTATACTTATTTTCTTACCGCGTTCGCTTCGAATTGACTTGAGTAGCTATTCAGACAGTGACGAGAATGGCTATGCTTTACTGGGTCTATCCTATAGGCGATTTATATAAAAAATATTTTTAAAAATTAAACTAATGCACGAACAATCGTACCATGGGCGATCCCATGGAAATTGTGTCCGTCTTATTGCAAAATACGTCAACATTTAATTTAACCGTGCAGATCGCTAGAACAAACCTCTGATAATATACATTTTGAAAAGTGTTGTGTGACACGGATTGCCATTGTCGCTTGGTGTCTGCTTTCTTGTTCGAAAAGAGATCGTTTCGTCTTGACTATAAAAATTTGATTTGACTAAATTTTACGCACTACTTGAACTCATACATTTACGTTGTAGGTGTAAGCCGTCGTTCTCAGTTTTCTGGAAGTTCGTTTTTTGCGTTTCTCAGATGTGATACTATTTTTTATGGACCGAACGAAATTTCTTTTGGCGTGAATCAGGACTCGTGGTTTTGTGGCATGATTGGAGAGCATTGATTAAAGCTCAGTTATGTCGTCTTCGAAATTGCTAACACGGATTTGAACTAACACTTCAGGTTTTGTGCGAGGCGATACGGTACATCATTGCCTTTTACTTCCTCAATGAAATCGTTTCATCTTATTGCAAAATTACATTTGACTAGGTTTCATACGCAGCAGGTCCCTGTATATAAGGAGAGTGTCTTAGCGTCAGAGTATTCATTCCGCTCTCAAACGATCAAGAAGATGGAAGAGTCAGCACAGATCGACCTGCTGGTCAAATATTTGCTAAAAGTCATACGAAAGCATAATTCACATGCGAAAAGTGCTAATGAAGTTTGCTATATCTGCAAAGGTAAATGGGTATTTGTGTCCAGAATACCTGCTTCGTCTAAGAAAGAGAGACAAAAGTGAAGATACCTAATATCGTGGTCAGGAGAAAGGACACTGGAATTCAGAGTGCCCTACGAGAAAAGAGAAGAAACAAAAAACAAGACGAAACAGAGAAGAGGGATTCAGAAGAAGAAGACATTGAAGATGATGAAGAACTTGTGCCAATAAAGACATGGAAATGGAAAAATTGACAATGTGAGCCGATGCGTTGGCCCTGATGTGAAATTTCATACTACCTTCTAAAAGAGAATAGACCAGAAAGAAAACGTAAGTGTCTCTTGGTCTTGAGATTGTATAATAAGGATGGCGTGTTTATTTTTACTCACACTTTATGAAATTGTGCTCTTTCACCTCTCTCTATCCCTCTGGATCATGTTTTAGTTAGAATTGAAATGGAAGGATGTTTTCCATCACGCACGCTCTTTAGGCATGCAAGTCGGTAAACAATAGTCAGTCTCTTCATCCATCATTTTTGTGTCTTGATGTTTCCTAAATCACACAATGATGCCATAAAATAACGGGTTAAATGGGTTTTGTAGTGTTGGGAGTGGGGTGGGGTGGGGTGGAGTGTAGGTGTTTGGTAGAGTTGGTCATTGCAGGTGAGGGCTTAGGTGCTTTCAAAAAACTTTTTCTTCTTCACTCTGTATTGATGGAATATAATGGGTTATTTTCTTCACTCTCTGTTGATAGTATATATAAAGGGTTATTTCTTCACTGTGGATAGTGAATAATGGTTTTCTTCTTCTTCCCTATGTGGTGTGCGTGTGTGTGTATGTGTGTGTGTGTGTGTGTGTGTGTGTCTGTTCGCGTACGTTGTGTATATCGTATATTTGGTTGCTTTTTTCTTCTTCCTCCCGAGTGTGGATAGTATATTTGGGGTTTGTATGCGTTAGCGACGTTGTGTGGATAGTATATTTGGGGTTTGTATGCGTTCGAGTACGTTTGTGTGGATAGTTTATTTGGGGCTTGTATTATCTCCCTTCTGTGTTGATGGTATATTTGGGGTTTGTTTTTTCCTCTTCCATCTGTGTGTGTGTATGTGTTTGTGTGCGTATGTCTGCGCGGGTACGTTGTGTGTGTGTGTGTGTGTGTATTGGTCTCTGTTTGTCCCTATTAAACTCACTTTATCCCTATCAGATACACTCTACCTACCTGCAGTAGCGTTTATTCAGGTCAGCCACTTGCAACACTGTTGACATTTATCCCCTAGTGTTCAGTACAGTGACGTCACTGACGCTGGAAATTTCGAGACTATAAATATGGACTTGGGGATTTCCACCGGTTGCAGCTATACATATATACTAGAGTTCATAAACAGGAACGTCACTCAAGCTGAGGCTATACAAAGATAGTGGGATTTTCCAAAGGAATAACCCACAAATTGTAGTATAAATAGATAGTGAGATTTCATAGGAATTTTAGCTGATTATAGCTATAAATAGATACATGGGTTTTTATCCACGATCGTCACACAAGTTGATTTTGTAAGTAGTTACTAATTTTATCTATTTTATAGTGTGTGTGTGTGTGTGTGTGAGTATGTCTGCGCGCGTACGTTGTGTGTTTGTGTGTGTGTGTGTGTGTGTGTGTGTGTGAGAGTATGTCTGCGCGCGTACGTTGTGTGTGTGTGTGTGTGTTTGTGTGTTTGTGTGTGTGTGTGTCTTTTGGTCTCTGTTTGTCCGTATAAAACTCCCTTTATCCATTTCAAATACATTCTACCTACCTACCTGCAGTAGCGCGTATTCAGGTCAGCCACTTGCAACACTGTAGCCATTTATCTCCTAGTGTTCAATACAGTGACGTCACTGACGCTGGAAATTTCGAGACTATAAATATGGACTTGGGGATTTCCACAGGTTGTAGCTATACATATGTACTAGAGTTCATAAACAGCAACGTCACTCAAGCTGAGGCTATAAAAAGATGGTGGGATTTTCCAAAGGAATAACCCACAAGTTGTAGTATAAATAGATAGTGAGATTTCATAGGAATTTTAGCTGATTATAGTTATAAATAGATACATGGGTGTTTATCCGCGATCGTCGCACAAGTTGATATTGTAAGTAGTTACTAATTGTATCCATTTTAGTCTAAACCATTGTAACTTAATTTTCGGGGATATGTTTATTTTCCTTTAAATTTTGGGACAATTTCGTCATTTTAACGTTACTTTTAGTCACATCCATTTTGTCGTTGAGCATTTCCTTGATTATAGCTATTTATAGCATCATTACAATTATGCAAATTTTTGAACACCCCATCAAGATTTCAGGTCTTGGTAATGCTTTATATATAAATCTCACGCTTGTACTAGTGTATGTATGTTTCTGTCTCTGTTGTGTTTGACCCTCTACCATCATTGTCCCTAGACAGTCCCACCATGTTCAATTCCCCTTGACTCTATACAGATCCACCATGTTCAATTTCCATATGTTAAATTCCCTTGAGGCTATATCCCCCAGGGGTTTCCGTAATGTTAAATTTCCCATTGTCCCTAGACAGTCCCACGATCTATTCCCCATGTTAAATTCCCATTGTCCCTAGACAGACCCACACTATAATCCCCTGTTCCATTCCCCTTGTCCCTAGACAAGCCCAAACTCTATTCCCCATGTTCAATTCCCATTGTCCCTAGACAAGCCCAAACTCTATTCCCCATGTTCAATTCCCCTTGTCCCTAGACAGACCCAAACTCTATTCCTCATGTTAATTTCCCTTGTCGCTAGACAGACCCACACTATAGTTCCATGTTAAATTCCCCTTGTCGCTAGAGTGAACCAACAATTTTCCCCATGTTAATTTCCCTTGTCGCTATATTTGCCCACGATTTTTCTCTATGTTCAATGTCCCTTGTCGCTATATTTGCCCACGATTTTTCTCCATGTTAAATTTCCATTGTCGCTATATTTTCCCAGGGGGGGTCTGTAATGCTAATGCCCATTGTCGCTCTAGTGCCCCTATTCACTACTAACGTAATATTAGTCATTTTGTGTACTGTTTGTTGTTGTATGCAGTGAAATGTGTCTTTTATTTTGCCACAGCCTCTACGCTCTTATAACAATACATTTTAGAATCTGATAATCATTCTTTATCTATTGAAATGCAGATTCCATGTTGTTATGTGTTTATGCTATCATAAACAATAACACAAGAAAGAGTGAAAATAACAAGCTTTTAAAAATATAATAAATCATTTATTTCCATGGAAAAATACTGTAAAAATGAAAAACATATGAGAACGTACTGTTTCCGGAATCAAATCCAAAAATAATACAAGAACAATCCACAAATAAAATTTTTGAAGTCCTAATATTGAAATGTTCTAATGATTCCAAGTTCGAGTCACGACGAAGAATCCAAGATGGAAGGCAATGACGTATGATGTAGCCTGTACTGTATTGACCTCTACAGTTCCTTGTAGAAATATAATAATTAATCCTCCGCTTTTGGAAATACCAAATAAAATTTTGAAGAAATGTCCTTGTTGAAGAATTCTGTATGAATACAATGATATTTCCAGAGAAACGAATTAATCTTCTAGAGTCCAAATAATCTGAAGAAAAATTAACATATAACTCAAAAACTCAAAATCTTCAATACTTTAATACTGTTCACAATAGAAGAAAACAAAAGGCCCTGACATCTCTCTCTCTCTCTCTCTCTCTCTCTCTCTCTCTCTCTCTCTCTCTCTAAACATCACTATTAATACTGAGCATTTCGCAATTTCGGAAATGCCTAATTGCGAAATAGAGGATGACGTGATCATGTTTACATATAGAAGTCACATAGCTCCTGTATGTCCTTGATAATAACCAATCATTTTACTCCTTGGAAAAAGTTTACTTAACCCCCAACCAAGACCAGGAAAAAAGGCAAAAATAGAAACAAGTGTTTCTATTAATATGTATCTAAGGAAAACATCAGGTCAAACTGAATTTTCTGGAAAATATATTTTCTGGAAAATATATTTTCTGGAAAATATATTTTCTGGAAAATATAAAATTCCTAGAAAACAAAATTACATTTCATTGACATGTAAAGAAAATAAAAAGATTCGAAAACCCACAAACAATCAAATCAAATCAAACACACATTAAATCAAATATAAATTAAATCAAATATACGTAACCAGGTACATATGCTATGTAATGACCTTTAATTAAATCATATAGTTTATATTGTCGTTAGAGATGCTAAATTTCTAATTTATATATGTAATTACTTGAAATGACTATACCCAGTAATCATATGCCAGTCTAGTAATTTTGTAAAGCGTGATTTACAAAAGTTGTAAGAGGACATAATGAAGCATATAAACTTGCACTCCATTATAAATAGTGTCATTTGGTTTGAATTCATATAGATTTGTGTTGGAAGAGATTGTGGTGGTGATTTATAAAACACGATATTACCTCCAGACTATTACTGTAAGCTAAACGAAACCGTGAACATAGCATAATGTTAGTCACGTGTGTTAGAAGTGACAGACGAACATAGCTGACATGTAAGCAAACGAGGGCAGTTCAACCGTGGATACAAGAGCATTTTGAATACAATAGAGGTCTTTTGAAAATAAACGTTGGTTTAGAAAGGAAGAGATCGTAAAGATGCTTTTAGGGACTTTTAAGCATGCAAACTTTCTGATAATACCCAGTCATACCCAGACATCGCAGAAGCTGTTTTTTACTGACAGTTACAAGGAGTTCAGAGACAACCTTGACATCACCTTCGAATGCTGAACTTGATCGTGTCCCACAATATGCACTGAAAAATTACCATAAGGACGGCAAACTTACTTTTCCTAAATTAATAGTCAAATTCTCAAAGAATTATGGGTAGTGGTGTAGGTCCATTGGATCCTTACGGGATGGAATAAAACATTGCCGCTCGTACGAGTCTCCCAAAATAGTATGATGATAGCACATTATCATTAGGCGGATGTCTTCCTCGATGAAGTCAACGACCAGGCTAGATGGACTCCAAGATGAGTTAAACGACTATATGCCCAGGACCAGGGCGTGCAACATTTTATCGATGGAATTAAGTTGTGGTCATCCAGCCTGCAAGGGGATATGATCCGCGAGGATTTATCTTGCCCTTGACACGCCACGTGAAGACTATTAGCAATGATTGCATATCGGATCTGTCGCAGCTGGGGCCAACTATGACTGCATTTCTACTGCACACCGTGACCGAAATGACTCGTATGCTACTGGTACTTCAAATACCATGATCCGTAGGTACATGGAACAGTAAAATACTGCAGCCTATGAGGGAAATTGAAAGACCTTTTACTCGAGTTGGAGAGGTACGACTGGAACAGTATTGGTCTCTACTAAGTGCGCTGGGACATCGTTGGCGAAATAACAACAAATGAAGGGAATAAAATCTACTTCAGCGGAAGAGGGAACAAATGCAATCGTTGCGTTGGATTTTTTGTCCACAAGGACATCGTGAACAACAGTATGGGTTGCTACCCAGTCACAAGCAGGCTTATTACTTTCCGCCTGAGGGCGACTCCCTTCAACATCACAATCATACAAAAGTATGCACCCACATCTAGCTATGATGACAACGAACTTGAAAATTTGTATATTCAACTGCAAGATGTCATTGACAACTCACCCAATCTGTTTGTACAAGGGGACTGGAATGTGAATGTGGGAGTTTATTCACAGATAAACTGGCAACGCATTTGTGTATCCTTATGCAATGCAGAAACAACTGAAAGGGGACTCAGACTCTTGGAGTTTGCCGCCTACAAATGTCATGTGCTAGCCAACACATTCGTCCCTCACAAAGCACAAGATGGATATCACAGCCAGATTGACTCCATCCTGGTGATAAGACGATTTAACTGAGGACGTACTATCGCCAGAACATAAAGTTTCCTTGAAGCAAATATTAAAAGTGATCATGATTTATTAATGACAACGTTTCGCCTCCACCAGAAAATGATTCAAACGCCTAACTAACCAAGGATCACATCTGACCTTGAAAGTGGAAAGATCCAAAAGTCGCAAAAGCCTACCAAGCATAGATAGGTGGTACCTCTGCTAACCATTAGCAAATAAGACGCCGACCTGGAGCCCTTAACAACTATATTCAACGCAACTGTGACTAGCCTAGCCAGTACAATCATTGGTAAATATAGCCAAACAAAGACACCTTGGGTCACAACAGATGACCTTGAACTATGTGACAAAAGAAGAGAGCTGACAAGGGACAAAAAGATTGTGAAAGAGATAGAAAATACAGAGAGATATACAACAGTATCAGGCATAATCATGGAAAAAGCAAAGATGTCCTGGATAGAAAGACAGTGCTGTGAAATCGAAATCAGTGGGAGCAGAAAATGCAGCAAGATGACATATTAACTGGTAAAAGATCTCACAACCTTTAAACAAGGAAAATTACCAATATCCAAGACATATCAGGAGAATTCCTCACAAAAGAGCAAGAGATCCTCAAGCGATGGACGGAATACTGCTCAGAATTGTACACTCATAAGACCCAAGGGGTTACAGAAGTACTAAACTGCCCTAAGACAGAATAAATTGAAGACAACCACATTCTTCATGGGACAGTCGTTAGGGAAATACAGAAAGGAAAGTCAGCTGGCGTTGACAACATACCATCCGAGCTAACTGAAGCAGGAGTAGAAGAGATAGCCAAGTCCTAAAAACAATCTACATAAAAATATTTCAGACAGTAGAATGCCCCACCACATGGACTCAATCGTTGGTCCCATGCTCCAAATGGAAGAAACCAACATCTATGTCAAAACCATCAGTCTGATCATCCCCTCAAGCAGAGTCATGCTGAAAATAATTTTCAACAGACTAATGCCTCAAGCAGAGAAAATTATTGCTGCAAAACTAACAGTGATATCTTCATCAATGACAGTAGAGCAGATATATTCCAAACAGATAGTCAGTCCGACAGTGATGTATACTGTTACCTACACTCTTCAACACTGTCCTGGAGAGGATCATAGGGGATGCCATGCAGTATAACGAGGGCACTGTTAGCATCGGAGGAAGAACAATTAGTATCTTCGCTTCTAAGATGATTTTAATGGCTTACCAGGAGATGAAAAAGAACTGGCTGACTTGGTTGAGCTCCTCGACACAAATTCCACAGCATACGGTATGGAGATTAGCGCTGAAAAAAAAACTGATGACAAACAACACCAACGGCATCAATGCAGAAATAAATGTAATTGGTCATAATCTGGAAACAGTCATAAGCTTCAACATCTTGGGATCAGTTATCGCAGCTGAGGTCTCCAGACCAGAACTACTTTACAGGAATGCCCAGATAACAACATCAATAACAAGGTCGAGGCCAATATTGTGCTTGGTTTCAAAATACAGCTGATGCGCTCGATTGTCATATCCATTTTTCTCCATGCTTGTGAAACATGAGCGCTCATATCAGATCTTCAAAAGAAGGGATCAAAACGTCGAAATGAGATGCTACCATAAGAACTTGGGCATCTCATACAGTGACCATGTAACCAATAAAGAGGTCCACAACAAAATCCAACGTACCATCGTACCCTATGAAGACTTCTTGACCACTGTGAAAAAACGCAAACTGACGTAGTACGGTCATGTCGCAAGATCATATGGACTAGCAAAAACAGTCTTGAAAGATAGTGCCAGGGTGCAGAAGAAAAGACAGTCACAAAAAGGCGGGAAGACGACATTAAAGAATTGACAGGCATGGGGTTTGGAAATTCCAAAGGGCAGCAGAGAATAGGGAAAGATGGATAGATTGGTTGTGAAGTCATCTGTATTGCCCTAAGACATCTTGTGTTTCGGGATTGGTGATAATGGTGAATAGTCAAATTTCTATCATTTAGTCATCAAAGAATTTCCGAATGGTTTCCTAAGTGATCTTTACAGATATCGTTGTTGAGTGTGATGTCACTGATGTAAGAGTCACGCTTATATAGACTAAATGTTCATTAAACGTTGAAACGTTGAAACAGAACATTTCCTACCAAGCTGCATCATATTGTACTATTTAAGTCGATATAGAATCTTGGGGTGGGTGGGTAATTTTGGTGATGGTCTTTAAATCACTATCTTTGGTCACCGAAAAGCTAAACAATACCGCGAACATAGCATAATATTAGTCAAGTGTATAACAAGTGACAGACGGACACAGCTGACATGAAAGCAAGTGAAATGTAGCTCAGTTGATGCAAGTACAGTTTGAGTATAATACATGTCGTTTTAAAATACACGTGGATTGAGAAATTTCAAACAGAATAGGGAGATGACATACCGGATGCTTTTATAAAATTTTATAAAACGTAAAGCTCCGAAAATACAGTTTAATAAAGAATTTAAGTTTGAATATGTTTCATGTTAGTCTCACCACAACGTACATTTAATAAACAATTTTAACATAACTCTAATATTACAATGCAGAATCAGTTCACTCAAACTAAAAAATCAGAAAATGAATTGAGATGTAACCAGCACTAGTTGATGGTTGTAGTTACACTAATTTAGATGAGGAACGCATGATGCAAGGCAAACAAACAATCAAGGAAGAAAACATATCCAAAGAATGGGCCAACTATTTGGCTACCTTAGATCAAAGACATTTAGAATACCTAAAATACATCATCGATGCAAAAGTTTTATTTTCAAATACAAAATCAATTTGGAAACGTTCTATTCTACTTACTGGTAAATATTTAAAAACTGTCCTGTAACTAAAGACAGCACGTTTGACGAGAACGTAGTAGTGGTAATAGTATTCAATTTCCATTGGTAATGGTATTCAATTTCCATTGGTAATATTATTCAATTTCCATTGGTAATATTATTCAATTTCCATTGGTAATGGTATTCAATTTCCATTGGTACTAATATTCAATTTCCATTGGTAATAGTATTCAAGTAATAGTATTCAATTTCCATTGGTAATAGTATTCAATTTCCATTGGTAATAGTATTCAAGTTCCATGGAAACTAATTTTTGTCTCAGGATTTATCATATATATCACACTATTCAGCACAATAATGCCAACATGGTTAAAATTAAAGTTCTAAAACGTTTCGAGAACCAACTTATTGTAGACATCATTCATTCAGAAGACAGAAACGGTTTAAATAAATTAACAGATGGCTGGAGTACTGTCGTGAGGGTTACGGCTAGAGCTGTATACCATGAAGAACGAAATTGACCGAATATTTTAGAAATTTAGAAAATAGAAATTAAAACCAATAACTTATACGGCCTCTTTGGCTTTTAAATATGACGTTAGAAAGAAATGACATTAAATGTGTTAATTTCCTTGGATGAATGTTTATATAAACATTCCTGAAATCGTCCTATGTAACACGTAGAGTCAACAAATGCTCTGCAAAGGAGCATAAAGAAAAACTTGATTCATACACAGTAAAATGTAATAATTTGGAGAGATGTGTGAGAGTTTCATGTTAGGGCTGTTAGTATTAGGAATTAACACGGTATTTTAGCTTTCTATATGAATTTAGCGAATCATCTTCCACAAACAAATAAAATAAAATTACGACTATACTTATGGTTGATAAGTCTGCAGTCTATTTCAATTTAATTTTAAATCTTATATAAATTTGCTTTTTTATGAAAAAATTCGATTCTTTTAAAACAATGATCCACGTATACATAAGAATTAAGCATTTTCGGAAATGAAATCCATTTCACGGAACATAAGAAACTTACATGATTTATATCTCTAATAGTATATCCACTCTTAGTATATATTTTATACTGTGTACAGATATTTACTGTCTATGGTAAACAATGAAAACTTTAACGAAATAAACATAGGTAATATTACATGTGTTCTTTATAAGAATGCTGAAGATAAATCACTTTAGATAGTTCCGATGCATGCTTTCCACCATTTATATTGATATTTAACACTTTCTGATTTTAGTGTATATGTGGACAAAGAAACCGCATCTGTGATTGAGCATAGAGCAGGAATAAATATTCGGAACAAAAGCTTAACTGTGGTTGTACCGACTTTTGTTGTCTCAGCTGTTAAGTTTTCAAAAACTTAGGGAAAAATTAAACTCTTATTTATCCCTGTATAATTTCGGAAATTAAGAACGTACTAATTGAATTGGACAATATATTTGTAAATACATCTGAAAAGATAACAAGACTACCATGAAGTACATAAACGGGGATAAAAGCTTTTAAACCAAGAAGACTTACAAAATGAGTTAACATAGACAAACTTCTTACACTTTTCATCAACATTCAAAAACTTCTTACACTTTTCAATTTCTAATATTGATTGTTCAACTTATTTGAAACAATTGTTCTTAATTCAGCAAAATAGTATATATATATCCATCGTGGAAAGATGATTTTTAACTATGTTAGAACTAGTTAGGTCATTCATAATGGTAACACCTGATTATACTTTAGAAAAGCAAATATGATTTAATACGTATATTATAATAGAATGAAAAGGGTGTATTAAAACATGATGTAGAAAGGTATTAGATTTGCGAAAGATTCAGATGACAATAATATATTGGTTTCTGGATTAAGGTTTCGTTGTTTAGCAAATAGATTATATATTAACATAATTACTCAGATTTTCGAAGCATACATACTTACAGCTAAAACGTCATATAATTGCTTTCAGTTCAACCTTGACTAAAATGGCTAATAAACCGTATTTACAAGAAGAATTTTAACTATTTCTTAACAAATTCTGTTCTTTAATTTTTATATTACATGCAGAAACAATGTTATATTTTTTGGAACTGTAACACAACTACCATTTTTTATGTTAGTCTTAAATGCATAAATTTAACTGTATTCCCACAGGAAGTTTGGAATTCATAATAGCAAGCAATATCTTGGGGAAAATGAGATTAAACCTTGGCCGATGATTTAATTCATTTAAAACTCTTTATGGACAACATTATATTTATCAATATGGATTTAACAGAGAATGTCAATTTTTACAACTTAAATTGGAATATATTTGAATAATGAAAGTCAGCAATATGATCAATACATTAAAACGCCATTGATGATTTCTGTACAAATAATTACTGTCATGAACAAGGAAATAAGTGCCAACTCCACTACCATGACAGGTTCGTAAATATATATGCAAACACAATTAACGTGTTAGAGTAGCAAGTATAGCTGTGGAAACTGACCATATCGGAGTCGCAGAAGAGCAATTCTGTATGAGAGACAACTAAAAAGATAATGTCAAAAAGAAACTAAATGCTAACTAAAGCATGATTAACTCTCTAAAGACAAGCTATGATTTATCTAATATAGATCTCGATGATAAAATAACAACCATTAAAGATGTTTCATGAACGGAATATTGCAAGATGGTACATGCCTAAAGTTGAACAACCTAACACAGAAACAAACAAACAAAATATGATACACAATGTAACACAGAAACAAATGAAAAAATTTTGATTCAGGATGGTTAATAATGTCAGTGTAATGCAAAGTTCCACAGACAAAATAGACAAAAGCTGCACTGAAGAAATAGACAAAAGTTGCACTGAGAAAATATAAACAAAGATGCAGTGAGGGAATAGACATATGTTGCACTGAGGAAATATACAAAAGGTTGCACTGATGAAATGGGCAAAACGTTGCAATGAAGACATATACAAAATTTCCACTGAGGACATAGACAATAACTCAACTGAGGAAATAAACAAACGTTCCACTGAGGAAATAGACAAAAGTTGCACTGAGGAAATGGACAAATGTTTCACTGAGAAAATAAACAAAAGTTGCACTGAAGAAATAGACAAAAAGTTGCACTGAAGAAGTAGACAGATGTTGCACTGAGGAAATAGACAAATGTTGCACTGAGGAAAAGGACAAAAGTTGCACTGAGGAAATAGACAAAAGTTGCACTGAGGAAATAGACAAATGTTGCACTGAAGCAATATACAAAAGTTACACTAAGGAAATAAACAAAAGGTTGCACTGAGGAAATGGAAAAACGTTGCACTGAGGAAATAGACAAAAGTTCCACTGAGAAAATAGACAAACGGTTAACTGAAGAAATAGACAAAAAATGGACAAAAGTTACCCTGAGAAAAAGTCAAATGTTTCACTGAGAACATAAACAAACGTTGCACTGAAGAAATGGACAAAAACTGTATTGAGGAAATAGACAAAAAGTTGCACTGAGAAAATAGACAAAAGCTGCACTGAGGAAATAGACAAAAGTTGCACTGAGAAAATGGTCAAGCGTTGCACTGAGGAAATGGTCAAGCGTTGCACTGAGGAAATGGACTAAAGTCGCATTGAGGAAATAGATAAAAGTTGCACTGAGGAAATGGACAACAGTTGCACTGAGGAAATGGACAAAAGTTGCACTGAGGAAATGGACATAGATTGCACTGAGGAAATGGACAACAGTTGCACTGAGGAAATAGACAAAAGTTGCACTGAGGAAATAGACAAATGTTGCACTGAGGCAATATACAAAAGTTACACTAAGGAAATAAACAAAAGGTTGCACTGAGGAAATGGAAAAACGTTGCACTGAGGAAATAGACAAAAGTTCCACTGAGAAAATAGACAAACGGTTAACTGAAGAAATAGACACAAAATGGACAAAAGTTACCCTGAGAAAAAGTCAAATGTTTCACTGAGAACATAAACAAACGTTGCACTGAACAAATGGACAAAAGTTCCACAGAGGAAATATACGGAAGTTGCACTGAGGAAGTAGATAAATTTTGCACTAAGAAAATAGACAAAAGTTGCACTGACGAGATAGACAAAAGATGAACAAGGATATAGACAAAAAGTTGCACTGAGGAAATGGACAAAAGTTGTACTGAGGAAATATACAAAAGTTGCACTGAGGAAATAGAAAAAAGTTGCACTGAGAAAGTAGACAATGTTGCACTGAGTAAATAGACAAACGTTGCACTGTGGACATGGACAAAAACTGAACTGAGGAAATAGACAAAAAGTTGCACTGAGGAAATAGATAAAAGTTGCACTGAGGAAATAGACAACAGTTGCACTGAATAAATAAACAAATGTTGCACTGAGGAAATAGAAAAAGGTTGCACTGAGGAAATTGGCAACGAATGCACTGATGAAATATACAAAAACTGCACTGAGGAAATAGACAAAAGATGCACCGAAGAAACAGACAAAAGTTGCACTGAAGAAATAGACAAAAGTTGCACTGAGGAAATAGATAAACATTGCACTGAGGAAATAGGCAAAATCGCACTAAGGAAATATTCAAAAGTTGCATTGAGGAAATAGACAAAAGTTGCAGCTAATTAACAAAAATATTACTAATACGGATCAGAGGAAATGATGCAGTTAAAACGAATGCATGGATACATTAAATAACTTAACTGAACATGGAAATAGGTATACCGTGTCTTGAGTTTGATATTAGCGTGGGTGTAACCATGAGAAAAGAAAGTACTGAGGACAAATATCAATCCCGATTCCTGTATATATATATATATATATATATATATATATATATATATATATATATATATATACACACAAAAGATGCACGTATATAACCCAGGTGATGGTGATTTAAGTATGAATAAATAAAAAGTTAGGGTTGTAAGACGACAATTAATAGTTATTGATTTAACTACGGTACATCATTATTTGTTGAGTGCAACATTACACACAGTAAATTTATGTCACTGAAAGAAAAGAGGTTTAAACACAGTTTTTGTCAACTTCTGCATTATAACTTCAGACAGCATAAGTTCCCGCACATGAGTATCATTTATTTATTATTGGGTTGAATTAAAGATCAATAACCAAAATGTTGCTCAATCATTACATGTAAAATAAAACGATCTGATCTTTAGAAAGAAAATGAACGACACGCATACATTCCAACAGAGAACAATATTTGTTATATGTAATCGGATAAAATTGCAAAGAAGGGCTTGTTCAGTGACTATTTAAATTAAACACTAGTAGCTAACTCTCTTCCTCTTCAATATAATGACTTTTAGTTAATCGAATGACTGCTTCACCAAAAATTATTGAAAACGAAATGGCCTAGGAGGGACTAATTATGTATTCAGATTAACTGACTGAAAACCAGCTTAAGATAAAAACAGCGAAAACTCAAAGGGAAACGTAAGAGAGTACTTGCATAGTTAAAACCAAAAACAAACCAAAGAAGGTTTGATAACTCAGTACTTGAAAGACGTGGAATATCCTTGTGACCTGTATGAATGTACCCATAATGCAGATGGCATACATGATTTGAAATATCCTGACACATTTACTATACAGAAAATAAGGCAGAACTTCATGAAAAAGAGCACCAAGTAAAATCAAAGACGCCCAAATCTGAATGATTTTACCTACCATTTAATGTCCTGGCAAACTCAAAGAAAATATTAATTATACTTTGGCTTAGTGGTTAGAGCGTCTGCCTTGAATGCGGGAGGTCTCAGGTTCGAAGTCCGTCCGAGTCATACCAACGACTTATAAAAATGGTACTAACAGTTGCCTCGCTTGGCGCTTAGCATTAAGAGGTTAGTGTTAGGACTGGTCGACCTGGTGTCAGGATAATGTGACTGAGTGAGACATAATGCTACATGTCTGCGGCATGATGCCCTAGTGTTAGACATCACTATAAACTGCCACACTGCAGATATCGTAGCGATATGACTGAAAAATTGTTAAAGCTACGTTAAAAGTCCTAATCACACACACACACACACACACACATGCATGTTTAACCTGGATATCTCTTTCAAAATGCTGATACTCCTATAATTGTCTTAGATCCCAGGGGCACTAATATTGTAATTTAACTCATTTAATTTCTTCTTAACGTTATAAAGGCCTTAATATCTAACGTTATTAAAGCCTTAATATCTAACGTTATAAAGGCCTTAATATCTAACGTTATAAAGGTCTTAATATCTAACGTTATAAAGGCCTTAATATCTAACGTTATAAAGGCCTTAATATCTAACGTTATAAAGGCCTTACTATCTAATCTGAAGACAAATTTTAAGTACGAGCAAGAGATACATAACTCCATTATTACCAGACTCAAAATTTCTCTCCAGTGAGGTTCTGTCAAACCGTAATTTCCCTTTTGACTTGAATTGCTGAATGGCAAAATCAAACATAATAGGCTGGAAAATTTCAGACCTACAATTTGACCCTTGACCTGATTGGACAGATGTGGGAAGGCCAAATCGAGTATGAAACTTCATCAAAGTCTTAATATTCCTCAAAGGAATTGCCTCTGGAATCCATGTTAACGCACACATAATGGTCAACAGGTATTGGTCACCTGACTTTGTCTTAGGTAAGGGACCAACACAATCTACCATAATTCTACTAAATGGTTTGTCAAAGGCAGGAAGGGGTTGCAGATCATTTTCTGATTTGGTTTTCCAACCATTTGACAATTATGACAAGATCTACAGTATTTACCAAACTCTCTTTTGATTTTTGGCCAATAAAATTGAGTTATGATCTTGTGATAAGTTTCATTGATCCCTAAATGACCAGCCAATGGAGTTTCATGCGCCAGACTAAGTAGTTCCTGTCAATAAGGTTTTGAAACCTCAATCTGATAGTTCACTTACAATTCGTCATCAGCAGGTACCTAGGGAGGTCTCCATTTTCTCATAAGAATTGCAATGTTAATGAAATAATTTCAAGTTGCGAAATCGAAAGGGGGTGGGGGTCACTTGATCATGTTTGTATCACGTACGCCTAACAAGACCTTGACGAAAACCAATCATTTTATTCTAAGAAATAAAATACAAAAAAAATGTTTACTCTTAAATCACGTAGTCCCTTCATGACCTCGAAAACAACCAATCATTTTAAAATAAAAATAGAACTTATTTACGTGGGTGCTACTAACACTGAATCAAGGTCAGGATCTAGGTCAAAATTTGTCTGTTTACGAAAGAATGATTCAGGTCAACTGATTTTCTGGAAAAATATCATCTCCAGTGAATAAAGTTACAGTACAATAGCATGTAATGAAAAAAATGACTATATATATATATATATATATATATATATATATATATATATATATATATATATATATATAAACTTAATAATTTTAGTTAGATGGCATATTAAGGTGGTTTCGATCGTTTCTAACTTCTTTGGTATTGATAGATTAGAAATGGAGTCTTCATGTATTTGCATTGATACATGTAAGAACGATCTGTGACTTTTGTACTTTGATCTCGCTTATAATTTGAAAACAGCTCTCTCTCTCTCTCTCTCTCTCTCTCTGATGTCTTTGGTCATTCTGAACATCGGCAGTTACTAGACTGGTCCCTTTTTTCTTACGGTGAGTTGGGAGTTCTTTCGTCGCGCTTTCCTAGAATCAGATCAGCATGGATGATACTGAAACATTTCAACTGCAATGTTTAATTTAACATGTATATAGCCCAGGGGTACGAATGGAAGGATCCGAAAATAATTCAACCTCTAAATATATCGAGACACCACCTTGCATTTAAGGGACTAAATAAATTCATGAACCCCATAATATAAATTACGAAAATTCATACACGCCATAACATGGTCTACATGAATTCATGCACCCCATAATATGGACCACATAAATTAATTCACTCCAAAACATGGACTACATAAATTCATACACCCTATACTATTGACTACATAAATTCATACACCAAATAATAGGACTACACATATTCATACACCCCACAATATTGACTACATAAATTCATATACCCCATAATACTGAGTAATGGCGACTCGTTCTCTTGGCACTGATCTCATGTTATACCCCTTTGTACTCAAGACCTTTCATCCAATGTACAACGTGGCTTTTCAAGAAAATTTATTATATACTTCATGCTGAGATACCGATGTATCAGTGTGAAAAAAATTGATATCGCCATAATTGCGATGTCACTTTAGGAACCTCTTTATTCCCCATTTAGGGAGTATCTCTTCCTTCAGGCATGTTCTAAATCCTGTTTTTCCATATTTACGTCTAATTAGTTTTTCATTTTCTGTTTCTTCCCACCCTCCCTTCCTCCCTCTCTCAGAATGCATTATATCTTAAAATGTGTCAGTTGTAGACCCTATGATGCACATTTACGCAATCAACGCGGTGCCATCATCTTTTTATAGAACAAAATGAATTATGGAAACCGTCAGTGACCGAGCTTATATGACTTGTTGTTTTGTGTCGTCCATGTCGTACTGTAATACTATAGTCTGAATATACCTCCCCGTTTGTTTGTACCCCCTACCGATAAAAAAAACCATTTCATCCGAAACGGAACTTTTCAGTAAAAAAGGCGACTCTGGTCCCAAGTCATTTCCAGTTCCTGGACGAGTCCACTTTTACCCCAAATATCTACACACCAAACGTCAACAATATGACCAATGAATGCCTTGCTCACCAATATTACAAGTATTAAAAGGAAGGTCAGTGCAGTCATGTAGTTAACTACAAAATAACTACAGATTTGTTTTGAATCAGCTAATTTTCAGTTATCTCCACTGACTATTTAGTACACCCGCCATATCACGTCTGTCCATTATTCAGTCAATCCGTCAAGGGGTACATACCATTAGGGCTCCTTTTGGGCCAAAACATTCGAAAAATTTCAAAAACGTTGCTGATCTGATAATACCATGGCAAAGCATGTATCATCATTTCTAACACTTAAAGTTTTAAGGTGGCGCTCTAAAATTTCGCATTTTGCATAGGGTTAGAATTTTTAGAAAAAAAAGAATTTCCCCGGCTTTCCTCACTGGTCATAATGGCTATTTAAAAAAAGACCTTGTATATCTCAGGTATAATTCAAATAACCTTTAATTACCTTTATTTTGGTGTATGATTGATGGGTGTACAGCTTGGCCTTACTTCAAATGTGCACCTTTCAAAAAAGTGCTAGCTCTACTTAGGCATTTTCACTTCCTGAACTTCAGAAGTAAATTGTTTAAAAAAAGAGCCGGTACTTTTTTTCATTTATATATTTGGTAATTCATTCACTGCACTTTCAGAAGCTGGTATTGTCTAGTCTGGCAAAATTCATTTTCCCTGTTTTAATAGCTGCTATGCATAGTGTACTTTGGACAAATTCAGGCTGCTTTTTAGCACAAGGGAGCAGTCATTTTAGTTAGCAGTGTGCTTAGATCATGTACAATTTCCAAAAGTACAATATCCAAAGAAATATCATCCACATTACCTTAATGTAGCATAGAGGTATGCCAACATTCTCTCCACTGTGCATGTTTTAAATGCAAAAGACTTCACCTTACATACGCCACTCTCTCAAAAGTACATAATAACAGGTGAGCACTCCCTAAGTGATCTTTAATAGTTATGTGATATGACGTCAAAAGGCTCGTGCTTATGACATCACAAATATGCATTTGTTGCTAAAATTGGAGATATTTTATAAATATTAAGTTGGTCCACTCGCGGCAACCATCTTCATATCTTTACAGGATATAACGGTATTGGTGATTAACCTATTACAAAAATATCGTATAATATCGTATAATATCGTAATAAATTTAACTCCGTCAGAGTTCATTGGTGCCTTACAGTTCTTCGAAGGTCAATTATTACCTTTATCCAAACTGACCTTTCTGATACAATGATCGCATAAGAAATTTTGACAAACCATATGTCCACTGTAGCATTTATACATATAGTCTTATGCAACTGTGAAATGAACATATTAGTTTGCTTCAACTTAAAAGGGCACGTATTCGTCAAAGCCAAAAAAAATAAAAAATAAACTAAAATAAAAACAATGAAGAAAACCCTGACAAATTTCGCCATATTTCTGCATCTTCAACAGACCTCATTATATTAGTTGTAAAAACTGTGATTTAGCCGATAGAAGGAAATACAATATTTTAGTTCAATAGAAAATCACCTCCACCGAAAAAAAAACTAAATTCAATCTTTATTAGCTTAGAGTAGATGAATTTGCTTTATACATATGAATTATTGTCTAAATTATAATATAAAAGCTGTAACTAAGGTGGGATGATTGTGCTTACACAATATGTTTTACTGTAGAAGAGATCGTACTGACACTAAAGGACCTTTTGGTTGAACCAGGAAGTGTTGATACTGGTATTTACTATTTCTACCTATGGTATTGATATAATAGGCAGGGAAACTTTCAGTGGGGTGTGAACACCCGGGCAAGATATTTATCACAGAAGCTCAGTAACATAACAAACGCTTATTTAATAAATTATCAAATATTCAGTGGACTTATTAAATTACGTATAATTCAGAAATAAAAGAAGTACGCGCCTGAAAACCGTAGGATGACTCACAGTCTTACTAAGGAATAAATATGCTTCACTTACTCAAATACTCCATTTTTAACTTTCTTTGTTTAATCCGAAAGTTGGATTTAGCCCGAATATGTTTCGTGCGGATCCATTTGGCCACACGTGTTAACATACGCGACGCGTGTCAAACAGGTAATTTAAGGATCATGCATATAATAATAATTTTAAAATTCACCATTAATTCGTGACGTTTTATTTTCTTTTAACAAAAAGAATAATTTTAAAAACATAAGAACTATTTTGCCATTTATAATGAAAATATGCTATTAATATCATTAAAGTCGTAACACGAGTCCTCGAGAATGTCCTTATAGTCCTTGCTGATGGAAACTACCGATCTAACGTTACTGTGAGAAAGAACAGTGGTACGTAGCACCAGGAAAAAACCTTGCGGTAAACCGCTATATAGGTAATACCGCGAGCAGCAGAGAGGGCGAATCCCACAAAGTATTTCGTTTAACAGAGCCCTCTATCGAAGACATTTTAGATAGAAAGATTATTTTTCACAAAATAAACCCTTCTAGTCAGAAAAACATGACAAAATAGGCTTTCTCCGCTGACTTGAAGTGTTATCTCATGAAAATATCTACCTATACAACTATTTCTGTCCACACAGGGGTATCTCGCGAAAACACTCGGTGGCGTCGTCGCCCTCTCTGCTGCTGAAATGCTAGTGTTTCTGTGAAAGTCCCTGGCAGAGTTTGCTTGTCGTCGCCGTTTCTGCTGCTGTGAATTAAAAATTTCAGTTAACAATAATGGCCAACATTGGAGAAGCACATTCCGCAAGACTAGCTCGAGAGCGACTAGAAACAATAAAAAAATTTCTTCCTGTACGAGATAGTGTAAGACAAAAATTACAAGCGCGGCAGCAAGCACAAGTTGAATTTGCAACAGGTGCAGAAGAATTATTTAAACCCGTTACAACAGCTACTGAAAAAGCTGCGGAGATCACAGAAAGAGCTTTATTGGGAGATGAAAAGGGTATTCTTCCAGTGCTAAAACAAACCGCCGAACAGACTGAAAAGATTGCAAAAAGAACCAAACAAACAAAAAAGATTTTACAAAAACTTCCAACTGATATAGTTGCAGCTCAACCTCCACCCACCGCTGAAGTCGCCGAAGCTGCTGCACCCAAAGCAGCAAAGGAAATTGTTGAACTGACTGCAAAATTTAATCCGGGTTTTATTAAACTCCTTAAAAACACACCAGAAAAAAAATTACCTGAATTGATATTAGTAAAGCTCTTAGTGTTTTGACTGACCGGGATAAATTACTCGATATTGCTGCACATGATTATGATTCTAGAAAAAAATTATGTAAAACCTCAATACGTTAAAAAAATAAAACCCGAAGACTGGGCTCCTTTATTATATTTTGCTTCTAAAAATTTACCTATTAATGCAAAAGATCCCGGGTATAAAAAATTTGTAAAAGATGTAGAGGAAAAATAACGACCACAATCTCCAGAAGAATTTTACGATGTCTCCGACATTGGTGCAACTGGCAGTGGTTTGGGGGGTGATTTTATTCTCTGCCCCGATAATATTATCAATGACGTATCGCAGTTAGAAGTTCTCATCGGAGGAAGACTTGCCGGAAATAACTCACCAGAAATAGTTAATGAAGCAGCTGATATCTGTCAGCGATTATTTCAAGGTGGTATCATGGATACTAGCATCTATCGAGAACTTATTGATGAACTCACGGACGGTGACTACTACAGCAACTAGTTAAATAAATAACTAATTAAATAAAATGATCGTACACAATTCTCATCGTAGATCAGTCATGGTCAGGGTGGTAAATTCACGAGTACTCGTATACAGGATGACATATGGAAACGGACTCGGCGATGTTATTCGGGGTTTATTCGCGAGGATGGCACCAAAGCAATACCGATCGCAAAACAATTATCGATGAAAGCCATTGATGTTATTAAAGATAAAGCTACTGGCGCTGTTGGTAGCGCTGCCAGTAAAGCATTCCTGGCAATCAAGGACAGACTAGCACGATTAATGCGCAGAACCAAAGGGGGTCCACCACCGGTAAAATTACCAGCCACCGAAGATATGCCCGCGGATGTTATTAAAGTAATAAATGATGCCGCAAATCAAAAACTAACAGCCTTGATAAATCAAGGGGCTGAACAAATAAACACAAGTTTGATGGCGGGAAGCGGTCTTCGTTTTAGACGATAACTTTTATAATAAAATGTTTAACCGGGAATCCGACCCAGCATTCGACATAGACGAACCGGTCCTTAAAAATGAATCAGTGCGTGATTATCAGTATTATTCTTATGACGCACGAGAACCAAATAAACGAGGACGAATTGAACTTCAGGTTCAAGATACAAGTAGATATTTCCTGCCCGCTGAAGCATTTATTGAAGTAGAAGGAGAAATTATAAAAACAGATGATACAGAATACGGACCCAATGTTAAAATCGGTTTTGTCAATAACGGAATTATGGCCTTGTTTGATAGTGCTATCTACATGATTGATGGAAAAATATTGAATCGATTCAGAAGGATGTCGATGTTGCTACAACAATAATTGGTCTAGCAAGATATTCTGATGATTATACAAGATCATCTGGTCCATCAATGATGTTTGCCAAGGATACTTATAATTTTCCTAACAGTGATCAGTACGATATTAGACGACCAAGAAACTTTGCCGATAACGCTGACGCTGATGTGTGGCCGGTGGTTCGTGGTGCTAATGCAGAATTTAATTTAGGTTTCGCTGCACGTAGACAAATGTTGAAAGGTAATCGTAGAAATTTTTCATGTGCCATTCCGCTGTCGCACATCTTTGGATTTTGCAGAGATGTCAGAAAGGTAATTTTTGGAGCAAAACATACGGTCGTGCTTGTTAGAAAAGCCAACGACAATGATGCTATATGGCGACCTCTAGGTGACGCTGGTAAGGTAAACATAACAAAACTATCACTGTGGATGCCGGTAATGACTCCTGCAATTACTGAAGAACAGCGACTACTTTCTTTTATGGATCAAGGTGGTAAAGTGTTGTTATCGTGGCTTACAACAACCACAGATAGTGCTCAAAGTACCAATAACAGTTTATTCACATGGCATATAGCATCACAGCATGGGGTTGCCGCGCAGCGACATATTTTCATTGCTCTTCAGAATGTTGCACGGGTCGGTAATGAAACACGTTCGCATATGATATTTGATCAACTTGGTATCACTGACGTTTCTCTGAGAATAAACGGGCATCAAGAACCGTCTGAGAACATACTGTTAGATTTTGGTAATAATCATGTTGCACGTGCATATCAACGATTGACAAAGTATCTAGCGCGCGATCTAAACATCGATACTGGTTTGCAAATATTACAATTGGATTTTATATCTCATTATCCAATCTATTACTTCTCGTTAGAGCATCTTGATTTAACCAGACAGTCTGTCGTTGATATACACTTTCGGGCTACCGTGAATAGAGACGTAGGAGCTATAGCTAATTACAGAGCAATCGCGGTCATACTTTCCGACAAAGCAATGTTGCTTGAAAGTGCTGGCGGCCGAATGATATTCGCTGATGCACCAGTACAAAACATGTAAACAATTAGATCAATCTCGTATTAAATAAAATGTCATACAGTCACGCTAATGTTAATCTGACTCCTGGTCAGGCTAAGAAATTACAATCGAAAAACGCGAGCACATGTGGTACAACGATAACACTAAAAAATGATCAGATTACTGGCGGTCCAAACAAGTTATCGTTGACTAAAACCTAACTAAAACATTTCAGTAAAGCAAAACAAGCAACGACTGGAGTTCGACTTGATTTCTCTCCAGCCGCGGTCAAAGATATGGTTAAAACCGGTGGTATATTTCCACTTCTCGCAGCAATACCAGCGTTGATAGCTGCTGCTGCCCCTGCAGTCGCTAAGACCGTTGCGTTAGGAGCAGTTGGAACCGCTGCTGGAATGGCACTAAAGAAAGCCACAGGAAAAGGATACAGAAAAAAGGGACGAGGGCTAAGATTCCCAGGAACTCCGCCATCATGGTACCCAAAACGGTTCTAAGTGTTTTCACATCAATGTCAAATTTTGATTTGCTCGATGCTGTTAAACAATTAAATATAAAAAATTTCAGAGACGTCTTTATGCGAGATCAATTACTACAACAACCGAATAATCCAGAAACCGGAATTATTAATCTTGATAACAGCGATGGTCCAGGAACTCACTGGGTTGCTTACGCGATCGATCCACGTGGAATTATCTATTTTGATTCGTATGGGTTAGCACCGCCAGTTGAGTTTCTCCGATATACAAAAAACATCCCCCTGACAGGGAAAGTTTGGTATTCAACGTTACCAACACAAACACTGACCGATCCTCCGATATGTGGCCGTGAAGTATTAAATGTTCTTGATGCGATCTCGAAATCAAAGATTTCACCTCACAAAATCGTGCACGAGTATACTATGGGTCGATTTAAACAGTTTCCTATCAAATAATGGTTGATATTTACGGAAGATCTCTTCTCGAAACAAAAACAAAAAAATCGCGCCGATGTGGATTTATCAAAATATGCGACCAAGGATGAAATCGATAATCTTTTAAGTCTGACCGGGATAGACCCAGATGAGGTTGTTATTTTTCAGGACCGGCACGAAAAACTAAAAACCAGCGATATCAGATGGCATGAAATAATTCGTAGGGTTATTGGAGCCAGTCCGGGTAACATCCCTGTGTTCACCGACAGCGGAAAAATCAGAGATTCGCTGATATCAATTTCAGCGCTTCGAGATGACACACAAAATGCTGCAGGGGAACGTGTAGCGAAGACCGGTGATACAATAACAGGTGAACTCAGCATGAACGGCAACAAAATAGTGGTTTTAAGAGATCCAACATCCACGGAAGATGCCGCAAACAAACAATATGTTGACGCAAGCGCTAGCGCCGTTGACGGTAAACTAACCACGTTGCGGGCAGAGTATGATGTTCATGTAAACGCGTTCACAAGACTTCGAAGAAACTTTCAAAAAACCGATGATGCCACGGATAAGTTCTTTGGAACTCCTCCCGTCATCGACATGAAACTTTCTGATATTAAACAAAAACTTACTGGTAACGCCAGCGAAGTCAACGCGATTAATGCACGGTTAGGTGTAGTCAGAACAGATAGAAGTATTTCAGATCAAATCGCGTTGATGCAAAATAATACTGACACGATCAAACAAACACAGCAAAACATCGTAACGGGGATTCCTGAGATCGTTAGCAAAACCAGTTTGATTAAAGTCCTCACTGGAGTTACTCCTGGGCATATCACCAACATAGTATACACCGTATCATCGGGATTTGCAACATGGTCCAAACAAAATAATACTATCAAATATACAGCAGCAGCCACTGGAGTGTATAGACTGTCTGTGTTCATTGCCGCTAAATTTGAAATCTTCACAACATATCCCTGGAGACATTCCACCGATAAGTATTCCGGGGTTGTGACTATCATATTAAACAAGGAAACCGAAGAAACATTTATACTGGAAGCCGCCGACAAGAAATTAACCGCAACATCTTACTGGTGGTGTTTGGAATTTGTAGCTGAAACGCCTCAATTGGTTACCGCGTAAAATAATAAAATGGCATCAACGACAACTCTAATGACAGAGTCATTAAGTGCGCAGCAATATAGATACGATCAAGAACGCGAATGACATTCAGAGTTAAAAGATACTATTGACAAATGCGCAACAAAGATAAAAAAATACAAACGGCGTGTAACTATATTAGACACAATAGTGTATTCGGTATCCGCGGTAGTTGCATCTACTGGGGTGCTATTTTCTGCGTTAACTCCGGTGACAGCTGCAATTACAACTGCAGTTGTGATTACAATCACAATTTCAACGTCAACGACAATTGCAGGAGTTGATAATATAATTGCGAAAAAATATCATCGTGTGCGCTAACAAAATTGCACGAATATGAAAAGTTAAACAGCGCCGCCACAAGCACCTACTCGAAATTGTCGTCGTTGATATCATCCAGCCTTGACGATACAACAATATCAGATTTCGAATTTGTGCAAATGGCAGGGGTGTACAACGATTACACAAAGAAGTTCGATTTGAAACGACAGCATATAAATAATGACGCAATTACTTCAGCAGATAGTCGCAAATACAAGCCCGGCGCGAACATCTTTGTTAACAGTAACATGAACTAAGCCACAATTCAGTATTAATTTTCCAACTGCGATTCCAGTAAGCGAGATCGCGTTAGCACAATTACGAGTATATCACAGTTGGCCCAATATCAGATCAGCATCGTTTGGAAAATTAGCAGCAAATAATTCGTTTGTGTTTGCATATAAAAATAAACCCGATGGCACCCCAGACTGGAACGTCATTGTGTTACCAACCGGGTCTTATCAAATCGAAGAAATCAATGAGGAATTACAACGTCGAATAAAAAATATTACAACAAAGGAATCCAAAATAGCAATAACTGTTCATGAGCCAACTCTGTCATCCGCGATCGAAATAAACACCCCAGACTACGCCGTGGATATATACAACAGCTCAATCAGAACAATGTTAGGATGGCCTAAATCAAAACCGCCTGAAATACCAATACCACCAGCACCTAAAAAGTCTGATTATATCACTGACAAACAATCATATCACGGAATTTCCCGTGTCATACAAAAAATCTCTGGATATTATAAAAAGTGTATCATCGGGTAGAGATTCTCTTGAAATTGACTTAGGAGACGATGACATTCGGTGGGTTTTTGATGATGCTCTTTTTCTTGAACTAAAAAGATATTATTGCAATTTTTGAATCGATTAATAAAGAACATAAAGAACTACTGACGCGACTACGGCGATTCTTCCAAGAACATCTTTTTGACATAGCAAGTTCACGCAGCGAAATTATTAAGCTGATTGAAAGATTAAATCAGCTTGCCGCAGACATGGAATATATTAACTAGCGAATGATTCAGGTAGTAATTGATACTGGTACCAACATTACCGCTAGGCAACGATTTCTAACTGATCACTCACTGACAGCAGCAACTCTGCCAAATTATAAGTTTCCCGGATACAACGTGCGCGAGATGAAAAAATCAGTCACCGACCTCATCAACGAGTCCTTCGATGACATACTCGCACAGCACAGAAAAACACTACCGGAGCCAACTGTCCTCAGACATAACAATGACACCGAAGGGCAAGGCCGGCATGTATCCCCGGGCATCGTAAATATAACTTCAGTGGTCGCGGTCAATCTTGTGTGTGATGTCATCGATGGCAGTTACAGCAAAGACATGACATTATCAAATCAAGCCCAGCAAGGATTTATTCTTTATTCATTTACTCCGAAAGAACCACCTGGATTTCTGATTGTGCAAGAGCCAATCAATCCGGTCTATCTACGATGTCATAATCCATGGCTGACCAGAATAAATTTCACGCTGACAGACCAGTCTGGGAATCCCCTTGATTTGCGAAATGAAACATTACATATTAGTCTCCTGGTGAAATCGTAAAACGATTTCCAAGTCCTAAGACTTTCAATCCTGAGGATTTCCAATTAATAATATTATATTATAATAATGTCCTTGAAGAAAAAATGTGACGATGATTTCATTCATGATGTCACTGACGACGACAGTGATGATGATTTCATTGATGATAGCAGTGATAACAGTGATGTCACCGATGACAGCAGTGATGATGACAGCAGTGATGTAACTGACGACAATAGCAGTGATGTCACCGACGACGACAGCAGTAATGTCACCGTCAACATAAAAAATATTTCAATAAATTATTTTAAACAATAAAAAAATATATTAAAAATCGCGGAAGTCTTCGACTTGAAAATCGAAGATTTTTAGGATTGAAAATCGTTCACGATTTCACAATTGATCAAGCAAGTATCATATAATGTATCACCGCGTGAAATGTTTCATACATAATAAAGAACTTCTTGATAGCGCTGTTAAAACCGGAAAAGTTACCCCGGAAAAACAATTGTTGATATATACGGTCATGACGATTTTATACTGACTGATGCACAACTGCAAGTATTGATAAAAAGATCATCTTGTGATCGCGCATTGCGATATACATCAAATCCTCGAGTATATACGCGTATTTAGATCGTAGATTAGATTGATAAATCTATAGATTTATATCTTAAATATGTACCACCACATAGATGTTTTTGTGTATGACAAACAAGCACTCGAGCAAGCAGTTAGGGCTGCATTTGCACAAGAAGAAATTAACGTTAAATTGCTCATTGATGAATACGGAGAAGAAGATTTCTTACTAACACAGAGGAGTTAGATAATCTCAGACGCGAGCATATTACCGCAATAGTATGTGACAGAGATCAAATTCTCAATTATGCACACTCCTGCATTGAACCCAACCAACTAATCACCTTGATTTCGTCATCTTGATTTTGTTGTCCCGGGACGTTGTTGTCATCTTGATAAAATCCTTGACTTTGTCACCTTGCTTTCATCAAGGAATTAAAAAAATATATTACTTTTTTTACTTTCGATTTCATTTCCAAGTACTTGATTTCATCAAGGTGACTTCCAAGTAAAATCCTTGACTTCGTCCCTGATTTCATCAGGGTGAGTTATTTACTTCCTCGTCAGTGACTTCGTCGTTGACTTTGTCCTTGATGAAATCAAGGGACATACAATGTTTCAATTTTCTAACGAGAGTATTTATTATCTTTTTTGTTTCATACTCGGCTGCCAATGCCAACCTAATGTTTTCAATTGCACGAGATAATGAAACAAATTCATTTATTTGTGCTTCTTCTTCTACTGTGTCCAGCGATTTATACAAATTATTTTGAATTTTTTTTAAGAATCGATATTGAGAAGGAAGAATATAACGCCCTGCGCGTTTAGCTTCATGCAATGATTCAAAATCGGACATAATTGTTTCAGGATTTAGTGATAAATTAAATCCTTGTTATTCTAATTTTTTAATAGCATCAATCACATTATTGATATTTTCGTAATTCATATATATATATATATATATATATATATATATATATATATATATATATATATATATATATATATATATATATATATATATATATATATATATTATATATTTAAATGAAAAAACATCACATCTCCTTGAGCCTCTAGGGTGTCTTATAACATCCTACCAAACCCAGGAGCGGAAACACGACCCCCATGTGAGCCTCTAACCTGTCAAATAACAGTCTAGAGAGCCCAGAGGGTGTGTTTGCGAGAGACGAGACATTCCCCGTATTGAACCCCTAGCTTATCTGAATGATATGCTAGCATGGTTCATATAGGGACAACACACAACATGTAGTATTTACATCTGTAAAGCTTCTAAATTGCCACCGCATTTTAGCAAGCTTGCACATTAGTATTGTAGACATATAGTAGAAGCATATTTACAGCATTGTATTTACAGAAGCATATTTACAATTGCATATATAACTTAATTCTAACGGGGTTATATTCAACGCCCAACAAAGTTGCACACCCTCCCCCAAAATCAATCCCGCGGAGTGGTAAAAGACCACCCCGTCAGGGGCGATAACGGGGAAAGTTGTGCAACTTCGTTGGGTTTCGAAACCCCGTACATAATTCGGACGCTATAGTATATAAACCGACTGATACTTGGAAGTTCAAAAATAGCTCAGCGTGATTTGTTTAAAATGTTTTTTCTTAAATATGATCGCGTGGAAAATACAGATGAACCATAACCCCGAACAAGTGTAATAAAATAAAGATTTTATCCGCAAAAAAATAGATAAATAGACAATTACGCCTTTGTCAAGGATAAAATAATTCTTGACTTTGTTAAGGAATAAAGGGAAGTTATTTACTTCCTTGTGCACAGAAAACCGTCTGCTCGTTGTGTTACCTGTAAACGATTTACCTCTGTAATGGTAACAGACAGTTAACAAATTCTGAATTTAAGCTCTTAACTGGATTTATGAAAATACTGACAAACGCGAGACTGTGACGCAGTGTGTATACAGTTGGCTGTAAAAGAATACCGCGCTGGATAAATTTACCTGTCAAGGAGTGCGCAACACTTCCTGACAAGGGGAAATAATTGTATCATTGACTTTTACGCAGTCGCTGTAGAGTTATCTCCCATTAAAAAACTTCAGGATTATATAAATACCTAACAATAATAAAAAGTAATCCTTTCCCTGTTATATTTTTTTGACAACGCGGATTTATATATATTTTCTGCGACTTTTCGTACTGAAGCCACACAAATACCAAAATGATTACTGGCTGCATTCATCGAATGAAATGTTTTTTGTTCTTTTGTATTTAAATTTATGGAAACAATCTTCTTGGCGTATTTACTATAACAACCAGTGTTTCCGAATTGACAGTTCTCGCGCTGTGTGACAACTCTCAGATTGGATAAAGAATTATCGGTTTTTACACCATTGATGTGATCAATCACAAGACCGTCTTTGATCTCTCCATAGAAACACTCGTACACGGCCCTGTGATTATAATAATGTTTTTTCCCAGTGCCGAATCTATGATAACCAGAATTATTAACAACACCAACTGGTTTTTTCAGCCTACAGTGTCTGACTATTCGCTCGCGAGATGCTTCGTAATTTTCGAAGGTTGGATGTGGAACAAATTCTTGGCTCATTTATATAATAATATATTTGTCTAATTTATAATTTGTCTGAAAACTTAGTTAAATAATCGCTTTCGGATTTCAGCGCATCTCCATTATTTTTTTTATTGTAATATCGTTTGAGTTCACGGTCTCGCTTTCCTCCGCAAATTGCACATAACTGCGTTTTACCTCTGACCCCAATACCACATCGAAGGCATGGTATTGGTCCTGTGCTTCCTCGTTTGATGCTTTGTAGGTGTTCACCGCAGAATTCCTTCCTGCAGGATTTATTACAGACTGTTACAGATCCAACTTTTAACCACTTGCAATGATTCATTTGTATATATAATATTTCTTATTTAAATATTGGTCTTAAATATAATACGGAGGAGTTTTCGAGGTTATCTGCAGTTGGCGCCGGGAGATTCGATCTTGACAGACTAACCCGGGACTTACGACGACAATCCCTGACTGATCTATTTAATATTATCAGGAATGCCAAAAAAGAATTCCGCGACGACGGCGCATCTCACGTGTGGTCGTCATTTAAAATTATCCGCGACGATTCTGTCAATGTTGTTGACAAAGTCATCGATGCTACAATGAATGATGCACGAGCAAAAACAATTATTGATTATCTCACCCTTGATGAACATCAAGGTGGTCGGAAATATTTTTTCAGAATAAAATTTATTGTGCAAGCAGTTTCCGATACGTGGGTTATCCGTGACAAAAATGACCCTGTCCTTGATAATGGAAAGACCGTTCTGGTAAGTAAAGATTCCAAACCAGGAATGCTGACTGGGATTGATAAACCATATTACGCTCGAGCGTATCCTGTGACCACAGTCATTTATGGAATCTATCCAATAAAAAACCAAAAATTGATAAACTCACCCCGATGAGAACGTCGTCAATGACTTCGTCAATGACTACGTCGTTGGCGCTGAATTGTGTAGCCGAGCGAGTAATGGAACATTTTAAAAATGCGATGCGCGGAAACGGTTTGACTGCGTTAAGACAGTCCAAGATAGCAGCGTGGGCTGAGCGGGTCAAACACACAGGAGCGTCAATAAACGATGTTGCCAAGCTAGAAAGCGCATTAAGATTTCCCATAACCGTAACAACGATAACAAAGGAAGTATTATATAAATCGAAATATAATCGATACGGGGCTCCAATAAATATCATTGATCATAACGCTCATGCTTGGACTAACGCAGTTACGATATTTCCGCGGGATCGTGTTGTGAAATATTATCAGGGAAATATATTTGATGCTATCAAACAGATAAGCAAAACCGACCCTGTGTCGATGTGGTTGTTTAAAAGCTCCGAAGATTCCGAGTATGATCAATTTGTAAAACCCAACGGTGAATTATACCGGACGGAGTCGTTGCAACAACAAATGAAAAAACTCGCAGAGAAATATGTGAAAATCGAAGAAAACATCGAGCAGTTACTTGTTAATTGTTTTACAATTCCGAGTGTTGCCGCTCACGCTGCAAGAGAAAGAAATTCATGGAGACCAACCCGAAGTCAGTTTCTCTCGGATATACAATTAAGTTGTGTCGAGTATGGGCATGGCGGGCTGTGGAATACCCGGTATGACTACGGGATATGATTTCCGTGGATATGATCGCGTGTTATCCGGGAAGCTTTCTCGGGATGGGCGAGTGCCGCGAATACTTTAAACGATTTGGTCATCCCACGAACTCGATGACACGAGTTGCTATAAACGGTCCTTTACCCGACTTTGACCTGACAGGATTTGCTCGTGTGACTTCGTTTGAATTTGCCGCGGGACTTCATCCGTGCTGTTATGTTTGGTTTGGCAGACACTTCAGTGAAAAGCGCTGGGTGCCAATAGTGTTATTGCGATATATGCTTGACAGCTGAATACTGGTATCGTTGACTGTCAGTGAAGCAATCATATCATATCGACCGCAGACTTCAGTTTGGTTACCAACACCGGAGCGTATCAGACTCGATGAAGTTATTAGCGAGTATGCACGAGAGAGTCCAAATACTCCCATGGATGTCATTATCGGTGAGGCTTCTAAAGTTCTCAAGATCAAACTTAGCAATAGTGAAAAAATAGCAAAAGATCTCGGACGAAGAATAATCGGTAAATTTACTCAAGGTGGTGCATATGATCATAAACTACATCACTCGCGACTGATTATCGATGATGCTGAATTGGATTTTATAATTGCTGATGCCGTTGCGAGAAATATATTTTGTAATCGGGAGGATGCTTACTTGTCCGACGGGAAAAAGTTGGGCACAATTGTAAGTTATATCGACGGAGAATCGCCTCAATACACACATCTAAGATCTTCGATGCTGGCTTATGTTTCTATAAATTTGCTATCAATGATAAATCGATTTCCTGACACCGCAGTTAGAGTTGCAACGGATTCATTTTATATCAATAAAAGATACTTAGAATCACTGGCTCGTTTTACAAAGAAAGTCGAAGACTTTTACGATGAATCATGGAGTTCGTGGAGAATAAAAGCGGAGATGTTACATGAATATTGTGAATCCGCTGATGTTACAATTAAGGATAATTATTGGAACTCAGAATTATCAGAAATGTCGAACGCACCATCTGTGCATGATCCAATCACCAGACACAAAACTGTTTATTTGAACGGGCCGTTTGGGTCTGGTAAGACAACTCGAGCGATTAAATTATTTCGAAATTCAGATATGATTGTTCTAACACCTACACACAGGCTTGCCAGGTAGATGAACAACGAGGAGTCAATTCTTGTACTTATCACAGCTTTTTCAAATACAGCGGCGGTGTGTGGACGTCAGATCTAATGGGAACAAAATATATTCCCAAGAAAATAATTTGGGATGAGATATGTACGGTACCGTTGGAAACGTTAAAAACATTTCTTGATTGGCTGCTAACAGCGAATACTGCAGTGATAATGTGCGGCGATCACGGTCAGCCACCTCCGTTTGTCGGCGTATCTCCACATTCGTGGTTAAAAGATTTTGTTGATTATTATGAAGAAGTGTCTGATGATCATAGAGCACTTGATGCAACGTTGAAGGAATTTAAAACATTAATCAGATTACAACCGAATAAAATTCAATGTGAATTTATGCGCGAGATGATTCCTGAAACTTCAATGAGCGACTTTTGTAGCGCGTGGAAACCAAACGATTTGATAGTGGCAAGTAGAAAGATAGTCAGAGACACACTTCAACAACAGCTATTTCAGTTACAAGAAAAGTTTCCAATGCTGCCAGTGCCGTTATGTTATAGACCAGCTGATACGCGGTTGCAGAATATAGATGTTGATATTCCTGGGGCAGAGTCAAGGAAACAGAATTTAGTATTGAATGATATTGTGTTAGTTGATATTAATGCTGTCAAAGATGCACTAAAAATGAATAAATCCCCGTGGACGCTGCGATACGCAATGACAATTCATTCATCTCAAGGACTAACTATCAGTGATACAGCTGTCTGGATTGTTGATGATCGAACCGAATGGTCAAACTTGGTCTACTTGGCTGTGTCCAGAGTCAGAAGAATATCTCAACTGCGAAGAATTGTCTTGGAAGATTCAATAGCTGATAATAATGAAAACAACAGCAACATAATAAGAAAAAAACTCGCCGGTTACAAACAGAGCGACAAAAAAAAAATAATCGCGATTTCGACCTCGACGATGACTTCGTTGTTGCGCTGAAACAACAGCAGAATAATCACTGCGCGAGCTGTAATTGTATAATGCTATGGCAGTATTCGAGTAATAATCCAAGACAATTCACCGTAGATAGAAAAGATAACAGTCGCGGTCATACACGCGATAATATCATGTTGACCTGTCTTGAGTGTAATCGACGTAGAGGCGCTAGTGCTAGTTAAGTGATCGGGGTGGTAATTGTGTGTCCTCGGGAATTACTTGTAATTGCTCACGTGTGAATCCACGTTGAGGAGCAGTTGAATCCAACCTGTAGATTGCTGGTCTACCAGTGGATCTTGTTATGTTAGATATCTTGTGTGTGGTAACACTCCAAATAGGATCAGTCGCTCTTCGTTTACCGCCTTCAAGTTCACCTGGTTCATATAAATATCTCACAGTGACATCACCTAATATTGGCTGCGCTGAAGAATCACGTCGTACGGGTATATGTTTTTTTGTGATCGCGATGGCAGGTTTCATGTTGGTTGTTCGAGTTATTTCATTATTTAGCGCAGCTATCACACTTGGTAATCTTGCAACCCATTCACGAGATCTCGTATCCTGAATGAATTCCTTCGCGTATTGATATCCAAATAACCGCTCAGCAAGTGTTCGATTAAATCGCTCAACAATTGCCTGATCACGGTGAATTTCAGTATGTCCTCGTCTGATGGTGACATTATGTTGTTTCATCAGCGATGATACTACACCTTGAAAATCTTTGCCAGGATCAACTTGCAATAAATTTGGCCATCGCAGACCACTCTGTGGTCCAGAATCTCGTTGATAAATTCGTTCAAACGCAGAAGCAACCTCGGATGCTGTTTTAGTTGTTAAAGGCTCAGCATCTTTGTATCTACTTGCAACATCAACTACAGTTAACGCGTACTTGTATGTGTTTTGACGTCTCCGGATTTTAATAGTATCGTGTGGCAGAAATAATATATCAGCCTGATGAACTTCATTTGGCACACTAACATTGAAATGCGCAAAGTGAATTTGTTTAGGACGCGGCAGATAAATTTGCCATATTGCCTGTCGGGATAACCACTTTTTAGCAGTAGCTCGCGTAACTTTTGCTGCTTCAGCGAGTTTACTAATTGCTGCGCTACCTCTCCAATATCCGCTTGGGGAATAATAAATCGACTCCATTATATACCAGCACCTAGCGCTAATTTACCTTTCATTGCGGATTTTATTAACCAGGATGCTAACTTTTCTTTGAAAGATTTATCAGTTATGGCATTTAACGCATGAATTAATTTCACGTCCGCGAGATGGCGCTATTGCAAATCCTTACTTCGGTAAGCTACATCAAGCGCATGACACGCCTTATCGATAGCATTTATCGGATACTCACCTGGCTTTGGTTGATCTTGGGCATCAAGTCTGATATCAAGTCGGGTTCCAGGACCACAGTAATTATATCCTGGAAGATGTTTTTCTCCTGGGTATTTAGCCCACGGAGCTCCTGGTAATTTTCCTAACTTGGCTGCGATATCACCGCCTCACTTTTTTTTAATATAAATTTAAACTTTTTTGTACCGCATCGTTCACACTTGCCTGTAAGTGCAGATCGATTATTTTTTGTTGTAGTGGTTGTTATGTCCGCAGTTGGGGTACGTGTTCTACATTTCACACAATATAAATCCATATTATTTTATGATATATCTAATGGAGATTACTGACTTTTCTGCTACAAAACGACGAGAGCCAATCAAACATAACTTAGTGCTACCAAATTCTGTCCGAATGATTATTATAGGCCCATCTGGGTCGGGTAAGACGCAGTTGTTACTTAATTTAATAATGAAGTGGATGAAGTGGGATAAGTTGTATTTGGTAGCTCCATCTGTGGACGATCAGCGATGCTACAGCGTGCTAAAAGATTTTAACGAGAATGCAGCGTCGATAAACGACGGTGATGATATTATTGAATTTATTACTGACATCGATGAGTCGCCGGGTATGGATGATATTGATGGGATCATCAATGATTTAGTCGTGTACGACGGTGTGATGCTGGACAAACAAACAAACCCTGCCAGGATATTTTCACGCGGCAGACATAAAAACGTGCATGTGATTTATGTAACTCAACGATATACACAAATTCCGAAAGTGATCAGAGATAACTGTAACATTCTTGCGCTGTTCAACGGCGTTGACATACATACGTTACGAAATATACATCAGACTTGGTGCAGCGGCGACATGGACATAAATAAATTTAAACATTTCTTTAGTCGTGCTCAGGCAAAACCACACGGATTTGTAACGATAAATTTACATGATCCTCGAACACGGTATCGAATTGGGTTAGATACAATTTTCAGCTAGACAGCAGCAGAAACGGCGACGACAAGCAAACTCTGCCAGGGACTTTCACAGAAACACTAGCATTTCAGCAGCAGAGAGGGCGACGACGCCACCGAGTATTTTCGCGAGATACCCCTGTGCGGACAGAAATAGTTGTATAGGTAGATATTTTCATGAGATAACACTTCAAGTCAGCGGAGAAAGCCTATTTTGTCATGTTTTTCTGACTAGAAGGGTTTATTTTGTAAAAAATAATCTTTCTATCTAAAATGTCTTCGATAGAAGGCTCTGTTAAGCGAAATACTTTGTGGGATTCGCCCTCTCTGCTGCTCCGCGCACCACTAAATAAGACTAATTGTTTGCTTACTTAGCATCACATCCTTATATGCCTCGCGATATGGGCCACACAATTCAAGTGCAAAGTATCACAGAATGCCTTCTTCTCTTTTTTAAGAGTAAGAAATAATTGACATTCAAATGCCTCCTGTCATTTATATTATATATATATATATATATATATATATATATATATATATATATATAAGCTCGGTCAGTGTCAAGTGGGGTTACCGTTGCCACCAAATGCGTTGTTCCTTAACAGTTTTAGTTTTGCTAATGATATGTCAATGATAAGTCCTTCTATCACAGGTTTAAGGAAATTATTATAGATATGTGAACAATACGCATTTGAGAATGATATCATCTATAATACAAAAAAATCAGTATCCATGGTCTTTCAGTCAACTTCTTTCATATTACCATCTCCTCCCCCTATACATCTTAACGGCAATGCTCTTACGTATCTCAACAGTTATACCTATTTGGGTCATATTTTGATCCAATCGGTCGGATAATGAGGGTATGATGAGACATTACCGATTTTTGTGTACTCGAACAAACATGTTTCTACGTAAATTTAAGAATTGTTCATTGAATATCAAAATTAGGTTATTCAAATCTTATTGCTGCACTATGTATTGTGCTCCTCTGTGGACAAACTTTAGTGAATGTATGAAAAGAAAACTAGTTATTGGTTATAATAATAGTCTTCGTTTTCTAATAGGTCTTCCTAGGTGGAACAGTGCCTCCAGCATGTTTGTAAATCATAATGTATTCAGGTTTGATGAAGTAATGAGAAAGTGTGTATTCTCAATGATGACAAGAATATCTAATAGTAAGAACTGTATATTGAAATCTCTTTGGAACTTTGACTCCTTACAGTCCCACGTACTGCAGTCCTACCGGAGTTGTATTACCTAAAGACGCGGTTGTTTGACTCGACATTGTTAGATGGACACTGAACCCAAAAACGCTGATGATTGATAATACCGTGCAAAACATGTTTCAATATTAATACCTAAATTTTCTAGTGATTGTTAGCAGTTATTTGATATCACGTCAAAGACACATGCTGATGACATCACATTGACTATAAAATGTCCATTTTATGCTAAAATTAGAGTTATTGTTTAAACCTTACTGTCGTCCACTTAAGGCGGACCTTTTCATAATTTTACGGAATATATAAGTATTGGTGAGTAACCTTTTACTAGAATGTCGTAAACTATAGTGATAAGATTTAAGTCCGTCAGAGTTCATTGGTGTCTTACAGTTCTTCGAATGTCAAGTATTAACAACATCCAAACTGCCGTTTCTGATACAATGAATGCATACAATTATTTTGACATATACCATCATAACTATGTCTCCACTGCAACTTGGATACATGTGGTATTGCGAAACACCATGAAACATATACTTTTATTCGAACGTAAAAGGGCGCCTGTTCGTATTTTTAAATACCCTCACATTTAGCGATATTTCTACATCTTCAAAAAAGACATCAGGATTTTGTTTGCACAAAATTTTTATTTATCCTTTTGAAGGAAAGAAAATATCTTAGTTCAATAGAAAATCACCTTCACCTAAAAAAGTCTAAATTTAATGGTCATTACCTTAAGATAGATGAATTTCATATGTCATGTGAATTGTTGTATAATGCCTGAAAATCGTAGGATGATTCAGTCATACCAAAGAATAAATATACTTGACATATTCATATACGCCAGTGAATCAGACACGTGCAAGCTATGAAAGTATTGAAATCAGCATTAAACAAATTCAGAATGTAATATTGTGTTATTATTGATTTGTTTACGATTTCATGAACTACTTCAGTGCACAACAAATTCATATACTGAAGACTGATTTTCGGTCTCCAGCTGGCGCTCAAACGGAAAAAACCCCTGAATGCAGTAGTTATGAAAGAAGTACTTATTGAAGAAAGGATATTTATTGCAATATTAACGTTTCTCAATGGTAACGCAACGAAACTTTTAAAAATTTTAATAAGGATGAACAGAATTTTGGGATATAATTGATCTTAACCGAAAGACACCCACCCCGCGACAACAAGATATATATATATATATATATATATATATATATATATATATATATATATATATATATGCCAATTCATCAATACCTTAAAGGTCCGTAACCGAAAACCACATCCATTCAAACAAAGTAATTTGTAACTTTAATTTATCCAAATAGGAGGTGTGCACGCAAAACTAAATAGGACACCACTTCCCTTCAAACAAAGTACTTTGTGCCTTTGAATTATCCCAGGGTCCCCGAGTGGCCGATTGGTCTAAAGCGCTCTCTGTTACGGATCACTGCCATCTCACCTCTGTCTGCGTGGGTTCGAGTCTAGGATTCGGCCAATGTGGGTATGTGAGAAAGCTTGCCAGTAGCTTCTCATGGTTCTTTCCGGGCTTTTCCCGGGTTATTCCTCTACCATTATTACTGGCCGCCATGTATAGCCTATCGTGCGCTGAAAAATGGCGTTAAACCCCACAATAACAATAAATTATCCAAATAGACCTCGTACAAGTGGAACTAAACAGGAAACCACTTAATTCCCAGCAAAGTTATTTGTGAGTTTTAAATATCCCGATGGGCTGAGTTATCTCCAATAGGAGCTGTGCAAACGGAAATTGTATTTGCCAAAGTTAATGTCTTTGTCTGATCCACTTTTGTTAAAGTATTTGGCGTGAAGTCCAAGAAGTGAGGTTGACTTGCCCATACAGTTGTCTTAGACAAGTAATGAAGTATATTCAACCGTTAATGGATCTTGGTACCTCCCTCTAGCCTTCATTCTTCCGAACGTTCTGCTCCTTTCAAAATCTCATTCAACCACTCATTTTCTTTGCAGATACACCTGACTCCAGGATTTCTGAACTGTATCTCGTGATATGATTTTTAAGCACAGTTCCTCCTCCTAATATTAACGTATTCTTAAGAAACATCGAGGAACTACTCAAATGTCACACATTGCCCGGTTCTGGGCTAAGATGGCACATGCGGAGAAAACCTTTCTTTAAGGTGAGTTCGAATCCAGGACTGTAACATTACGTTATTTTACTGTACAGGCAAACTGATGTGATTTGTGCTTTAGATAAGTAAGTTTAAGACTAGTTTTCACGCTTTGAAAAACTGTTCGGGAACTCGGCGATACGTTCGAAAGCAAATATAATAAGTTTATTTTATAAATAAAGTATTAGATCGCTTTACCTTTATGTAAAGCAAATCGTCGACATCTTTGAATAAAGGAGCACTGGGTTATTCAGACTGTCTTCAAGCTTATGTATCTTTACATTTCACGTATCAATCTTCTATATTCCATATAGTTATCGAATTCTTTGACAAAGGGCCCCACCCTTCACACACACGTACACACATTTTGCATTACCTAAGTCGACGGTTCGCCAGTTTTAAGCTATTTTTAACTTGGTTCATTGTCCGAGATAATATTAATTCTAAGATCATGTGACTCATTTCATACGATCTGTTTCTTTAGTACGTAAACTATTAGGTGGCACGGTCCATTTTCGTAAATTGGCCCCTGACAAATTTCTTTACTGAAGGACATGGCGTGACCTTTTCATGTATTATTGTTTGCTATTTAAAGATATGGAGACATTTGTGAACTATGTGTTTCGGGCTTGTGTTGTTCTTGATACTGATGTCAGGCATGTACAGCTTCCATAGTTACTCTGCAGTATGTAGATAGTGAAATACCAATAGTCGGCTAGGAAGAAGTGCTAGCCTCCCATAGCAGTAAACACGTGGGTTTGGGGCAAGTAGAATATCTCAAAAACGGCTTGGTTGACAACTATTTTCAATTGCATCAGCCTGTTTTAATGCACAATGTTTTGTAGCATTATCATCTAGAAAAAGGGCATCACATGGTGTCAAAAATGACCTTCGGACATCAAAATAGCCGGTAGAAATTTGGGGTTGCGGTTCATAAACATCTTCTGCTATGAACTGCCATTGACTTCTTATGCTTTGTTTTAATATAGGTATCCAAAAAATATTTTGACCTCACTTTTGTATTTGATTTTTTTATGAATTATTTATACTAGGCTGGTGATTGCGGTATTAAATTTGTACAAAAAAAACTGGCCCCTTCCCCTTTAAACATTAGGCCACACTGACCGTTCGTTTTTTTATTCAGTGACGGCACAGAAATTATAAATAGTCCCTTTGGTTTTGAAAAGCAAACACGAACATGTCAGAAAATTGTCGTAAAGGTATCAACATCATTAATTGTAAGGTAATGTCAGCATAAAATATATAATAAAAATGGCTTTTTTATTCGGAACATTTAATATATAATATGAATCCCTGTGAAAACAATATTTAGCTAATTGATTGCCCATAAGTTTAATTTGTTTTTGCTTTTGAACCTTTCCTGTGTAGTTTGATTGAATTGGTTCGTTGTTACCCCAAGATTGTAATTTATAGTAACACATTGAATAAACAAAAAGGACGAACTAATGGATGCATCTGTTCAAAGAAACGTCACTGCAAAATTCACGGAATTATTGAGATTATCAAACACAGTGAAGTACATCACATATGTTGCTTGAAAACATAGACTCCCCAATTAAATATAACGACCGTGTTGCTAAACAAACTCCCGTTTGATTTAAAACCTCGACAAGATGACAATATTACAATCTATAACCTAGTATGAGTTAATATTCACGTAGGGGTGTCCCATATTGCTCATTTTCATTCGTTTTTTATGTGAAATAGTGCAATACATTAGTAGACCAAAGAATCAAAAGAAAATATTGCATAACAATGTGTTCCGATGCTGACGGTATGATTAAAAAGATCGCACTTCAATTGCAGATTTTAATTAATCTCATCAAAGGCCAGGATTTCAGTTTTTGTACTTATATACTGATTGTACCAATACAATCTGAATAACAAAGTTTGTGACATAATTTGTGCAATAACATTAACTACCACCAAAGCCAAAAATCATATCCGTAATCAGTGCCTGAAGATTTTATGTTGCCTTAACAACCCAAAGTCAATACATGCATATTTATCTATTAAAATGGTTTCAGTAATCATTATAGTATTTTGTTAATCGGACCTAAAATTGATACTGTATTATTATTAGTATTAGTAGTAGTAGTAGTAGTAGTAGCAGCAGCAGTTGCAGTTGCAGCTTACTCACCATTGTAGTGACTGATGAGATGCAGGTTCCGAATCTGATAGCAGTACTTGTTGTCAGGTCTATTTTATATGATTCCCAACAGCCTTTACAAACAAATTAACAATTATTTGAGTTTATTTTAAGACTGGCAAGCAAGCTATAGCTTACACGAGACAATTTATGATTGGTCAGAAGCTATGTCCTGTAAGCAAACCATTGGGTAATTTAGAGGCTGATCACGTGGGTGGAATGCGAAAACTTTTAAGATCGAGCACAAAAATAATGTCAAACACGTGTTCTCGTGGTGAATTGTTTATTTATTACATTTTCGCAACTGGATTAAACAGTCAATAATGTTTTATTCTTCGAATGTGATATAATCATAATTATTAATATGGTAATAATATGCATGATGACATTGTGCGAGAATATTACATCGCATTTGCAAATTAAAATGACAATATTCTGGTCATTCTAACAATACGTGTTTTTAATGTGAAGATATGGAGCTTTATTGATGTTTCTTAATAAAAGAATTATGTTATGACTGAAAGGAAATCGAATGGTATATTTAAATGACATACACTTTTTTCGGCGCAGACCCACAACACTTTCCAGGGGTGAGCGACTGAGTTGATGAGACTCAGCACAGAATCGATCAATTACTCTTTACTCTTCAGCCGATCCAAGTTGAGGCCAACCTCAGTGACTAATAGCCTGCAGCTAGTTCAATCCCGATGACTGACATGCCATGCCAAAACGTGGCGCAAAGCCACGGTATTCTATTTCCATCGGTAGATTCTATGCCTTTGATCCTTTATGCTAGCACTCATGAATGAGAGAGAGAGAGAGAGAGAGAGAGAGAGAGAGAGAGAGAGAGAAAGAAAGAGAGAGAGAGCATATACTAAAGCATACTGGAGTGTGTAAATTAATTTAAAACATCTTTTGAAATACAGAAAAGACTCAGGTATGTATATTTTTGGACCTTGTTTAACCGTAAAATGCTTAATTGAGGAACGTTGCCCAACTTGTTATGACAAAGTTAATGTTTTTAAATCACCAGAACATTTTTAATCTTATTGCACCATGCATACTCTCGTATCGGTTGTAAAGTGTTTCAGACAGCTTTTCGCGATAGGACCAATAAGAACGAAGTCTTCACAATTTTATATTTTAGCTGATATTAATTTCAATACATTTAATTTGCGTATCTCTCACAGTGTCGATATTATAATTGGCTACCCCACCCCATTTTTTCTAAACATCCGTCTGTCAAAAGCTTGAAAATATCTTGCTGTGATGTTTTGGAAAGGAAAATATATAATAATCATTATAATAAACAGTATCTGAGATGAAAGAAAATAAAACCGTTCAACCCTCTCCCAACAATTGCACCCCAAAAAATTAATGGTCGGTGCCTTGTGGTAGATGAATTTGCTATGTGTGTGTGTGTGTGTGTGTGTGTGTTAATTGCTGAATAAAATTCAATAGAAAAACTGTAACTAAAGTGGGAACACGGAGATGAAAATATACACTGGTATCAAGATTGTAATCTGAGTTTCAGCAAGCACACCTACGATGAGTACGTTCATCATGTAGGCGACTATGACGTTACTACTGACGCTACGTTTCTTATTTAGCAAGGACAGTAGTAGTAGTAGTATTAGTAGCAGTTGTAATAATAAAGAAACAACAGCACCTGCGGCTGTAGATCCAATTGTTGATGCTGTAACCAACACTATAGTAAAGTTGCATATATACCTGTCGTCTTTAATCGTATAACCTAAAATGTAGTAGATAACCTCTTTTTAAGCGTCCAAATAACCTAGACTGCACTAAATGTCCTGGACTTGTCTGTTTTTGTGTTGTGTGTGTGGTTGTTTGTGTTTATGTACACTCGGCTGGGTACACCCGTGAATGTACTTTCTTCTTTTGCATGAACTCTACATAACCCTTCCCATCCCATTTAGATATTTGGACATTTAAGTTGGTAGGTGTTGTCCTAATATCTAAAATGGGGTTAGACCGGGTCTAAGGAAACTCGGACTAGAACTCCATATTGATCCATATATAAAATATTTTGTAAAATTCACTCTAGAAATTTGGACTGTTTTCCTCTTTAATTGTTCATTCTTGCATTCTTTTCAAGGTTTAGTTCTATGTTTACACGCCTAGAAGAAGACGCATGTTACTATTGTCAGCTTCAAGTTCAATGCCATATGACCTTGTATTTTTGAAGTACAATGGTTCGGCATACAAACTTTATAAAGAGACAATGATGTGGTGTATAACTGGATATTTATAACGAACCATCCCTAATTTCCCTGTCATTTGATATAACATTTAAAACCTCGGGAAATAAGCGGAATAATGTCAGGTTTTTCTACAAAGAACAAACTGAAGAGCCGTTTGTTGATTATATTAACCACTGAATATGCACGGGCTTAAGAGATGGGTAGGGGAATGTTGGGCACTGGAACAGATACATTAGTATTGACCAGTCTTGCTGTACTGATTTTGTATTATAATAGCATCGATTCTGTATATATAATAAGTAACCAGTGCCAATTCAGTCATCGTCTTGACAATACATTTATCAAAGGTGTGCCATGTATGTTATATATATATATATATATATATATATATATATATATATATAGTCTCTCTCTCTCTCTCTCTCTCTCTCTCTCTCTCTCTCGTACAGCATTCGGCGCCGACCCACAACACTCTCCAGGTGTAGCCGACTGAGTTGACCAGACTCAGCCCTGAAGCGATTTGATTTTCCATTGCTCCTCAATCTTTGTGTCTCACTGCCTCTCATAAAGCTGAAGTTTGGACTGCTCTGTGTGTGTGTGTGTGTGTGTGTGTGTGTGTCTACTCTCGGAGGGAAACAGGCGTGAATGTATATCAATTGTTCTTTTGCTTGAACTCTGTATAATTCAATATACTCTGACCCTTCCCACCCCATGTTAGATATTTGGACATATAGGTCGGAAGTAGTGAATGGGGCCATCCTAGGGACAATGGGAATTAGCATTACAGACCCCCCCTGGGCCACTCTGGGGACTATGTAAATTTAACATGGGGAAAATTGCTGGGCCACTCTAGGGACAAGGGGAATTAAACATGGGGAATAGAGTTTGGGCTTGTCTAGGGACAAGGGGAATTGAACATGGGGAATAGAGTTTGGGCTTGTCTAGGGACAAGGGGAATTTAACATGGGAGAAAAACCTACTTTAGGGACAAGGGGAATTTAACATGGGATTTTTTTTAAAAAAGGGTAGGCAATTGAAAGTCAATCTCTTTTCGAGACATATGAGTGGCCCTGAAAAGGGCCTTTGGGTTTAGGTTAATATACCCTTAACATAAAGGGCATCTGCGGCATCTTCTTGTCCTCAAGCTGCGTCTTAGTGTAGGGCCATACATCAGAGTCCTCTTGAGGCATCCTTGTCTTTCCACATAGACTCTTCGTATCCACAGACTGGTGTCTGACTTGTGGACAACTGTCCACTTGGATCGGACATACATTAGCATGTCCGTCCTAAACATCACTGAAGACACAAGGGTGGATGATTCGACTGTGGTCCACATCTTGAGGCGCCGAGAACAGGTGAATCAATGCAGTGAACTGCGCTTATTTATAGGTAGAGGAAGGATTGAAACGGATTGAGTTCATTGACCAATCCAAACACGCGTTACAAAATTCAGTCAGCTCGCATCCAATCCGAAGAGAACAGTCTGTGACGTCACGTGGTCTATATAGATTCGCTAGTGCCTGTGCGCTGTCAATCCATGCGACAGTGATTCAACATGACGGAAACCCAGAAAACGATCCATTGGGGTGCACCAGCAGTGGAGACCGCCCAAGGGAACCCGGACTTACTTTCAGAAGAGGTGAATTGGGATTTTGTGGATTTTCTTACCTCGCAAGAATTTGTTCCGGAACCTTCGCTACCTTCTTCATTACCGCAAGTGGAGAATTTTAGACAGAGACAGAAAGAAGAATTGGAGAAATTTATACAACGTCAAAAGGAAGCGGAACAAGCTTTTCTTTTACAGCAACAACAGCAAGAAGAAGAGGTAAGAAAAAAACAACAACAACAACAACAAGAAGCAGCAGCAAAGAAACAAGAGGGTGAAAATCAAACGGTCACGGTACTGTTAGACATTTTAGCGGAGTTAAGAAGTCTGAAACAAATGTATCAGACTCCTTTATTACGACCGAAGAGAATATGACCTTCCCGAGCTAAACACGTCAACCCTGTGACTATGCCTACCGTCCCACCCTTAGTGATTTCAACCCAATCATCATCAGAAGTAGGCCTCGGCCGTGGCAAAGGCTTAAGGCAGTTAAAGTTGATTGCTTAAACTCACCCCTACACCAAAAACCAAAGGCCCTTTTCAGGGCCACCCACTTCTCTCGAAAAGCGATAGACTTTCAATTGCCAATAACTCAAAAAAAAAAAAAAAATTACCCCTATAGTACGTGTATATGAGTGCGTGAGTGTACGTTCTTATTTTAAAATCAAAACCCAAAGACACTTACCTTATATAATTAATGTATTCTTTTATCAATAGTTACAATCCATTTCACAATTCACAACAGAGCACTTTAAAAAATTCATACACTTCTTCTGTCTCATTGTTTAGTCTCTCTGTTTTTTCAATTTCTTCACCGTCACAGTCTTTTCCTCCTCTTCCTCCTCACTTTCTTCCCTTCTTCTTTTCTTCTCCTGTTTCTTTTTCTTCACCTGTCTACTATCTTCCTTCTCTTCTTCCTCTGAAGAATCCCTGTCTTCTTCTGACTCCTCTTGTTTCTTTTTTGGGCAATCTGGAGACCAATGTCCTTTTTCTTGACAATAATAACAGGTATCTTGACTTTTGTCTCTTTAACCCCTGTTTTTCTTTTTTGATGGTCTGGACACTCTGAAGACCAATGCCTTTTCTTCTGACAGATATAGCAAGTATCTTGACTTTTATCTCGAAAGGAAGGAGAGTAGTCCGTCGGCTGGTCTGAAGAGAATTTTCTAATGACCCCTCGCAAAGCTCTGATGAAACGTTCCATCTGGGTAGTCTCTTCCATCGTTGTGATCGGTTTGAGAGTGAAATGAATAGTGGAAGGACAAGACACACACCCTTTTATATACGCTGGTCTGCCATGACTATAAATTAGTCTATGGTGTTTAAACTTGAGTCATTTGACGTTTTGCACTCAAGATGAAACGATCCAATTCATTTGAGAAGAAAGAAGAAGAAAGTAAGAGGCAGAAACGTGATCTATCGCCTCGTACCAGGGCTGAAGTCTTGGCACAAATTCATGCCAGTGATTTTCAAGAGGACATAAGTGAACCAGAATCCGAACCCTCTAAACAAAGTTCACCACCCTTAGTCAACCCTGAAAAATACTATTCCCTTCGAGAGGCCGAAAAGCGCTCCTCTACAAAATTTAGAACCACGGCTTACAAATACACGGTGAAGTTTAAAGATTTCAAGGCTGAAGTACCGTTAGAGAAAGCAGAAGGGTTCATCACTGGGGTGTGGGATTCTTTGCTCACCACACTCAAGCGACAATGTCAACCCAAAGAAGACGATCGCTTGAGACTCTCCATACAACACGCCGGTTTGAAATCCCCTGTTTTGATCGAGTTTAGCACCCCTGCAGAATTGACTGCTTCCAAAGTCATGGACAAAATTCAACACGTACAACAATCCAATGACCAGTTTGACATCACCGATGGAAAAGCCACACTGGACATGACCCACGTCTCTCCTCCTCAAGCGACTGGACGCAAAAAGATGTTATTGGTGGACGAGCTTCGCAGCACCAAAACAAGTCTCGTCCGAATTCACAACCCTCAAGACCAGATGTGTTTAGCCAGGGCTATCGTGGTGGGACGAACCTATGCCAACAAAAACGACACGGTAGAATGGAAAAGAGCCTGGGAGAATATTCGAAAATCGGACCCAGCCAAACAACGAAGTGAAGCAGAACTCCTGTTACGACAAGCCGACTTGCCCAAAGACAAACCTTGTGGCATTCCTGAAATGCAAAAATTGCAAGATGTCCTAGCTCCACGATACACCTTGAAAGTGTACCCTCAAGAAATGCGCGTGCCTCTGTTGTTTCGAGGGAAAGACTTTAAGGATTGAAAATACATTCATGTCTATTATCACGATGACCATTTCGATACCATTACCAGTATCACCGGATTCCTGGGATACAGATATTACTGTGAGAAATGTGACTATGGCTATAACAATCGAGAGCAACACAAGCATTGTGGATCGAAATGTTCAGGATGTTTGACCTCTCCACCCTGTCTGAGCGAAGGACAAGTGCATTGTTCTGAATGTCTGCGCACGTTTGTCAGCCCCTACCTGTTACCAACAACATTTGAAGACGCAAGGTTCACAGCAGAAATGTGCTTGTCAACTGCTGAGATTGTGCCCTACGTGTGGACAAGGCATACGTACCAATAGTACCAAGGCACACGTATGTTCAGGAAAAAAAAATGTCACATTTGTCATCACATCGTGGACTTGGAACACCAATGCTACGTGCAAAAATACCAACCCCCACCAGAGAAAGAAGACGGTCACAAGAAGAAAGGCAATTTCATCTTTTTTTATTTCGAATGCATGCAAGAGACCGGTATTCACATTTCTAATTTCTGCGTGGCTCATCGAGCGTGCGAGAAGTGCATTCAGGAACCTATCTTCAGTCATTGCCCTCACTGCAGTAAGATTCCCGGAGGGCGTGAAAAAATCTTTCGAGGACCGAACACGTTAGCCGATTTTGCCAAATGGGTCTCAGACCCCATCGAGAAAGACGTGGAGCCAAGAGGACATCGAACGTTACGGAGATTGTCATCGTCATGCCACGATGATGGCTCACAATTTCTCCGGATACGATGGACAGTTTCTTTTGAGATACTATACGGAACAAGGCACCGAGCGTCCTAAAGTCACTTTGAACGGAACCAAAATCATTTTCATGCAAGTGGGACAAGTACAGTTTAAAGATTCGATGAGTTACTTGGCCATGCCTTTGAGCCGAATGCCTAAAACGTTTGGAATGACAGAAATGGCTAAAGGGTACTTTCCACACTTTTTCAATACGGAAGCCAATCAAGACGCCGTTCTACTCCATTTACCTGAGGCTCACTATTACGACCCTGACAACATGCGTACCGAACAACGACAAGCTTTCTACGCTTGGTACCAGGCTCACGCATCCGACCCTTTCGACTTTCAGGAAGAAATGTTAAAGTATTGTCGTTCCGACGTGGACATTTTACGACGTTGCTGTGGAAAATTTCGAGAACTGTTCATTAAACACGGAGGGGTCGATCCTTTGAAAGAAGCTTGCACCATTGCCAAAGCGTGTTCCTTAGTGTACCGGCAACGATTCTTGCCTGAAAACACCGTAGTTGTCATCAGTCCTCAAACGACCAACTATGTCAAACGTCAATACTCGGTCAAAGCCCTACGTTGGTTACATTACTTGTGCGACAAGGAAGACAAGTGGATTCAGCATGCCCGCAACGGAGGGGGTGAAAAGACCATCAAAACGTATTCGGTCGATGGCTGGGACTTAGAAAACCCCAAGATCGTGTACGAGTTTAACGGTTGCTTATTTCACGGATGTCCCGTCTGTTATCCTGACCGTGGCAATAAAAATAAGTTTTTACAACGAACCATGGAAGACTTGTACCAGGGCACTTGTCAGCGACGCCTAAAGTTAGAACAGGAAGGATACCAAGTGGTGGAAATGTGGGAACACGAATACGATCACCGTTTGAAAACCGATCCCGAGTTTAAACGCCTTGTGGAAAGTTACCAGTTCATGGACCCGCTGAACCCGAGGGATAGTTTATACGTAGGAAGGACCAATGCCACCTGTTTGCTGTACCAAGCCGACGAAGAGAAAGGAGAAGAAATGAAATACTTGGACGTGTGTTCGCTGTATCCCTACGTGTGCAAATATTGTCACTTTCCTGTATGGCACCCACAATTGTTGACGGAACACATCGACCTGAAAAACATTCGACAATACGAAGGTCTGATCAAGTGTAAAGTTTTGCCGCCCACGGACTTGTACCATCCCGTGTTACCTCACCATTGCCAAGGCAAACTGATGTTTCCTTTGTGCCGTACTTGTGCCGAAACGTGCAACCAAGATCAACCTTGCCATCACGACCAGGAAGAACGGGCCTTGACGGGGACGTGGGTCAGCGTAGAATTGTTCAAAGCTCTGGACATGGGATACCATCTGTTAGAAGTGTACGAAATTTGTCACTTTCTCAAGACACAACAATACCACAAGGGTGACCCCACGCAGAAAGGCATTTTCGCCGACTACGTGGATGCCTTTTTGAAACTGAAGCAAGAAGCCAGTGGCTATCCGTCCTGGTGTCACACTCCAAAAGACCAAAAGACATTCAAAGAGAAATACTATGAACAAGAAGGCATCCCTTTAGACCACATCGAGAAAAACGAAGGCAGGCGATCGTTTGCCAAAGTGATGTTAAATTGTTTGTGGGGTAAAATGGCACAACGCCCGTGTTTACCCAAGACGGAATATTTGACACAACCTTCCTGATACTTTCAGATGATTCACGACAAAACCAAATACATGAAACACGTGGACGTCGTTCGAGAGGATTTGATCTTGGTCAATTACGAAGAAGATCTGGACTTTGTACAAGACGACCCTTTTGGAAATGTCATCATTGCGGCTTACGTGACAGCTCATGCTCGCTTAAAATTGTACGAAGCTTTAGAACTGTTAGGGGAACGCGTCCTGTACTTTGACACAGACAGTTGCATTTACATCCATCACCCGAGTCAACAGCACCCTGACATCGAAGGAGACCGTTTAGGAGCCTGGACAGACGAGCTTCCCGACGACAAGATTCTGAGTTTCGCCAGTGGTGGTCCTAAAAATTACGGTTACGAATACCGGGACAAACAAGGAGAAGTGCACACGCAGTGCAAAGTGAAAGGATTGACTCTGAATTATCGTACCAGCCGTGTGGTCAACTTTGATGTATTGAAAGAAGCTTTGCAGTCTAGAGAAGATGAACACTTTAAAGTGACCACCTATCAACCCAACAAGATTGTACGTTTACCCACTCATCACATCGTCAGTCGACCCTTGGAAAAAGTCTATCAAATCGTGTACCAGAAGCGAGTGCGACTTCCCAATCATTTTACCTTACCGTATGGACACGTTGGTATTGGTCTGTATATAAAAAGGAACCCTAGGCAAGATCGATAGTTCATTGTGACTACCAAGACCGAGCGAACAAGATGAATACTTTCAGAGAAACACAGAACAAGTTCAGACAGGAACAATTCAAGTGTGGGACTTCGGAAGTGGAATGCGATTGTGAGCCTTGCTATGGGAACGATGCTGTACGCTGTGACCTTAGCGATGCCGTAAAGCATCATGGGAACTTTGTTCTCACTACCCCTATCATGGAAAGGGATGCTGTACGTGTCAAACCTGAGGGATGCGAAAGCGATGCCGCTCGTCCTCTTGGACATTTTACTGGGTTTCGTTTTAAAGGTGGATGTTCACCTTCATGTCTACCTCCCTACGGATGTCATCCAGCTCTGAGCAAACTCCTGTCCATGTCACTCAACCCTCATCGAAACGAACCTGTGAAAGACGAATCTTCGTTTCCTGTGCGTTTGTCAGAATACTGCGACTTTGAAAATCGTCTTCAATCGTTCAAAGGGAAATGGCCTAAGTATCTGGGAGGACCGACCCCCGAAGAATTAGCCAGGGCCGGATTGTTCTACTTGGGCGAAGGAGATAAAGTCAAGTGCTTCAGTTGCGGTGTGTCACTTCACCACTGGGAACCACAAGATTCGGCCTACGTAGAACATGCTCGATGGTCACCGAATTGACATTACTTACCCTTAGTGGGACCGAGACATTGAAGTAACTTACCATGTCGTTGACGAAGAAGAAACCAGATTGGTTAGGAATCAAATGTTGGACATCACCGAGACCAGTATTTAAACTTTATTTCAAAAACGATATTGAATCATTACCTAAAGAACTGCAAGAGAAGTTTTACAAGGAAGTCTGGCAGGGGTTTGCCAGAGTGAAATCTCAATGGGTCACTGTAGAACTTTTGTGTCGAGAAATTCATAAGAGGAAAGTGAAGAAAGTCAACCAGTGTGTTAGATTTCTTTGGGTCAAGTGTGCATTCGTCCTATTATATTACTCTAGACCGTTTACATCAAAAGAGTTCAGTGACATTCTTGGACGTTACCCTGAACGGCAGTGGCCAGAAATTACTCACTATGTGGATTAATTTTGCTCTAGGAGAAGATTGTGAATTGTACGGACTGACCTATTGATGGATACTTTGCAAGAGAACATTCGTGCTTTGCCTGTGGAGTTGAGAGAGCGCATTTACCGAGAGCTGGTCAAGATACAAGTCAAACGTAAAGAACAATTGCATCCGTTACGTCACCGGTGTTTGAATCACTGGTACCTGAATGGTATAAAAGAACTGATTCGTCAGAAATTGTTTCAGTGGTCAGACATTGTTCAAAATTTTGAGGTCACCAATGATCGACATGTTCATAATTTTGGTTTCTTCGAGATTCACCTAGTGCAACGCATTGAGGAAGACAAGTTAAAGGATTACCAACATATTTTACGTGGAATCTACTTAGCGGAAGAGGAAACTTCTAAACGAACTCTGACGTTTCGGTTACAGTATGCAAGATTTAGATTCCCTACTGGAGAACGAAGATGTCTGGCTAGAAAGTACGTGTATTGCATCCGACAAAAAAGAGACTATAAAAACAGGCTGCCATGCCACGACGTATGTCACATGTGATTGAACAGATTACGTGGAAGGAACTCAATGACCATATTCAAACCGTGGATCATTACCATCAATTATTACAAGAACTGTATCCAATCAATTTGGGACGACGCATAGTGTGTGTCTTAGTGACTTGTTTTCTAGGATTTCGTTTACCAGCCGATTCCTCGTGGACTCTTTACGAACAGTACTTACCACCCCAATGGTCTTATATGGTCACGAAAGACTCCTTTTGCTATAAGCCTTGCGGTTTCATCTGGATACTTCTCGACCTCTACGGGAAAAAAAGATTCGTCAACTTTTAGCTACCCGAGACGTGTATGACGATGTGTGTGTCGCTTGTGACTTACACCCCCACTGGACAGATGTTCGTGACTGGAAAAAGAGGGGTTTTGAGGCTTGGACCCAAGAAGTGGCCCAGTATGCACAAGAGTTGTTCAAGGAAAAAAGTTACTTTTCAACCTGTGTTAGTGACAGTGCCAGAAGAACGCTTTGGCTGACTCAGGCGTACGACGATGCCACTCAAACTCCACACGCCTATTTACTCGTCGATTTGAAACCTACGAACCCCGATGATTTGCGATTTCGTACCCACTTGTTTCACCACTGGTGCCAGGACGGAGGGCCTGTCCTGTACACGTCTCCGTCCTCGACTTAACTTCACTCCACAAAAAAATCTATAAAAACATCAAACCCTTTTCGTCTGTCTCACACACATTTTGAACATGACGTCCCTTCAGTCGCATCTTCCCGTCAAATTGATTCGCGCCTTGTATGGCATCAGTCGAGAAAAAATCCACAAATACGAGCTCGTGTCTTAGAATCTAGTCTCAAAGAAGTCTTACGATGGTTCACGGTGAAGGCACGTCAATTACTCCAAGGAATCATTCAGATTCTTCATCAAACCAAACGCTTTTTTGATCGAAACAAAGTCGCTTTGACCCAACTGGCCGATCTCCGCATCGACACTCAAACCAAAAAACAAATCATTTTGAAACCTGGAGGGAGCGGTACTCTAGAAGGGGTCATCATTCGCTCTCTCTTAAGATGGGATCCTAATTCCCCCAAAGTTCTCCCCAAGAAAAAAGTCCAACGAAGCTCCAAGAAGAAGAAAAAGACCAGGTCCCCAAGGAGAACTTCTCCAGTGGCGGGACCCTCCTCTGACCAGACACCACCCCGGAAAAAGAAAAGAAGCCCCCAGAAAAAGAAACAGAGAAAAAGTCCCCAGAAAAAGAAAAGTCCACAAAAAACTAGTCGCAAGAGAGGCACTTCGGCCAGGACGCAACCTTACACTCGCAAACCACAACCTGCCACGGCGGTGACTGCGTCTCCGGCAGCATCACGTTCATCCACTTCTCCGTTGATGACACCAAGAACTGAAGAGTACTTGGAGACGTTGATCACACCAAGAACATCTCCGTTGATGACCCCAAGAACTTCCCCAGTGGCAGGACCCTCCAATTTAGTGGCAGTGGCTGCTGCTCACAAAGTACCTTCTCCCAAAATCAAAGTCCAAGAAAGATCGGGCATGTTACAAAGTTTACTGGATTTGTCCAAGCAAGAACTGACTCGATTTAGTCCGTTGCGTACCCCTGCACGACGTGTCATGCCTGTCCTGAAGTTGATACGACGTAAAGACAATCAGTGGCGACGCGTTCCAGTATAAAAAAGGCCTGTGACCAAGTCGGGGTATCAGTGATTTTGGTGCTGAAGACTCAAAGATGTCACCCTCCAGAAAACATCCCTCTTCTAAACAGCCCCAAGGAAAGAAAAGAAAAGGACTGCCTCCTCGTTTAGTCAAATATGGGGACATGTTATCTGTCCTGTCCAAAGCTTCTCCACCTCTACGAAAAAAACTCATTCAATCAGTTTCCAAAGAGGTCATCGATACCGTGTGCGAATGCTGTTTGAACGTCTTGAAAGTCACGATCCCTTTGTCCAAACACCAGAAACAATGCTTAGGCAAAGATCGGCACCTTCTTCGCCAAATGGTTCAAAAGAAAATTCCCATTCGTCAAAAGAAGAAGATGTTGGTACAACGTGGAGGTATTTTACCCCTCTTGTTAGGCCCCTTACTGAAAGGAGTCTTGGGAACCACGTTGGGAGGACTGGTGGGAGGAAGATAAAAAGGCCCTCTGAAGTCCCAAGATCTCAGAATCGACCCCTGACAACCCCATGGAAGGACGAAAACTAGCTTTAGTGCCTTACAAACGATGGATGAATACCATCGTTGGCAAGAACAACGCACCCCGCATTTACCTCCCAATCCCCATTTGAGCGAGATGTCCCAGTTACAACACGAATTGCAGTCCTTGATGATCGCCAAGATTTGTCCGAAACAGAAAAATCGCAAAAGTACGGTCAACTCTTGCAACGACTGCAATTCTTTCACCAGAAAGCTTTAGACGAAACAGCTCTACCCACTCTGAAAGATTTTAAGACCTTGATGAAAAGTCCAGCACCATCATCACTGCCACCACCACCACTACTACCGTCCCCAGGGATCACCAGAGATGCTTCCCCACGAAGACCTGAGGAAGAAGAGATGCGAGAAGTGTTTCAAACACCGTCAGCAGCTCCCCTTTTGAGTAAGATTGCAGCATCCTTGTTGACCGCGTCCCCCACACCCCAACGAGAATAAATGAAAGCTTGGGTTAAACAGATGATGTCCACTCCTCCTTCGACAGAAGTGAAAAAGAAAGAAGGGAAACCAGAAGTGAAAAAAGAAAAGAAGACCAAAGCCATTCCATTGCCACCTCCACCACCACTACCTTCGACTTCTACTCCCGTAGCCTATCGGACACGTAAATCCGTTTCTAAACCACCCTTTCGACCCACCCAAAGTAGCATCACCGAAGAGTGGGTGACTTATTAACACACAAACAAACACAAAAAATTGAAAAAGTCTTAGCCAGCATTTACTACGGTCCCTCCCATCCTGCAGGTTACGCAGGAGTTCAAAAATTGTATCGTGCTGCCAAAACTCGACTGAAAAGTCTCCGTTTACCTCAAGTGCAACGATGGTTACAAGAACAAGCTACCTACACTTTACACAAACCCATTGGAGGCAAGTTTTCCAGACGTCGCACCCGAGTGGAAGGCATCGATCATCAATGGCAAGCCTATTTAGCCGATGTCTCTCATTTGGCCAGCTACAATCGTGGATACAAATATTTGTTTTGTGTCATCGACGTCTTTTCCAAATTTGCCTGGGTCGCGCCCTTGACTGCCAAATCCAGCAACGAGTTAGTGCGAGCCCAGCAACGAGCGTTGAAACAAAGCGGTCGTCACCCTCTTCGATGGCAAACGGACAAAGGTACCGAATTTCTGAACCAAGCTTTCCAAAAAGAATTAAAGAAACGTGACATTCATTTGTTTACCACCGAGAATCCCGAAACCAAAGCCAGCATCGTGGAACGTTTTCAACGCACTTTGAAAGAACGCATGTGGAAATATTTTACGCATCACCACACTCTGAAGTACATCGACATCTTACCGCACCTGGTGCAAGCGTACAACCAATCTTACCATCGAAGCATTGGACGTGCCCCGCAAGAAGTGACTCCCGACAACGAAGTGCTGCTGTTTGAGCGCCTGTTTGGTACATCCCCGACGAGGGCTGTACCCAAGAAAAGTGGAGAGTTGACCGTAGGAGATTGGGTGCGCATTGGCAAAACCAAACGCACTTTCGACAAAGGTTACTTACCTAACTGGACGACCGAATTGTTTCGTGTCACTGGACGAGTGCATGGCCGTCATCCTACCGTCTATAAATTGGAAGACATGAACGGAGAAGTGCTCAAAGGAACGTTTTATTTGCCCGAGTTACAACGTGTCACCAAAAAAGAAGACGACGTGTACGACATCGAAAGCATTCTCGAACGCAGAACCCGTAAAGTGGGCAAACGACGTGTCAAAGAAGTCAAAGTACGTTGGAAAGGATATCCACCCAGTTTTGATTCTTGGATCGACGCTTCGCAAGTCATCGACTATAAAAAGAAGTGACCATCATGCCCTTTCACACAGACGCAGCTACGTCGACCACTGCTTCACCCAGTTCTTCTGTACAAGATTTACAAAAACAACCCTTGTGAGTGTGGTGTGGAGAATGTGTGCCTAAAACGCAAATCGTCTTTTTCTGCCAAATCTTCGTGGTGTATTGTGTCATCGGGGCAGCCATCGCCAATTTGTGTTTGCAACAAGGAGACAAACAATTGTGGACCATTTTATTGAGCAGTTGCATCGATTACCTGCTTCCCAATCCCTCCCTGAAATTCTCCTCGAACGGGAACTACGGGAACCTTGTGTCCAGTGCCAGTGTCAGTCACCACTCCAACCACAACAACAATCCCATTTGGGCGGAGACACTCCTCTGACGTCCAGTAACCCCTCGGACAGCCACAGAACTCTGGAATTATGAGTCACCAAAACCAATTTTACTTACCCTTACCCAGTGACAGTTCCATGGAGGTGTTTCCCAACAACACGTTGTGCTGTTACACGGCCAAATTACCTCAGGCCATCCCATTAGATCACGAAGTGGCTTTGGTGGAAATGATTCACCCTACACAAATCCAAAACATCACTGAAAAGCAAAACACTTTTGAGGTCGAAATCCTGAACCAACAATTGCAAGAAACCCTAAATGAAATGGGGTTTTGATTCGACGTAAAACCAGCCAACAATCCAGCCTTCAGTATCTACACCTTGAAAATTCCGTCAGAGTTTTATTTTAGTGGCCAACATTTGGTGGATACCATTGCTTCCAGGTTCGAGTTAGCCTTTGGCAAAGCTCTGAACAGAATTAAAAAAAGTGTCACCCTGTAGTACCATAAAGTGGCTCGTCGCTTACTGATGAAATTTCAGGATATCCAAACGTTGTCCATCAGTTTTAATCGTGACTTGTTTGATATTTTAGGTGGAGACACAAAATGGCTCCAAATTTTAAACCGAAGATCAACAGCAATATGGAATTTTACAAGTTTTTTCGATTCCCGGTAGAATTGAACCAAGGACTGAAATTGATCTTTGTGTATTCCGATGTAGTAGAGTATAACGTGGTGGGACACACCTCCGTACCGTTACTGCGTGTCATTCCTTTCAAAGTGGATAGTACCACGACCAGTGACCAGGAAGGTGGAAACACCTAAGTAGTAAAGTGGGCCACTGTAGTCTCAATGGGAATTAGCATTACAGACACCCCCCCCCCCCGGGCCACTATAGCCTCAATGGAAATTTAACATGGAGAAAAATCGTGGGCCACTATAGCCTCAAGGGGAATTTAACATGGGAAATAGTCTTGGGCCACTCTAGCCTCAAGGGGAATTGAACATGGGGGAATAAAGTGTAGGTCTATTTAGGGACAAGAGGGAATTGAATATGGGATTTTTTAAAAATTTTTTAAAAAATTTTTTAAATTTTAAAAAGGGGTAGGCAATGAAAAGTCATTCTCTTTTCGAGAAATATGGGTGGCCCTGAAAAGGGCCTTTGGGTTTTTTCTTCTTCTTCTAGCTCCTTAACTTCTTCCACCATCCTCTTATTTTTTCCATCATTCCTTTCTTCTTCTTCTTTTCTGTTTCCGGCATCCAGTCCGGATGACCCATGGCTCGGAACTTCTCTTGGATTTTCATCCAATTGTTGTTAAGCCGCTCAAACTCTTCCTTTTTCTTTTTGTTTTCCACATATTTTCTCTCTTCCCTCCATTTCTCTTTAATCTTCTCTACTTCTTCCTCCATTACTTTTCTCATCAGATCTTCCCCTTTCTTCACCTTGTCCAACCCCCATTTTACATTCCTCCACTCTGTCCAGTACAATATTTTTTCTAGGAAGCACCGGACTTTGATGACATGATCCAGTGCTTCCTTCAAACTTCCCACTCTGAAGTAAGGTGGGTTAATGAAGCCTCTTGACTTATTGACTTCTTCTTCAATCATCCCTGCTATGCTATCTCTTGCTGTCTTTAGGCCTTGAACTTGACTGGTTACAAAGTCTTTCATATCTCCATGCCTCCATTCCTCTTCTATTCTTCCATCAACATATTCTACATCCATTATCCAAAAATAGATGTCTCTCAATAGATTAAATAGAACTGATACTTGAGTCATTTTGTCTCAGTTATTCCTTAGAATGGTTCCAACATCAAACTTTGTGGGTTTTTATAGTGAAAGCGCGGACGTGATGGAAAACATCCCCCTAAAAACATAAAATTGATCTTACCTAGATCATGACCAAACAATGCGCGGACGTGAAGGAAAACATCCCCTACTTTTCTCATTTCATATGATCTACTATTCACATACGTTAACCATCAATAAACAAACCCCAAATCTACTATTTACACACCGAAATCATTAAAACTAAATCCATAATCTACTATCCATACAATCGTACGTCAGCCGTTACAAAACCCAATCTATACTCTCCACATACGCTAAGAAACAATCAAGAAACCCATAATCTACTATTCACACAAACGTACTTGAACGGTTACAAACACAATCACTAACACACAAACACATACACTCGCATTATTAAAAAAAAAAAGTTAGTGTTTATATTCACACTACTCTACCTACACACACATTGGCAAAATGTATAGTTATTTCTTTTCTAGAGTATTGGGTAGCCCTGAAAAGGGCTGTTGTTTTTTTTTGAACTCCAGATGCACCTATCCAATGATGGCACCTTCCTGGTCTGGCGCCACACACGCATCTTCTTCCCCAGTCTCCTTTCACCTTTCTTCTTGGGAGTGCAGAGGCGGGATGATTGGCTTCAGCACCCCAATCCTCTGTCTGTGGCATCTTGTAAATCATCCTCTCTCCTATTTTCTTTTCGTCCTCTTCCCTCTCTCTTCTCTCCTCCTCTTCCTTCTTTATTCTTGCCTCTTCTACTATGGCTTCCGCGGATAGTTCATTTACTATGCGTCTGGCATATTCCAGGTGCATCTGGAGTTCTAGCAGTTTCACAATTCTGGTGTTCATTCTTCTGGTGGTGTTGATCAATCAACAAAGGTAGCTAGACTGCCGAGCGAGTTTCAATTTATACTGAAAGCGCGGACGTGATGGAAAACATCCCCCTAAAACATAAAATTGATCTTACCTAGGTCATGACCAAAACAACGCGCGGACCTAAAAGAAACACTCACTCACTTTTTATGCTACCCATTCCTATTCTAAATTTTTTTTTTTGTTATTAACCACTTCAATAGACTGTGGATACGCAAAGCAATCCAATCTAACCCCAAATCTACACCTCAAACACCAAAAAAAGGACATCATTTTAATCTACTGTCCATACCAACCTACGTGAGCACTTGCAAACACACAATCTTATACACAAACACATACCCTCACATTTTTTAAAAAAGAGTTAGTGTTTATATTCACACTACTCTACCTACACACATTGGCAAATTGATGGTTATTTCTTTTCTAGAGTATTGGGGTAGCCCTGAAAAGGGCTGTTTTTTTTGTTTTTTTGTTTGCTATGGCAATCTTTTTTAGTTTCTAAGAATGCGATGTCCTCTGAGGATAGACTTTCTGGCGATAGGTCTGCTTCTTCGGAAAGAGAAGAAGAACTCTTTGGTGTCGATACGACAATCGACAAAGCCTCTGTCAGCTTCAGGTTGCTGCTGCTGTTGTTGTTGTTGTTGTTGCTGTTGCTGCTGTTGCTGCTGTCTCTGAAGTCTGTACTTCTCTGTCCATTCTTCTTTCTCCCTGTTCACTTCTTCTCTGAAGAGCTCTTCTATCAGGTCTTCAGTGACTTTTAACATTCTCACATTCTCTATCTCTTCTGGCTTCGGTATCAGACTGTGTCTGACCCTATGCAAATTCACGTAGGCTTCGTTTAGCTTAGCTAGTTTGGAGCACATCTTCGTAGGAGGATGAGTCGACAATGGATGGTTAGACTGGAAACAACCCCGGTTCTTAAAGTCAAAGCACGGACGTGAAGGAAAACATCCCCACACGGTTTTCGAGCCGCAACGTTCAGTGAGTGTCATGAGAGGGATAGTCAGAAATTAAAGAGCATGAATCCAACATTCTTATAGCTAACAAACCACAAAGGCATTTTTTTCAAAACACAACATTTTTTATTCAAAAATCACTTAACACTAAACAACAACTCTAACATTTTTTAAAATAATCCAACATTATAACATCAAACATTTTTTCTCAATTTACAGTCTACATTAAACAGGGCTGACAACGTTGTGAATGAAATTGTGATTTCCACTGTTGGAAATCATTAGGCCATTGATGGACACTACGTTTCCTAGCTTGAGACAAAAGATAAGCATAATGGTCACAAAACCATTGATCTACTTTCACATCGTTTCTAGAAGAAGAACGAGGATCAAAATGAGTCACTAAATGTTCTAAGGAATAGCCCAGGCTGCGATGATGCAGAAAATACACACAGTAATGTCCACACAACAAGGAATCTGTGCCTTGTAATTTCACATTATTGAATCGGGTGGTCTGAGCATTTCTTCTCATAAAGTCAATGATATCGTCTTCCAAAGGGGGCAATCCGTACGAATCGAAATATTCCACACATCCTTCTTGAGGAAAGTAAACGGCTACCCAGTGGGTTCCTGGGAGATGACTGTCGTCCGTGTTGATCACGTAAGCTTGATGGTCTTGAGGTTTGCGATGAGGGAGTTCATCTTTAGCACAGACGACAGGATTCCAAGAAGCCGTATACGAACTGTGGTTCAAAAGGTAATACAGTTCCCAGGTATCCATTTGTGTGTGGGTTTTTTCTTCTTCACAGGTAATAATAAGTCGTCAATTCGATCCTGACTTTTTGCTTGAAAATGTCTGACAAATAACCGTTTCTTCGTTTCGTCTCCTCACTTTGATTCAGGAGAGCTTCGATACGATCGATCTCTTGAGTGGTTAATGGTGGACAAGAATGTTCACGCAAGTCTTTATACCACTGGTGCAACACGTCTTCGTCCGAGATGAGACTCCAAGCTTCGTCCAGATACTCGTCCAATTTTCTTCTTGACTCAACATCAGGCATTTATCGTGTTGAATTTGACTGGGATGATCGTTTTGACATCCATAGCAATCTTTCTTGATCAATTCCGTCATTTTTTCGACCAAGTGTTTGGCAAAACAGGAGACTAAATGGGCTTCTTGTTCTGGCCATCTTGACTTCATCATGATCACTTCTTCTTTTTCCACGGTCTCCTCACATTCCATCTCCAAAGTTTCTCCACTAGGTAAAGAGGGATAACAGTCTTCCATGGCTTCTAATAATCTAGAATGACTTCTCTCAAACTGTTGATTTCTATCGTATTATCGAATTCTGCATACAGGATGACGTTCACCGTTTCATCAGGGTCTCGTTTTGCAAACTGAATTTCCACACGAATCTGGCCAGATTTTATAGGGTGGAAATGTCCCTCGTCGCTGCCTTGGTTTGGAGTGAAATCAAAAGCCCACAAAGCATAACCTCCTGCGTAATCCTCGTACGTAATGCCATGACTGGTGTTGGTTCCTAACTGTCCGGTAGCTTCGTACAGGGACAAGTACGATCTCAAGTAATTCTTCTTCTCAAAGTCGGGTTCGAAAGGTCGGGTACACAAGGTCTTGCCATCGCGACTGACTTCGATCTTGGACACGCCAAACGGTTGAAAGTAGAAAGGATTTTTAGCGATAGCTCCGTTGAAAGCTTCATTCTCGACCATACCAAGGATTAAACGTTTGGGTAGCTGTCCTTGGAACAGATGATCTTCGATCATGGATCGCTGTCCCCTAGGAATGGTGAAGATTTTCACTTCCACGCGTCGTATGGGATACTTGGCGGTCGTTCTGCTCAACGTGTGACTGATGTCGTTACCTACTTTAGGTAACACTTCCACACGGCGTACGTAGAGTCTGGCTTCTTGTATTTTGGTTTTGTAATTATCGTCAGTATCAGCCAATAAATGGAAAGCGGTACTGCTCCGATTCAATCTCAGGCGAACATCCTCCCCGTTCAGCAAATACTTTTCTTGCAACCACATGTCCAAATGCAAACGATCCATCAGTTCTAAACTCTTTCCATCTTTGATTCTTTCTCTTCGTTCTACAAATCCATCATTGTTGTCTTTGGTTGTATTAGTTTCGAATGTTTCAAATTTGCCTGCTTCGTCAGCTTCCCATACCGCACAGGCAATGAGATGAGTGTTCTTGGCGTCTATTCCGTACGTCAAGAGATTTTCCAGGTAGGCACGATAAGGGTAAGTATCCATGCTGCTACTGACTAGTTTGTTATTCAAGTACAAGTCCACTCCGCTAAACAAGGAATGCTGACGGGAGCTACTGGCTCAGTGTCTATAGTATTTCCATCCTTATCTTGAACTTTGACTTTCAGGTACAAGTAACTGCTTTTCAGATCGATGTAATCTTCGGGCTGTCCTTTGATTTCAAACTCGATGGGAGCGGAATCCGTCAAAGAGGAGACGGGGTGAAATTCCACCCATTGGGATTCTTGCATGGTCATCATGGTGGGTGGCATGGCAAACAGATCCAGTTCCGTCTTGGAACAGGCGCAAGACTCTCGGTGCATCATTTTTTTTTCTTTCTCAATAATCGAAAACGTCTAAGTCTCGGACGGTTCCTCTTTTCTTGGTCTTTCTAGCTTGAAGTCTGGTGAAAGGGTGTTTTCTTCGTCGTCTCTTTCTGCCTTGTCCTTGCTGAATGCCTGACTCGGTAGCGTGCAGGGCATTTATAGGTGTGTCTCGTCGGCCTAAAATGTCTTTGCCCGTTTGAAGCAAGACATTTTTGCCTGCCCTCATGAAGGCTTCTTTAGGATTTTGTTTGTCGATGATGACATTTTGGAGAAATTCTTTGCCTTGCGTCAGTGCCGCATCTTTCAAGGCGTACAATCGGCATGTCACCATCGGTTTCAACACCGGGGCCACCGAACGAAACGCTGATTTTAACATATCTCCTAAACCGTGTCCTCGCTGTCGAGCAACCCCTCGGTAAACTGGATACATGACTTACGAGTCGTGAGAGAACCGTTTTCGAAAATGGAGTTTCACCGTGACTTTTCCGTTGGTGAATGGAATATTTTGTCCCAAATCTCCTTTTATAGTAATATTCACCGTGTCCAAATACGACTTGCTGACAGGCAAATAGTGAGGATGTACAAATTCGCGGTGGATGCGGTAAGTGTTTCCACCTTCCTCGTCAGCGTTCGTGGCAGAATCCACTTTCAAAGGAATGACACGCAGAAACGGTACAGAGGTGTGTCCCACCACGTTGTACTCCACCACATCGGAATACACGAACATCAAATTCAGTCCTTGGTTCAGTTCTACCGGGGTACGAAATAACTTGCTAAAAGACTCGTTGTCGTAAACGATGGGTAATTCGTTTTTCTTCATCATGACCATTCTCATGTTTATGTCTCCGCCCAACATGTCATACAATTCAGGACAAAATAAAATGGACAGGATTTTACTCCCGTCAAATCTCATCGAGAAGTGACGAGCTGCTTTGTGGTATTCCATGGTGACACTTTTTCTGACACTCTCCAAAGCTTTATGAAACACGCTATTAAACCTGGTGGCTATGGTGCTGACCAAATGTTGACCACTAAAATAATAGCCTGGGGGAATGAACAAGTGATAGGTAGTGTACTTTTGATTTTGTAAACGGGTTTTCTTGTCATATTTGACGTTGGTATCCAACCACTGTTGCACTTGCTCGTCATAAACTTCCACATCAAATTTATTTTGATTGGGAAGGACATTGAGGACTTGGGTCGGGTGAATGATTTCCACTAAAGCCACTTCCCAATGGGCTTCGTGATCTAAGGGGATGGCCTGAGGTAATTTGGCCGTGTAACAGCACAACGTGTTGTTGGGAAACACCTCCATGGAACTGTCACTGGGTAAGGTTAAGTAAAATTGGTTTTGGTGACTCATAATTCCAGAGTTCTGTGGCTGTCCGAGGGTTTACTGGACTTCAGAGGCGTGTCTCCACCCAAAATGGGGTTCTGGTTGTGATTGTTGTTGGAGTGGTGACTGGCACTGGCACTGGACACTAGGTTCCCGTGGTTCCCGTTGGAAGAGAATTTCAGGGAGGGATTGGGAAGCAGGTAACCGATGCAACTGCTCAATAAAATGGTCCACAATTGTTTGCCTCCTTGTTGCAAACTCAACTTGGCAATGGCTGCCCCGATGACACAATACACCACGAAGATTTGGCAGAAAAAGACGATTTGCGTTTTAGGCACACGTTCTCCACACCACACCCACAAGGGTTGTTTTTGTAAATCTTGCACAGAAGAACTAGGTGAAGGAGGAGTGGTCGACGTAGCTGCGTCTGTGTGAAAGGGCATGATGGTCACTTCTTTTTATAGTCGATGACTTGCGAAGCGTCGATCCAAGAATCAAAACTGGGTGGATATCCTTTCCAACGTACTTTGACTTCTTTGACACGTCGTTTGCCTCCTTTACGGGTTGTGCGTTCGAGAATGCTTTCGATGTCGTACACATCGTCTTCTTTTTTGGTCACACGTTGTAACTCGCGCAAATAAAACGTTCCTTTGAGCACTTCTCCGTTCATGTCTTCCAATTTATAGACGGCAGGATGACGGCCATGCACTCGTCCAGTGACACGAAACAATTCGGTCGTCCAGTTAGGTAAGTAACCTTTGTCGAAAGTGCGTTTGGTTTTGCCAATGCGCACCCAATCTCCTACGACCAACTCTCCACTTTTCTTGTGGACAGCCCTCGTCGGGGATGTACCAAACAGGCGCTCAAACACCAGCACTTCGTTGTCGGGAGTCACTTCTTGCGGGGCACGTCCGATGCTTCGATGGTAAGATTGGTTGTACGCTTGCACCAGGTGCGGTAAGATGTCGATGTACTTCAGAGTGTGGTGATGCGTAAAATATTTCCACATGCGTTCTTTCAAAGTGAGTTGAAAACGTTCCACGATGCTGACTTTTGTTTCGGGATTCTCGGTGGTAAAAAAGAGAATGTCACGTTTCTTTAATTCTTTTTGGAAAGCTTGGTTCAGAAATTCGGTGCCTTTGTCCGTTTGCCATCGAAGAGGGTGACGACCGCTTTGTTTCAACACCCGTTGCAGGGCTCGCACTAACTCGCTGCTCGATTTGGAAGTCAAGGGCACGACCCAGGCAAATTTGGAAAAGACGTCGATGACACAAAACAAATATTTGTAGCCACGATTGTAGCTGGCCAAATGAGAGACATCGGCTAAATCGGCTTGCCATTGATGATCGATGCCTTCCACTAAGGTGTGACTTCTGACAAACTTGCGTCGAATGGGTTTGTGTAAAGTGTAGGTAGCTTGTTCTTGTAACCATCGTTGCACTTGAGGTAAACGGAGACTTTTCAGTCGCGTTTTGGCAGCACGATACAATTTTTGAACTCCTGCGTAACCTGCAGGATGCGAGGGATCGTAGTAAATGCTGGCTAAGACTTTTTCCATTGTTTTGTGTATGTGTTAAAATAAGACACCCACTCTTGGAGGATGCTACTCTTTTTCTCTTGGGGTATTTTCTTGGATTGCAATGCTTTGCGTGTGCGACCGGCAATAGGTGTTGAAGAGGAGGATGTCTGAGCGGGGGATATCGGTTCTTGTTTCACTTCTGTCTTCACTTCTGTCTTCACTTTCTTTTTCTCTTGTGATGAAGAAGGGGTGGCCATCATCTTTTTAATCCATCCAATTCTGGAGGTAGGTGGTGTTGTTAACTTGCGTACTTTTTCTGGTGGAGTTTGAAACCCTTCCTCTTCTTCTTCTTCTCCTTTTTCTGTCTTGGTCACTGGTAGTAGTGGTACTGGTACTGGTACTGGTACTGGTGATGGTGCTGGACTTTTCATCAAGGTCTTAAAATCTTTCAGAGTGGGTAGAGTTGTTTCGTCTAAAGCTTTCTGGTGAAAGAGTTGCAGTCGTTGCAAGAGTTGACCGTACTTTTGCGATTTTTCCGTTTCGGACAAATCTTGGGTGATCCATCAAGGACTGCAATTCGTGTTGTAGCTGGGACATTTCGCTCAAATTGGGATTGGGAGGTAAATGCGGGGTGCGTTGTTCTTGCCACCGATGGTATTCCATCCATCGTTTGTAAGGCACTAAAGCTAGTTTTCGTCCTTCCATGGGGTTGTCAGGGGTCGATTCTGAGATCTTGGACTTCAGAGGGCCTTTTTATCTTGCTCCCATCAGTCCTCCCAGCATGGTTCCCAAGACTCCTTTCAGTATGGGGCCTAACAAGAGGGGTAAAATACCTCCACGTTGAACCAACATCTTCTTCTTTTGTCGAATAGGAATTTTCTTTTGAACCATTTGGCGAAGAACGTGACGATGCTTGCTTAAGCATTGTTTCTGGTGTTTGGACAAAGGGATAGTGCCTTTCAAGACGTTCAAACAACATTCGCACACGGTATCGATGACCTATTTGGAGGCCGATTGAATGAGTTTTTTTCGTAGAGGTGGAGAAGCTTTGGACAGGACAGATAACATGTCCCCATGTTTGACTAAACGTGGTGGTAGTCCTTTCCTTTCCTTTCCTTGGGGTTTTCTGGAGGGTGACATCTTTGAGTCTTCAGGAGCACCAAAAAACACTGATACCCCCGACTTGGTCACACACCTTTTTTATACTGGAACGCGTCGCCACTGATTGTCTTTACGTCGTATCAGTTTGAGGACAGGCATGACACGTCGTGCAGGGGTGCGTAACGGACTAACTCGAGCCAGTTCTTGCTTGGACAAATCCAGTAAACTATGTAACATGCCCGATCTTTCTTAGACTTTGATTTTGGGAGAAGGTACTTTGTGAGCAGCAGCCACTGCCACTAAATTGGAGGGTCCTGCCACTGGGGAAGTTCTTTTTGGGGTCATCAACGGAGAAGTTCTTGGTGTGATCAACGTCTCCAAGTACTCTTCAGTTCTTGGTGTCATCAACGGAGAAGTGGATGAACGTGAGGCTGCCGGAGACGCAGTCACTGCCGTGGCAGGTCGTGGTTTGCGAGTGTAAGGTTGCATCCTGGCCGAAGAAGAAGTGCCTCTCTTGTGACTAGTTTTCTTCTGTGGACTTTTATTTTTCTGGGGACTTTTTCTCTGTTTCTTTTTCTGGGGGCTTCTTTTCTTTTTCCGGGATGGTGTCTGGTAAGAGGAGGGTCCCGCCACTGGAGAAGTTCTTCTTCTTGGGGACCTGGTCTTTTTCTTCTTCTTGGAGCTTCGTTGGACTTTTTTCTTGGGGATAACTTTTGGGGCATTAGGATCCCATGTTAAGAGAGAGCGAATGATGACCCCTCCTAAAGTACCGCTCCCTCCAGGTTTCAAATTGATTTGTTTTTTGGTTTGAGTGTCGATGCGGGGATCGGCCAGTTGGACCAAAGCGACTTTGTTTCGATCGAAAAAGCGTTTGGTTTGATGAGGAATCTGAATGATTCCTTGGAGTATTTGACGTGCCGTCACCGTGAACCATCGTAAGACTTCTTTGAGACTAGTTTCTAAGACACGAGCTCGTATTTGTGGATTTTTTTCTCGACTGATGCCATACAAGGCACGAATCAATTTGACGGGAAGATGCGACTGAAGGGACGTCATGTTCACACTGTGTGAGACAGACGAAAAGGGTCTGAGGTTTTTATAGATTTTTTTTATGTGGAGTGAAATTAAGTCGAGGACGGAGACGTGTACAGGACAGGCCCTCCGTCTTGGCACCGGTGGTGAAACAAGTGGGTACGAAATCGCAAATCCTCGGGGGTCGTAGGTTTCAAATCGACGAGTAAATAGGCGTGTGGCATTTGAGTGGCATCGTCGTACGCCTGAGTCAGCCAAGGCGTTCCTAACTGTTTGGCTAAGACTTGCACTTGCGATTTATCTCGAGAGCTTTTAAACAAGACCACGTAATGCGCATTGAGACTGATGGTGCGATGGGCTTTACTTTATTGAAACAAATTTTGGGTGATGTAAACGACACTGGCATTACGGTGATGCCCTTTGCGCGTGAACCACAGTTTAATTTCTTCTTCGTCTTCTCCTAACATGTCGTCAAAAATGACCAAATGGGTTTGACGGGAGTCAGAGACGATGCCGTCGTCTTCTTTAGGAATGCCTTCCACAAACACGATGGAATCGCCTTGACTTTCTCGCAAGAGGCTGTACGCCGATTGCCACTCTTTGTAACACCACACGATGCGCTGAGGTGGTCGATCGATCAAATGATGTTTATGTTCGATCAAACGTTTGACGAATTCGGTTTTGCCTGAACCGCTAGGTCCAGCAATGAGCATGTTAAAGGGACAGCGAAGATACAAAGCCTCCCAACTGGCACGATCTAAGTGTTCGTCGATGACTTTGACCGTAGAGGAAGAGGGAGCAGAGACAGCAGAGGTAGCCATAGTGTGAGAAATGTCACTTGTGACACGAAAACAAACAAGACAAGAGTTTATATACTTTTTTCAGAACACGTTTATTGAATGTTTCAAACATGAATACGAAAGACAAAAATACATAAAAGCCAAAGGCTTAAGTACAATGATAAAAGGCACATGATAACCATTAACGTGGAATAAACACAAGTGTCTATACAACAACATGTTTTCGGTAATGTTCTAACCAGTTCTATAGTGGGGGTAAGGTCACACAAGTGTCCTCCCGAAAGGGTCTTTCAGGCCTGTCCACGACAGTCCCGTCCTGGGTGACGGGTTCTTCTGGCACCGTCACTAACACGGGTTGAAAAGTAACTTTTTTCCTTGAACAACTCTCGTGCATACTGGGCCACTTCTTGGGTCCAAGCCTCAAAATCCCATTCTTTCCAGGCACGGACATCTGTCCAATGGGGATGTAAGTCACAAGCTACACACACATCGTCATACACGTCTTGGGTAGCTAAAAGTTGACGAATCTTTTTTTCCTGTTGAGGTCGAGAAGTATCCAGATGAAAACACAAGGCTTTGAGCAAAAGGAGTCTTTCGTGACCATTTAAGGCCATTGAGGTGGTAAGTACTGATCGTAAAGAGTCCACAAGGAATCGGCTGGTAAACGAAATCCCAGAAAACAAGTCACTAAGACACACACCACTTGTCGACCCAAATTGAATGGATACAGTTCTTGTAATAATCGATGGTAATGATCCACGGTTTGAATATGGTCATTAAGTTCCTTCCACGGAATCTGTTCAATAATATGTGACATAATCCTTGGCATGGCAACTTGATTTTATAGTGTCTTTGTTTCGGAAGCAATAAAGGTAATTTCTAACTAAACATGTACGTTCTCCAGTAGGGAATTTAAATGTTACATACTGTAACTGAAACGTCAGAGTTTGTCTAGATGTTTCGTCTTTTTCTAAGCAGATTCCATGTAACAAATGTTGGTAATCCTTTAACTCGTCTTCCTCAATACGTTGCAGTAAGTGAATCTCGAAGTAACCAAAATTACGAACGTCTAGTTCATCATCATTCACAAACTGAAAGTGTTCAACAAGGTCTGACCACTGAAAAAATTTCTGACGAATCAGTCTTCTTATACCATTCAGGTACCAGTGGTTAAAGATCTGGTGACGTAACGGATGCAATTGTTCTTTACGTTTCACTTGTATTTTGACCAGTTCTCGGTAAATCCTTTCTCTCAACTCCTCAGGCAAGCCCAAAATGTTCTCTTGTAAAGTATCCATAAGTATATACACTGTTTTTGGAATCCGTGGGTGGTGGCCAATAGCCTCGTTTGCCTTTGTGCCTGATGTAATATCCACTCATAATCAGTCTTCTTATACTTTGGAACAGAGCATAATTTAAAAACGGTTGAATAACTTTGCGTTTGCGTTTCACTTGTATTTTGATCAGTTCTCGGTAAATGCGTTCTCTCAACTCCACAGGCAAGGCACGAATGTTCTCTAACAAAGTATCCATGAATAGGTCATACTAAATCCTCTTTGGTCTGACACAAGAAATGTACTCTTTGCACAAACATGGTTTTACTTCAGTGTCGAATTTAAATCGTTTAGTCACTAATCTACACATTACAATTCGTTCAGAAGTTTCCTCTTTCACTAAGTTGACATTGTGTTCAAGATGTTGGTAATTCGTTAACTCTTCCTCTGGAATTCGATGCAGTAAGTTTACAATGATGTAGTAGATAGAATCATCCAGAACAAACCAATCCTTTTTAAAACTAGGGGATCGTTGATCAATGTCTGTCCAATGGAACACTTTCAATTGAATCAGTCATTGTATAGCCTTCAGGTACCAGTGGTTCAAACACCGGTGACGTAACGGATGCAATTGTTCTTTACGTTTCACTTGTATTTTGACCAGCTCTCGGTAAATGCGTTCTCTCAACTCCACAGGCAAAGCACGAATGTTCTCTTGCAAAGTATCCATGAACAGATTATGGTAAGTTACTTCAATGTCTCGGTCCCACTAAGGGTAAGTAATGACAATTCGGTGACCATCGAGCATGTTCTACGTAGGCCGAATCTTGCGGTTCCCAGTGGTGAAGTGACACACCGCAACTGAAGCACTTGACTTTATCTCCTTCGCCCAAGTAGAAAAATCCAGCTCTGGCTAATTCTTGGGGGGTCGGTCCTCCCAGATACTTAGGCCATTTTCCTTTGAACGATTGAAGACGATTTTCAAAGTCGCAGTATTCCGACAAACGCACAGGAAACGAATATTCGTTTTTCACAGGTTCGTTTCGATGAGGGTTGAGTGACATGGGCAGGAGTTTGCTCAGGGCTGGATGACATCCGTAGGGAGGTAGACAGGTGAACATTCCCCTTTAAAACGAAACCCAGTAAAATGTCCAAGAGGACGAGCGGCATCACTTTCGCATCCCTCAGGTTTGACACGCACAGCATCCCTTTCCATGATAGGGGTAGTGACACTAAAGTTCCCATGATGCTTTACTTCATCGCTAAGGTCACAACGTACAGCATCGTACCCATCGCAAGGTTCACAATCGCATTCCACTTCAGAAGCCCCACACTTGAATTGTGCCTTTCTAAACAACTTGTTTTGTGTTTCTCTGAAAGTATTCATCTTGTTCGCTCGGTCTTGGTAGTCACAATGAACTATCGATCTTGACCATAGCCCCTTTTTATACTAGTCGCAATGCAGTCTCCAGCTTGTACATCTTTCCTTTTTTATGTTTTTTATGTCTTGTTTTGGAAGGTACCGTCTCTAAGGTACCGTCATAATTGTACCGTAGTGTGATGGGTGGAAAGGCCATAGAAAGGTAAGGGCAGTGCGGAGACCATCGAGTATGTTCCAGAATAGCTGAATCTTTATAGATACATAGATCCATTCGTAACTTCAGTCCGCAAGTGAAACACTGTACCTCGTATCCCAATCCTGACTCAGGTCCCAAGTAGACAAATCCTGTTCTAGCTAAAACATGCGAAGAAGGTAATCCTTCCCTATCCGTAGGCCATTTCTGAAACGTGTCCAATCGACGGGCACAATCACAATAGTCAGGTAAGAAGACTGGAAAATGGTAGGGTTTGAACTTCGAGTTCTCATCGGGTTTCTCACTCGATTCTTGCTGTGGCGAAGTCATCCTTCTAGCGTGTGACTATCCTCTTACAACCAATGTTTTATACCAACGTGTCCATACGGCAAGGTGAAATGATTGAGACGTCGAACTCGCTGCTGGTACACGATTTGATAGACTTTTTCCAAGGGCCGACTGACGATGTGGTGAGTGGGTAAACGTACAATCTTGTTCGGATGGTGAGCGGTCACTTTAAAGTTTCCATCCTCTCCCGATTGCAAGGCTTCTTTCAATACCCCACAGTTGACCACTCGACTGGTACGATAATTCAGACTCAATCCTTTCACTTTACACGTCGTGTGCACTTCTCCTTGTTTGTCCCGGTATTCGTAGCCGTAATTTTTAGGACCGCCACTGACGAAACATAGAATCTTGTCGTCGTGATGCTCGTCTGTCCAGGCTCCTAAACGGTCTCCTTCGATGTCAGGGTGCTGTTGACTCGGGTGATGGATGTAAATGCAACTGTCCGTGTCAAAGTACAGGACGCGTTCCCCTAACAGTTCTAAAGCTTCGTACAATTTTAAACGAGCATGGGCTGTCACGTAAGCCGCAATGATGACATTTCCAAAAGGGTCGTCTTGTACAAAGTCCAGATCTTCTTCGTAATTGACCAAGATCAAATCCGCTCGAACGACGTCCACGTGTTTCATGTATTTGGTTTTGTCGTGAATCATCTGGAAGTAGCGGGAATGTTCTGTCAAATATTCCGTCTTGGGTAAACACGGTCGTTGTGCCATTTTACCCCACAAGCAATTTAACATCACTTTGGCAAACGATCGCCTGCCTTCGTTTTTCTCGATGTGGTCTAAAGTGATGCCTTCTTGTTCATAGTATTTCTCTTTGAATTTTATTTGGTCTTCGGAAGTGTGATACCAGGAAGGATAGCCGCTGGCTTCTTGTTTCAGTTTCAAAAAGGCATCCACGTAGTCGGCGAAAATGCCTTTCTGACTGGGATCACCCTTGTGGTACTGTTGTGTCTTGGGAAAGTGACAAATTTCGTACAGGTTCCCGTCAAGGCACATTCTTCCTGGGTGTGATGGCAAGGCTGGTCTTGGTTGCACGTTTCGGCACAAGTACGACACAATGGAAACATCAGTTTGCCTTGACAATGGTGAGGTAAGACGGGATGGTATAGGTTCGTGGGAGGCAAAACTTTACACTTGATCAAGCCTTCGTATTGTCGAATGTTTTTCAGGTCGATGTGTTCCGTCAGCAATTGTGGCTGCCCTACAGGAAAGCGAAAATATTTGCACACGTAGGGATACAGCGAACACACGTCCAAGTATTTGATTTCTTCTCCTTTCTCTTCGTCGGCTTGGTACAGCAAACAGGTGGCATTGGTCCTTCCTCCGTACAAACTATCCCTCGGGTTAAGGGGGTCCATGAACTGGTAACTTTCCACGAGGCGTTTAAACTCGGGATCGGTTTTCATACGGTGATCGTACTCGTGTTCCCACATTTCCACCACTTGGTATCCTTGCTGTTCCAACTTTAAGCGCCGCTGACATGTGTCCTGGTACAAGTCTTCCATGGTTCGTTGTAAAAACTGATTTTTAGTGCTACGGTCAGGGTAACAGACGGAACATCCGTGAAATAAGCAACCGTTAAACTCGTACACGATCTTGGGGTTTTCGAAGTCCCAACCATCGACCATATATGTTCCGATGGTCTTTTCACCACTTCCGTTGCGGGCATGCTGAATCCAATTGTCTTCCTTGTCGCACAAGTAATGTAACCAACGTAGGGTTTTGACCGAGTATTGACGTATGACAAAGTTGGTCGTTTGAGGGCTGATGACAGCCACGGTGTTTTCAGGCATGAATCGTTGTCGATACACTAAGGAACACGCTTTGGCAATGGTGCAAGCTTCTTTCAAAAGGATCGACCCCTCCGTGTTCCATGAACAGTTCTCGAAATTTTCCACAGCAACGCCGTAAAATGTCCACGTCGGAACGACAATACTTTAGCATTTCTTCCTGAAAGTCGAAAGGGTCCGAGGCGTGAGCCTGGTACCAAGCGTAGAAAGCTTCTCGTTGTTCGGTACGCATGTTGTCGGGGTCGTAATAGTGAGCCTCAGGTAAATGGGGTAGAACGTCGTGTTGATTGGCTTTTTTCTTTCCTCGACATACGTGTGCCTTGGCATTATTGGTAAGTATGCCTTGTCCACACGTAGGGCACAATCTCAGGAGTTGACAAGCACATTTCTGCTGTGAACCTTGCGTCTTCAAATGTTGTTGGTAACAGGTAGGGCTGACAAACTTCGCAGACAAGTTGAACAAGGCACTGGTCCTTCGCTCAGACAGGGTGGAGAGGCCAAACATCCTGGGCATTTCATTCCACAATGTTTGTGTTGCTCTCGATTATTATAACCACGGTCACATTTCTCACAGTAATATCTGTATCCCAGGAATCTGGTGATAGTGGTAATGGTATCGAAATGGTCATCATGATAATAAACATGAATGTATTTTCCGTCCTTAAAATCTTGGCCTCGAAACAACAGAGGTCCGCGCACTTCTTGAGGGTGCACTTTCAAGGTGTATCGTGGAGCTAGGGCATCTTGCAATTTTTGCATTTCAGGAATGCCACAGGGTGTGTCTTTGGACAGGCCAGCTTGTTGCAACAGGAGTTCTGCTTCGTTTCGTTGTTTGGCTCGGTCCGATTGTCGAATAGTTTTCCAGGCTCTTTTCCATTCTACCGTGTCGTTCTTGTTGGCATAGGTTCGTCCCACCACGATGGCTCGAGCTAAACACATCTGGTCTTGAGGATTGTGAATTTGGACAAGGCTACGCTTAATGCTGCGAAGCTCGTTCACCAATAACATCTTTTTGCGTCCGGTCCCTTGAGGAGGAGAGACGTGGGTCATGTCCAATGTGGCTTTTCCATCGGTGATGTCAAACTGGTCATTAGAGTGTTGCACGTGTTGAATCTTGTCCATGACTTTGGAAGTGGTCAATTCTGCAGGGCTGCTAAACTCGATCCAAACAGGGGATTTCAAACCGGCGTGTTGTATGGAAAGTCTCAAGCGATCGTCTTCTTTGGGTTGACATTGTCGCTTGAGTGCGGTGAGCAAAGAATCCCACACCCCAGTGATGAACACTTCTGCTTTCTCTAACGGTACATCAGCCTTGAAATCTTTAAACTTCACTGTGTATTTGTAAGCCGTGGTTCTAAATTTTCTAGAGGAGCCCTTTTCGGTCTCTCGAATGGAATAGTATTTTTCAGGGTTGACTAAGGGTGGTGAACTTGGTTTAGAGGGTTCGGATTCTGGTTCACTCATGTCCTCTTCAAAATCACTGGCATGAATTTGTGCCAAGACTTCAGCCCTGGTACGAGGCGATAGATCACGTTTCTGCTTCTTACTTTCTTCTTCTTCTTTCTTCTCGAATGAATAGGATCGTTTCATCAAGGCCTACTTCTGGACTGCGTAATGTTGATGATGATTGGGTTGAAATCACTAAGGGTGGTACGGTAGGCTTAGTCACAGGGTTAACGTGTTTAGCTCCGGAAGGTCGTATTCTCTTCGGTCGTAATAAAGAAGTCTGATACATTTGTTTCAGACTTCTTAACTCCGCTAAAATGTCCAACAGTACCGTGACCGTTTGATTTTCACCCTCTTGTTTCTTTGCTGCTACTTCTTGCTGTTGTTGCTGTTGTTTTTTTCTTACATCTTCTTCTTGCTGCTGCTGCTGTTGTAGGAAAAAAGCTTGTTCCGCTTCCTTTTGTCGTTGCATAAATTTCTCCAATTCTTCTTTCTGTCTCTGTCTAAAATTCTCCACTTGCGGTAATGAAGAAGGTAACGAAGGTTCCGGAACAAATTCTTGCGAGGTAAGAAAATCCACAAAATCCCAATGTACCTCTTCTGAAAGTAAGTCCGGGTTCCCTTGGGCAGTCTCCCCTGCTGGTGCACCCCAATGGATCGTTTTCTGAGTTTCCGTCATGTTGAATCACTGTCGCATAGATTGACTGTACACAAGCGCTAGCGAATCTATATAGACCACGTGACGTCACAGACTGTTCTCTTCGGATTGGATGCGGGCTGACTGAATTTTGTAACGCGTGTTCGGATTGGTGAATGAACTCAGTCCGTTTCAATCCTTCCTCTACCTATAAATAAGCGCAGTTCACTGCATTATTCACCTGTTCTCGTCGCTTCAAGATGTGGACCACAGTTGAATCATCCACCCTTGTGTCTTCCATGATGTTTAGGACGGACATGCTCATGTATGTCCGGTCCAATTTGACCGTTGTCGACAAGTCAGACACCAGTCTGTGGATACGAAGAGTGTACGTAGAAAGACAAGGTTGCCTCAAGAGGACACTGATTTATGGCCCTCGAGTAAGACGCAGTATGTTAATGGATACATTAACATAAACCCAAAGGCCCTTTTCAGGGCCACCCATATTTCTCGAAAAGAGAATGACTTTTCATTGCCTACCCCCTTTTTTAAAAAAAAATCCCATATTCAATTCCCCCTTGTCCCTAAATAGACCCACACTTTATTCGGCCATGTTCAATTCCCCTTGAGGCTAGAGTGGCCCAAGACTATTTCCCATGTTAAATTCCCCTTGAGGCTATAGTGGCCCACGATTTTTCTCCATGTTAAATTTCCATTGAGGCTATAGTGGCCGGGGGGGGGTCTGTAATGCTAATTCCCATTGAGGCTATAGTGGCCCACTTTACTACTCACTTATCACGTCCACCGCGAATTTGTACATCCTCACTATTTGCCCGTCAGTGAGTCGTATTTGGACACGGTCAGCATTGCTATAAAAGGAGAACTGGGACAAAATATTCCATTCACCAAAGGAAAAGTCACCGTGAAACTCCATTTTCGAAAACAGTTCTCTCACGACTCGTAAGTTATGTATCCAGTGTACCGAGGCGTTGCTCGACAGTGAGGACACGGTTTAGGAGATATGCTAAAATCGGCCTTTCGTTCGGTGGCCCCAGTCTTGAAACCGATGGTGACACGCGGATTGCAAGCCTTGAAAGATGCCACACTGACGCAAGGCAAAGAATTTCTCCAAAATGTCATCATTGACAAACAAAACCTCAAAGAAGCCATCATGAGGGCAGGCAAAAATGTCTTGCTGCAAACAGGCAAAGACCTTTTGGGTCGACGAGAAACACCTATAAATGCCCTGCACGCTACCGAGTCAGGCATTCCTACTTCCCTGACGCCACAGCAAGGACAAGGCAGAAAGAGACGACGAAGAAAACACCCTTTTGCCAGACTTCACACGTCTAAAGGTAGAAAGACAAAGAAAAGAAGAACCGTTCGAGACTTAGACGTTTTCGATTATTGAGAAAGAGACAAAAATGATGCACCGAGAGTCTTACGCTTGTTCCAAGTCGGAACTGGATCTGTTTGCCATGCCCCCCACCATGATGACGATCCAAGAATCCCAGTGGATGGAATTTCATCCCCTCTCCTCATTGACCGATTCCGCTCCCATCGAGTTTGAAATCAAAGGACAGACCGAAGATTACATCGATCTAAATAGCAGTTACTTGTACCTGAAAGTCAAAGTTCTAGATAAGACATTAGGTGATATAGACACTGAAGCAGTAGCTCCCGTCAACAATTTCATGCATTTCTTGTTCAGTGGAGTGGACTTGTACTTGAATAACAAACTAGTCAGTAGCAGCATGGATAATTACCCTTATCGTGCCTACCTGGAAAATCTGGAAAATGCCTGTGTGGTATGGGAAGCTGACGAAGCAGGCCAGTTTGAATTACTGGAAACTGATACAACTGATAAAAAGAAAGAATACAATGAGGGATTTGTAGAACGAAGAAACAAAATCATGGGACTTAACAAAAGTTTAGAACTGATGGATCGTTTGCATTTGGACATGTGGTTGCAAGAGAAATATTTGCTAAACGGGGTGGATGTCCGCCTGAGACTGAATCATAGCAGTACCGCTTTCTATTTATTGGCTGATACTGACGATTACAAAACCAAAATCCAAGAAGCCAGACTCTACGTACGACGCGTGGAAGTGTTACCCAAAGTGGGAAACGACATTAGTCAGACGTTGAGCAGAACGACCGCCAAGTATCCGATCCGAGGTGTGGAAGTGAAAACTTTCACTATTCCTGCTGGACAGCGATCCATGATCGAAGATCATCTGTTCCAAAGACAGCTACCCAAACGTTTAATCGTTGGTATGGTCGAGAATGAAGCCTTCAACGGAGCTATCGCTAAAAATCCTTTCTACTTTCAACACTTTGGCGTGTCCAAGATCGAAGTCAGTCGCGATGGCAAAACCTTGTGTACCCGACCTTTCGAACCCGACTTTGAGAAGAAGAATTACTTGAGATCGTACTTGTCCCTGTACGAAGCCACCGGACAGTTAGGAACCAACACCAGTCACGGCATTACGTACGAGGATTATGCAGGAGGTTATGCTTTGTGGGCTTTTGATTTCACTCCAGACGAAGGCAGCGACGAGGGACATTCCTACCCTATAAAATCCGGCCAGATTCGTGTGGAAATTCAGTTTGCAAAACGAGAGCCTGATAAAACGGTGAACGTCATCCTGTATGCAGAATTCGATAATACGATAGAAATCAACAGTTTGAGAGAAGTCATTCTAGACTATTAGAAGCCATGGGAGACTGTTATCCCTCTTTACCTAGTGGAGAAACTTTGGAGATGGAATGTGAGGAGACCGTGGAAAAAGAAGAAGTTATCATGATGAAGTCAAGATGGCCAGAACAAGAAGCCCACTTAGTCTCCTGTTTTGCCAAACACTTGGTCGAAAAAATGACGGAACTGATCAAGGAAGATTCCTATGGATGTCAAAACGATCATCCCAGTCAAATTCAACACGATAAATTCCTGATGCTGAGTCAAGAAGAAAAATTGGACGAGTATCTGGACGAAGCTTGGAGTCTCATCTCGGACGAAGTCGTGTTGCATCAGTGGTAAAAAGACTTGCGTGAACATTCTTGTCCACCATTAACCACTCAAGAGATCGATCGTATCGAAGCTCTCCTGAATCAGAGTGAGGAGACGAAACGAAGAAACGGTTATTTGTCAGACATTTTCAAGCAAAAAGTCAGGATCGAATTGATGACTTATTATTACCTGTGAAGAAGAAAAAAAACAAAAACATGGATACCTGGGAACTGTATTACCTTTTGAACCACAGTTCGTATACGTCTTCTTGGAATCCTGTCGTCTGTGCTAAAGATGAACTCCCTCATCGCAAACCTCAAGACCATCTAGCTTACGTGATCAACACGGACGACAGTCATCTCCCAGGAACCCACTGGGTAGCCGTTTACTTTCCTCAAGAAGGATGTGTGGAATATTTCGATTCGTACGGATTGCCCCTTTTGGAAGACGATATCATTGACTTTATGAGAAGAAATGCTCAGACTACCCGATTCAATAATGTGAAATTACAAGGCACAGATTCCTTGTTGTGTGGACAATATTGTGTGTATTTTCTGCATCATCGCAGCCTGGGCTATTCCTTAGAACATTTAGTGACTCATTTTGATCCTCGTTCTTCTTCTAGAAATGATGTGAAAGTAGATCGATGGTTTTGTGACCATTATGCTTATCTTTTGTCTCAAGCTAGGAAACGTAGTGTCCATCAATGGCCTAATGACTTCCAACAGTGGAAATCACAATTTCGTTCACAACGTTGTCAGCCCTGTTTAAAGTAGACTGTAAATTGAGAAAAAATGTTTGATGTTATAATGTTGGATTATTGTTAAAAAATGTTAGAGTTGTTGTTTAGTGTTAAGTGATTTTTGAATAAAAAATGTTGTGTTTTGAAAAAAATGCCTTTGCGGTTTGTTTAGCTATAAGAATGTTTGATTGATGCTCTTTAATTTCTTACTATCCCTCTCATGACACTCACTGAACGTTGCGGCTCGAAAACCGTGTGGGGATGTTTTCCTTCACGTCCGTGCTTTGACTTTAAGAACCGGGGTTGTTTCCAGTCTAACCATCCATTGTCGACTCATCCTCCTACGAAGATGTGCTCCAAACTAGCTAAGCTAAACGAAGCCTACGTGAATTTGCATAGGGTCAGACACAGTCTGATACCGAAGCCAGAAGAGATAGAGAATGTGAGAATGTTAAAAGTCACTGAAGACCTGATAGAAGAGCTCTTCAGAGAAGAAGTGAACAGGGAGAAAGAAGAATGGACAGCGAAGTAGTCGTATCGACACCAAAAAGTTCTTCTTCTCTTTCCGAAGAAGCAGACCTATCGTCAGAAAGTCTATTGTCAGAGGACGTCGCATTCTTAGAAACTAAACGATTGCCATAGCAAACAAAAACAGCCCTTTTCAGGGCTACCCAATACTCTAGAAAAGAAATAACAATCGATTTGCCAATATGTGTATGTAGAGTAGTGTGAATATAAACACTGACTCTTTTGTGGTGTGAGTGTATGTGTTTGTGTGGATAGTAGATCATGATCATGTTTTGTTTTTTTGCTGTTTCACGTGCGTGGAGAGTAGATTTGGGGTTTGATTGGATTGCTTTGCGTATGTGAATAGTATATTATAGTGATTAATGAAAATTTTTAAATTAGTAATGGGCAGTATAAAAAAGTGAGTGTTTCTTTTAGGTCCGCGCGTTGTTTGGTCATGATCTAGTTAAGATCAATTTTGTTTTAGGGGATGTTTTCCATCACGTCCGCGCTTTCAGTATAAAATGAAACTCGCTTGGCAGTCTAGCTACCCTGTTCATTCGTTAACAAGACAATGAATACCAGAATAAGCAAACTTCTTGAACTCCAGATACATCTGGAATATGTCAGGCGCCTGTTAAATGAACTGGCCGCGGAGGTCATAGTAGAAGAGGAAAGAATAAAGAAGGAAGAGGAGGAGAGAAGACAGAGGGAAGAGGAGGAAAAGAAAATAGGAGAGAGGATGGCTTACAAGATACCAGAGACAGAGGATTGGGGTGCTGAAGCCACTTATCCCGCCTCTGCACTCCCAAGAAAAAAGGTAAAAGGAGACTGGGGAAGAAGATGTGTGTGTGGTGCCAGGCTGGAAGGTGCCATCATTAACCAGGTGTCACTGGAGTTCAAAAACAAACAACCCTTTTCAGGGCTACCCAAACCTTTAGAAAAGAAATAACAATCGATTTGCCAATGTGTGTATGTAGAGTAGTGTGAATATAAACACTGATTCTTTTTTTCTTTTGTGTGTGTGTATGTGTGTGTGTGTGTGTGTGTGTGTGTGTGTGTTTGTGTGTGTGTGTGTTTGTTTGTAAGCGCTGACGTAGGTTTGTGTGGATAATAGATTTGGGTTTAATTTTAATGCTTTGCGTGTGTAAATAGTAGATTAGGGGTTTGTTTATTGATGCTTCACGTATGTGGATAGTAGATCATATGAAATGAGAAAAGTAGGGGATGTTTCACGTCCGCGAGTTGTTTGGTTATGATCTAGGTAATATGAATTTTATGTCTTAAGGGGATGTTTTCCTTCACGTACGCGCTTTCACTATAAGAACCTACAAGGTTTGATGGTGGAACCATTCTACGGAATAATAAAAACGAAGATGGTGGTTGCAAGTGAGTTGTTCAACAACTTGGTACATATATACAATTGGATAATGGATGGTATCTATGTAGTGGAGAGACTAGAAAAAGAATGGAAGATAGCAGAGTATCTGGACTACGCTAAATGCCTAAACGTAGCAAAAGAAGTGATAGCAGAAATGATCACAGAGGAGGAAAAGAGATTGAGAGGTATGATAAATCCCACCTATGTCAGAGTTGGAAGCCTAAAGGAAGCACTTGACAATGCAAGCAAAGTCAGGTGCTTTCTTGAAAATATGTCACATGGGACAGAGTGCTCTTTTGTGGAGAGAGGTCAGGACAGACTGAAGAAAGGAGAGGAGTTGATGAGAAAAGTGATGGAGGTAGAGGTAAAGAAGATTAAAGAGAGATGGAATAAAGAAAGAAAAGACCAGGAAAACAAAATGAAACAGGCAGATTTTGAGAGGCTCAATCAGAATTGGATCAAAGTCCAGGAAAAGTTTAGAGCCTTGGGCCATCCAGACTGGATGCCAGAGGAGAAAAAGAAGAAGAAAGGAATAATGGAAAAAGTGAGGACTTGGTGGAAGAAGTGGAGGAGTTAGAAGAAGAAGAAACCCAAAGGCCCTTTTCAGGGCCACTCATAGGTCTCGAAAAGAGATTGACTTTCAATTGCCTACCCTTTTTTAAATTTTTTTAAAAATCCCATGTTAAATTCCCCTTGTCCCTAAAGTAGTTTTTTTCTCCCATGTTAAATTCCCTTTGTCCCTAGACAAGCCTAAATTCTATTCCCCATGTTCAATTCCCCTTGTCCCTAGACAAGCCCAAACTCTATTCCCCATGTTCAATTCCCCTTGTCCCTAGAGTGGCCCAGCAATTTTCCCCATGTTAAATTTACATAGTCCCCAGAGTGGCCCGGGGGGGGGTGTCTGTAATGCTAATTCCCATTGTCCCTAGGGTGGCCCCATTCACTACTGTCGGAGTGTGTTGTCTCAATGTCTACAATGGAGTTGGAACCGGCCGAGGAAACTCGGGCTAGAACTCATATTGATCAATGTATACAATATTTTGTAAACTTTTTACAATAGAAATCGTGCCGATTTTCCTATTGAACTATTCATTCTAACATTCTTTTCAATGTTTAACTCTATGTTTACATGCCTACAAGAAGACAAATGTTACTATGTTTACTTGAAAGTTAATGCCATATGACATTGTTTCTTTTGAAGTACGGGGTATCGGGAATATAAAATTTCATAAAGAGAAAATATTGTTATATATGTTGTTGTACAATGGACCATCATTAATTTCGATGTCAATCAATGTAAATTTAAAACCTCGGCATTAAGTCAGTGTTAGGACTGGTCGGCCTTGTGTCAGGATAATGTGACTGGGTGGGCCATCATACTACATATCTGCGGCATGATGCCCCAGTGCTAGGCGTCATTTTAAACGGTCACACTGCAGATATCGTCGCGATATGACTGGAAAATTGTTAAAGCTACTTTAAATATCTAAATCTCTCTCACACACAAACACACGCACACACATACACTCTCTCTCGTATAAAAGTGATAGAAATATATCAAATAATCGGATCAATCAACATCATAATGAATATTTTTGTTCTAGTTATTAAAAAGATTAACTTAGCCTTCTCCTTGAAGGATGCATACAAAGAAAACGGTTTTCTTGGCTAACTTACGAAGATTTTTAATTCTTCTCTATACGTGATATCTACAATCAGCTATTATTAATGTACAGTGTCCTTACTACATTTTTGTGAAACAATGACGAACAAACACATTTTGTCAGTTGCGATTCTGGTAGTAATACAACAGAAAGTCAGCATAAAACATATACAATCGCGAAAAGTTTTAGATGAAAACTGAAATAGATCTCAGAGGTAATCAACCGAGTATAATGGAAATATATAAATAAAACAAAATGCACGTTTAATAAGTCCTAACATTGACTTGCATACACATTACTTGCAAATACACAATTTAGGATATATATAGCTATCGGAAATATGCGTGATAGGCACCTTTTAGTCTATATGTATATATTCCACGAATATAGGTGCCACAACAGAAATGAAAACTATCGACAAATAAATGGTTAATTTCCTTTAGGGGTCCTGGATAAAAATCAGATTGACAATTAAGGAGGAGAGAGAGAGGCATATTTTCTTTCCATAAGTTTAATCTGGATTTCAGCAAGGAAATAAAATAACTCTTACCCCTTAGTTATATTCCTCTAATGGAGGACACTTTACAAGAATGTTGTTCGCATGTAACGAACGAAAACGGTTCATTTGGAAGTTGCTCTATCAAATATCCAGACTAATTAGACTTAAAAATACTATAGCTTGATGGTAAGAAGGTTCATTGGTCCGAAAGAACGGTTCGATAGTCCAAATGTGCGTTGATCCGAATATTCAGTCGGAATTAATGAATGGAATTACTGAATGTTTGAACTAATGAATCCAGTTTCAAATACCTTCCAAACAAGGAAATTTCGGATATGAAAAAAACTTTTCTTAAATATTTTCGGACTAATAAACCTTCTGACTAATGAACCCTTTGTTTCCAAAACCTTCGGACAGACCAACCTTCTAACTTCGGAAAGACCAACATTCTAACTTGTGAACCATTCAACCTTTTCCTTCGGGGATATGAACCCCCGGATCAACAAAGAGTTGGACTATTGGCCGATATATCCTTCGAACTTCGGAATAACGGAACTTTGGACTAAAATGGTCGGAAAATAGAGCTCTTGGACAAAAATAGTTCAGACTTACGAACCTTTGGTACATCCAGCAGTTACCGCTTAAAATAGGTCCTTTTTCATCAGTAAAATGTGTGTTTCTAGGTACACAAAATTGATCTATATTTGTCAGATGATCATGAAACATCACAGGGATGTTTCTCACGTGGAGCGGAAATACTTTCTTGTCTGGTTCAGTCATGGTCAAGATCACGGCGGATAGCTATTTGGTTTGTCCTTCAGTAACGATGGTGTGTGTGTGTGTGTGTGTGTGATTTGGATTTTTAACGTAGCTTTAACAATGTTTCAGTCATATCGCTACGATGTCTGCTGTGTTGTAGTTTACAGTGATGTATACCACTAGTAACGATGGTAACTGCAACTATATTAGTCGGATTGTCATGCAACTCCTTAGCACTGCAGCTTTTTGGTAAATCAAGAATGCTGTTGATTTTGGGATAGGTACACTCAAATCAATGTCACGCTGTCTTAAGATAATGACCTGATAAATTGGAACTGCAACAACAGATACATAATGATTCAACAAACAAATCAGAATAGAGTATAATTCAACAAACCAGTCAGAAGTGTGTGCGATAAAACAAACCAATTAAAAGGTCATATGAATCAACAAATGAATCAAAATGTGTACAATGTGGTTTGAAGTTGCACGAAGGTAACGTGGACTTTGACACATTTCCTGAATTCCAAAATGTGCGTTCACAACTACAACTGACCATGGCGTACCTGATACTGCCTATTCCATGATAACGGCACAACCTGCTTATAAGAAAGTTGGCAAATAACATAATGAGGAACGAGCTGTTTCTATGTTTCCAAGGTAACATATGGGGAATCTTTATTTTCAGAAGCAATATGCATGCTATTCTATAAAATATTGGTGACTATCACCATTTATATCTGTGCACTGATGTATTGTTGTTTGCTGATGTGTTTGAGAAATGTCGTGACACATGCCATGCACGTGTATAAGGTGGATTCCTCACATTAGTTATTATCACCGGGAATTGCGTGGGACTCGTCATAAACTAAAATCAAGAATGAATTACACACTGATATTGAACAGCTTCTGTATATTGAATGATTTCTTTGTAGCGGGATTTCTATGGTGAGTCACAGATATGCTCACGCAAACAATACAAAGATAGAAGAGTATGACCTCATTAACCCCCAACAGTTATAATGCATCCACATACCAATAACCATTATGGCTGGGCTCTGATGGAACTCTTGCTCGGGGGTGGATTTAAGTGAATTGATCCCATGGACACTTTTTTCTCCAACACATGCCTGATTACAACATCAACAATGACCATGGATACTTCTTTGAAATTAATCTAGAATATCCAGAACATTTTCATGATGCACACAGCGATCACCTACTGTCACTAAAAGCTTTGTTGGTGATTGGTGCGTGATTGTATCCATATCTGTGTGGGATCGCTGACGAAATCCGGACGTAAATGCACTGAATGAACCAAACTAGTGCCTAGTCTTAGGACGAAATATAATTATGTACCAGACGTGCGAAACCTCCAGCTGCATTTACTATTGGGTAAGAGTTATGCCAAGATACATCGAGTGCTTGAATCTCCCCAGCTCACATGGATGGCGCCGTGCATCCAGAAGAAAATGGATATGAGAACAAGGAGCTTGCGTTGACTTTTACAAGATCACGAACAATGGTAGATTATGAAAACACAAGGAGAATTTGCGCAAGCCGAACTGCGTAGATATTGTCCGTAATAGTGAACAATACAAACTTCGAAAGTTCACCTCTGACCGAGCCTTTAAAGAGCGGAACGATCTTTCATGGCGGACTTGCTGTTCGAGTAAAATCGAAATTAAAAATGACCAAACCAAGCAATGTTTGATAGTTCGTGTTCACTTGTGGAAGTTTCTGATGTACGAATTCTACAATGACAAAATCAAACCATTTTGCCAAGATAGAATGAAAATGCTGTTCACCGACACTGGCTAGCTGTCGATGCCATATCACATGGAATGATGTATGTGTATATATGTATATGTGTATATATGTGTGTATATATGTATGTGTATGTGTGTGTATATATATGTGTGTGTCTGTATATATGTATGTGTGTGTATATATGTCTGTGTGTGTATATATGTATGTGCGTGTATATATCTATATGTGTGTATATGTCTGTGTGTGTATATATGCATGTTGGTGTATATATCTATGTCTGTGTATATAAGTATGTGTATATATATGTATGTGTGTGTATATATATCTGTGTGTATACATGTATGTATGTGTATATTAGTATGTGTGTGTATATCTGTATGTTTGGGTATATACTTATGTGTGTGTATATATGTATATATGTGTATATATGTGTATATATGTATAAATGCATGTGTGTATATATGTATATATATGTGTGTGTATAAGTGTATATATGTACGTGTGTATATATTAATATATGTATGTGTGCAAATGTTTATATATGTAGGTGGGTGTATATATGCTTATATTTGTGCGTGTATATGTGTATATATGTATGTGTGTATATATGTATATATATATGCATATATGTATATGTGTGTATATATTCATATATGTGTATATGTGTATATATGTGTATATATGGATATATGTGTATGTGTGTATAGATGCATATATGTATAGATGTGTATCTCTGCATACATGGATATATGTATATGTGTGTATATATGCATATTGTATATATGTGTATATGTACAAGTGTATAAATGCTTATATGTATATATGTGTATATATGCAGATATGTATATGTGTGTATATATGTGTATATGTATATACGTGTATATTTGTGTATATATGGATATATGTATAATTGTGTATATATGCATATATGTACATATGTGTATATGTACATGTGTGTATATATGCTTGTATGTATATAAGTTCATCTCTGCACATAAGGATATATGTATATGTTTGTATATATGCATAAATGTTTATACGTACATGTGTGTATATATGCATATATGTATATATGTGTATATATGCATAAATGTATATGTGTGTCTATATGCATATATGTATACATATATATATATCTTTGTATATATGGATATATGTATCTCTCAGTATATATGCATATATGTATATATTTTTATCTCTGCATGTATGGATATATGTGTATATGTATATGTATGAATATATGTATATATGTGTATGTGTGTATATATGTATATATGTATATGTGTGTATACATGTATATATGTATATGTGTGTATATATGTATTTATTTGCATGTGTGCATATGCATGTATATGTATATGGGTGTATATGAGTGTATATATGTATGGGTGTATATGTGTGTTTATGTGTAAGTGTGTTTGTATGTATGTGTGTGTATATGTGTATGCCTGCATGTGTGTGTGTCTGTGTGTATATCTATGTGTATGTGTGTATATATATGTATGTGTGTTTATATATGTGTATGTGTGTATATATTCGTAAGTGTGTGTGTATGCGTGTATGTGTGTATATATGTATGTGTGTGTATATACGTATATGTGTGCATATATGTCTGTGTGTATATATGTACATGTTTAAATATGTATATGAGTGTATATTGTATGTGTGTATATATGCATGTGTGTATAGATGTATGTGTATATATGTATATGTGTGCATATAGGTATGTATGTATATATAAATATATATATATATATATATATATATATATATATATATATATATATATATATATATATATATATACATATACATATATGTGTGTGTTTATCTGTATGTGTGTAAATAAGTATATGTGTGTGTATCTGTATATGTGTATATATGTATATAAGTGTATATATGTATGTGTCTATATATGTATATGTGTGTCAATATGGATGTGTGTATTTATTGTATATGTGTGTATATATTTATGTGTGCATATATTTATGTGTGTATATATGTTTTTGAGTATTTATGTAAATGTTTGTATATATGTACGTGTGTATATATGTATATGAGTGTATATATGTATGTGTGTATACATGTATATGTGTGTATATACGGATATGTGTGGATATATGTATATATTTGTATACATATGTGTGTATATACGTATATGTGTCTATATATTTATATGTGTGCATATGTGTGTATATACATATTTATGTGTATATATGTATATGTTTGTGTATACGTATATATGTGTCTATATATATATGTGTGTATATACATATATATATGTCTGTATATATGGGTGGATACGTATATATGTTTCTATATGTGTATGTGTATATATACGTATATATGTGTCTATATATCTATGTATATATACGTGTATATATCTATATATATATGTATATATACATATATATATAAGGGTATATCTCTAGATATGTGTATATATGTGTGTACATATCTATATATGTATATATATATATATATATATATATATATATATATATATATATATATATATATATATATATATATATATATATATATATATATATATATATATATATATATATATATATATATATATATGTATATATATATATATATATATATATATATATATATATATATATATATATATATATATATATATATATATATATATATATTATATATATATATATATATATATATATATATATATATATATATATATATATATATATGTATGTATATCTCTATTTATGTATACATCTCTCTACATGGGTATATATATATATGTCTATATCTCCCTCGCTGGGTATATCTCTACAGGTGTATATGTCTGTGTGTATGTATATCACAATAGGTGTATATGTCTGTGTGTGTACATCTCTATAGGTGTATATGTATCTGTGTGTGTATAACTCTATAGATGTATATGTCTCTGTGTGAGCATAAGTCTATAGGTGTATATGTCTCTGTGTGTGTAGAACTCTATAGGTGTATATGATCTGTGTGTGTAGAATTATATAGATGTATATGTCTCTGTGTGTGTAGAACTCTATAGGTGTATATGTCTCTGTGTGTGGAGAACTCTATAGGTGTTTATGTCTCTGTGTGCGTAGAAATCTATAGGTGTATTTTGTCTCTGTGTGTGGAGAGATCTATAGGTGTATATATCTTTCTCTGTGTATAACTCTATAGGTGTCTATGTCTCTGTGTGTGCATACCTCTATAGGTGTATATGTCTCTGTGTGTGCATAACTCTATAGGCGTAAATGTCTCTGTGTGCATAACTCTATAGGTGTATATGTCTCTGTGTGTGCATAACTCTTTTCGTGTATATGTTTCTGTATGTGCATAACTCTATACGTGTATTTGTCTCTGTATGTTTATACATCTGTATATGTGTATCTCTGTATGTGTAGACCTCTGTATATGTATGTCTCTGTATGTGTAGACCTCTGTATATGTATATCTCTGTATGAGTAGACCTCTGTATATGGATATCTCTGTATGTGTAGACCTCCATATATGTATATCTCTGTGTATGTGTAGCGCACCATATATGTACATATCTCTCTTTGTGTAGACCTCCATATATGTATATATCACTGTATGTGTAGACCTCCATATATGTATATATCTCTATATGTGTAGACCTCCATTTATGTCTATATCTCTATATGTGTAGACCTCCATCTCTGTATATAGATGTCTATCTATATATCTGTCTATATATCTGTATGTAGACGTGTAGCTATATATTTGTCTATATATCTGTATATAGATGTGTAGCTATATATCTGTCTATATATCTGTTTATAGATGTTTATCAATATATCTGTCTATATATCTGTAGATAGATGTGTATCTATATATCTGTCTATGTATTTGTAGATAGATATGTATCTATATATATGTCTATATATCTATATATAGACGTGTTTGTATTTATATATGTGTCTACATCTGTATATTAATTAATATGTATATATATATGTGTCTAAATATCTGTATATAGATATGTATGTATCTATATATGTATCTCCATATGTATATAGATATGTATGTATCTACATATGTATATAGACGTGTATGTATCTACATATGTATATAGATATGTATGTATCTACATATGTATATAGATATGTATGTATGTACATATGCATATAGATATGTATGTATATAGATCTGCATATAGATATGTATGTATCTACATTTGTATATTGATATGTATGTATCTACATATACATATAGACATGCATGTATCTACATATGTATATGGATATGTATGTATGTACATATTTATATAGATATGTATTTATCTGCATATGTATATAGATATGTATGTATCTGCATATGTATATAGATATGTATGTATGTACATATGTATCTAGATATGTATGTATATAGATCTGTATATAGATATGTATGTATCTACATTGTGCATATTGATATGTATGTATCTACATATGTATATAGATACGTATGTATCTGCATACGTATATAGATATATATGTATCAACATATGTATATAGATATGTATGTATCTACATATGTATATAGATATGTATGTATATAGATCTGTAGATAGATATGTGTGTATCAACATGTGTATATTGATATGTATGTATCTACATTTGCATATAGATATGTATGTATCTACATTTATATGTAGATATGTATGTATCTACATATGTATATAGATATGTATGTATCTACATATGTATATAGATATGTATGTATCTACATATGTATATAGATATGTATGTATCTACATATGTATGTAGATATGTATGTATCTACATATGTATATAGATATGTATGTATCTACATATGTATATAGACATGTGTCACATTTGTATATAGATATGTATGTATATACATATATATATATAGATATGTATGTATCTACATATGTATATAGATATGTATGTATCTGCATACGTATATAGGTATATATGTATCTACATATATATATAGATATGTATGTATCTACATATGTATATAGATATGTATGTATATAGATCTGTAGATAGATATGTGTGTATCTACATGTGCATATTGATATGTATGTATCCACATGTGTATATAGATATGTATGTATCTACATATGTATATAGATATGTATCTATCTACATATGTATATAGATATGTATGTATCTACGTTTATATATAGATATGTATGTATCTACATATGTATATAGATATGCATGTATCTACATATGTATGTAGATATGTATATATCTAGATATGTATGTAGATATGTATGTATCTACATATGTATATAGATATGTATGTGTCCACAATTTGTATATTGATATGTGTGTATCTACATATGTATATATATAGATTTATATGTATCTACATATGTATATAGATATGAATGTATCTACATATGTATGTAGATAAATATGTATCTACATATGTATATAGATATCCATGTATCAACATATGTATGTAGAAATGTATATATCTATATATTTATATAGATATGCATGTATCTACAATGTATATAGATAGACATGTATCTACATATGTACATAGATATACATGTATATATATATATACATATGTACAGATGTATATAGATATATACATATACATATATATATATACATATGTATACAGATATATATATATTCAAAGATGTACATATGTATATAGATATGTACATATACATGGATATGCATATATATATATAGATATATACATATATATAGATATTCATGTGTATATAGATATATACATATACATAGATATACATATGTATATACATATACATAGATATACATATGTATATACATATATATAGATATACAAATGTATACATATTCAAAGATGTAGATATGTATATAGATATGTACATATACATGGATATACATATGTAAATAGATATGTACATATATATAGATATTCATATGTATATAGATATATACATATACATAGATATACATATGTATATACATATACATAAATATACATATGGATATACATATACATAGATATACATGTCCATATACATACACATAGATATAAATATATATATATATAGATATACATATTTATATACATATACATAATATACATATACATAGATTTATCTATATACATATAGATAGATATACATAGCTATCTACATATACATACATGTACATATCTATATACATATACATAGACATACATATCTATATACATAGATACGTAGATATGCATATCTATATACATAGATACATAGATATACATATCTATATACATAGATACATCTACATAGATATAGATATCTATATACATAGATACATCTAGATAGATATACATAGATATATAGAGACATAGATACATGTACATATATATAAATATCTATATACATAGATACATGTACACAGAATTCCGTATAGATATAGAGGCATGGATACATCTACACAGATACACATAGATATATAGAGGTATAGATACATCTACACAGATACACACACACACACACACATATATATATATATATATATATATATATATATATATATATATATATATATATATATATATATATATATATATATATATATATATATATATATATATATAGGCATAGATATATCTACACATATACACATAGATATATAAGGCATATATACTTCTACACATATACACATATATATATATAGATTCATAGATACGTCTACACGTATACACATATATATAGAGGGAGAGATATATCTACACGTATACACATAGATATATAGAGGCATAGATAGATCTACACGTATACACATAGATTTATAGAGACATAGATACATCTACACGTATACACCTAGAATTATAGAGACATATAAACATCTACACGTATACATATAGATATATAGAGACATAGATACATCTACACGTATACACATATATATTTAGAGACATAGGTACATCTACACGGATACACATAGATATAAAGAGATATAGATACATCTACACATATACACATAGGTATATAGACACATAGATACATCTACACATATACTCATAGATATATAGAGACATAGATACATCTACACATATACACATAGATCTATACAGACATAGATAGATCTACTCATATACACATAGAGATATAGTGACATACATACATCTACACATATGCACATCGATATATAGAGACATAGATACAAATACATATACACATAGCGATATAGAGGGATAGATACATATACACATAGACAGATAGAGTCATAGATACATATACACATATAGACATATAGAGACATAGATGCATATGCCCATATAGATATATTGAGTCATAGATACATATACACATACAGAGATATGCAGAGACATAGATACATATGCACATATAGACATAGATATATAGAGACACAGATACATATATAGAGAGACATATATAAATATACAAATAGAGACATAGACATATAGAGACATATATACATATACACTTAGATATATAGAGACATAGATAGATCTACAGATATACACATAGATATATAGAGACATAGATACATATAAACATATAGACAAAGACATAGAGACATAGATACAAATGCACAAATGCACATAGATATATAGAGAAATAGATACATATACACATATACAAATAGATATATAGAGACATAGATACATATACACATATACACATAGTGATATAGAAACATCGACACATATACACATAGAGATATAGGGACATAGATACATATACACATACATAGATAGAGACATAGATACATATACACAGACAGACATATGGAGACATGGAGAAAAATACACATATAGACATATACAGACATAGAAACATATCCACATATAGACATATACAGACATAGATAGATATACAAATATAAACATATACAGACATGGAGACATATAGACATATACAGACATAGAGACATATACACATATAGACATATACAGACATAGACACATATACACATATAGATATATACATATATAGACATATACACATATAGACATGTATAGACATAGAGACATATACAGCTATAGACATATACATACATAAAGACATATACACATATATACATATAAGACATAGATACATATACACATATAGACATATACAGACAAAGATACATATACACATATAGACATAAAGAGAATATATATATATATATATATATATATATATATATATATATATATATATATATTTATATATATAAATATGGACATATAGAGACATATACACATATAGACATATACAGATAGAGAATTATACACACATATACATATATACAGATAGAGACACATACACTTATATATAGATATAAACATTTACACATATATGCAGATAGACATATACACATATATACATACAGAGACATATACACATATATACAGATGGAGACATATACACAAATATACATATAGAGACTTATACACATATATACAGATAGAGACAAATACACATATATACAGATAGATACATATACACATATATAAAGATAAAGACGTATACACATATATACAGATAGAGACATATACTCATATACACATATATACAGATGGAGACATATACACATATACACATGTATACAGATTGAGACATGTACACATATATACAGATAGAGACATATACACATATATACATATAGAAATATTTAGACATATATACATAAAAAGACATATACACATATATACAGATAGGGACATATACACATTAATACAGATAAGAGACATATACACATAAATACTGATAGAGACATATACACATATATACATATACATACATATACACATATATACAGATAGAGACAAATAAACATATACACATATATACAGATAAAGACATATACACATATACACATATTTACATATAGAGATATATACACATATACATATATATGCATAGAGACATACAAATAGAGACATATATGGACATAGAGACGTATACACATATAGACATACAGACATAGATGCATATACACATACAGAGATATAGACATATACACATATAGACTTATAAAGACATATGGACATATACACATACAGACATATACAGACATAGAGACATATACAGATATATACATATACAGACATATATACGTATACAGACATATATATATATATATACACATATAGACATATAGAGACATATACACATATAGACAAATACAGAGAGAGACATGTACACATATGTACATATATACAGATAGAGACATATAAACATGTACACATGTATACAGATAGGATATATACACATATATACAGATAGAGACACATACACGTATATACAGATAGAGACATATACACATATATACATATAGAGACATATTCACATATATACAGATAGAGACGCATACACATATATACAGATAGAGACATATACACATATATACCGATTGAGACAAATACACATATACACATATAGATACGTATACACATACATACAGATAGAGACATATACACATATATACAGATAGAGACATATACACATATTCATGTATATACAGATAGAGACATAGAGACATATACACATATATAGAGATAGAGACATATACACATATATACATAGACATATACGCATATTCACATATATACATCGAGACATATACACATAGAGAGAGAGAGATATACAGATAGAGACATAGAGACATCTACACATAGAGACATAGAGACATTTACTCATAGAGACATAGAGACATATACACATAGAGACTTAGAGACATATGCACATAGAGACATGGAGACATACACACATATACACACGGAGACATATACACATAAACACATATAAACATAGAGACATACACACATATACACATAGAGACATATACATATACACATATAAACGAGAGACATATACATATATGCACATAGATACATATACACATATACACATATACACATAGAGACATGTACACATAGTGACATAGGGAGATATACACATATAGACATATACACATAGTGAGATAGAAACATATAGACATATACACATAGAGACATATACACATATATACATATACACATGGAGACATATACGCAAATAGACATAGAGAAATATACACATAGAGACATTTACACATATAAACATAGAGACATATACCATATACACATGTACACATAGAGACATATATATACACATATACACATAGAGAGATATACACATATACACATAGAGACATATGCATACATACACATAGAGACACATACACATATACACATAGAGACATATACACATACACACATATACACATACGGACATACACACATATACACATTGAGACATATTCACCTATACACATATACACATAGAGACATATATACATATAGAGACATATACACATATACAGATAGACATATACACATATACAGATCGAGTCATATACACATATACACATAGAGACATATACACATAAACACATATAGATATATACACATGTACACTTAGACATATACACATATACACGGAGAAAAATACACATATACACATAGAGACATATACACATTTACACATAGAGACATACACACATACACATACACACATACACATAGAGACATACACACATATATACACGTAGAGAAATATACACATAGAGACATATACACATATACACATAGAGACATATTCACATATACACATATATACATAGAGACATATACACATATATACACATAGAGACATGTACACATAGAGACATATACACATAGGGTCAAATACAGATAGAGACATATACACATATACAGATAGAGACATATACACATAGAGATATATACACATATATACATATGGATATATACATATATAGATATACACATATATAGTTATACACATATATACATACACATAGATACATATATATATATATATATATATATATATATATATATATATATATATATATATATATATATATATATATATATATATATGTATATATATGTATATATATATATGTATATATATGTATATATATATATATATATATATATATATATATATATATATATATATATATATATATATATACATACACAAAACAGGTTTCAAAAACAAATTCTTTGTGACATCGAAAAATAGCTTCGTTGTACTGGACATGTAGCAGGGTGTTTTTCTGCCTTGATTTTGGTTGTAAGTTAGAAACCATAAATATCCTTCTAATTATTTGATCTGTTGTACAATGATGTTACTTCACTGATATTAACTATGACAGAAAGGGTTTAAGTAAATAATTACGTTGACAAAATGAATTAAGATCTTCGGAGAAAGATATTATGCAGAATTATCTCTCTTCCTTCAGGTCATTGACATGAAGAAAGGGATGTAGCCTGGCGGAGAGAGTTTTTAGCGTGACAGAGTTATCACCCTTTAAAAGCGGAAGGTTTCAGATAATTATTCTAATGACATAAAAAATTAAAGAAATAACTGAAAATATGTCAACGAAAGATCATAATTATATATTTTTTATTATTTTGTATCAGTGTATTTGTTTTGTAATCGTTTTCGCGCTCTTTCATCTCGTGATGGATATTGAACGCTATTTGATCGATGCGAAAATCCTTGATAAAATTCTTCAATCACCTTTACTGAAACAAATTCATCATTGATCGTTTTGATGATTATTGTACGTCCTGGAGTGGCTTTATCACTAATAACAATTTTCTTGATTAATGACATAACTAATTAATTAATTATTTTGAATGTATTTTGTTCAGGTCATCATAAAATTATCGAAATCAGTTTGAAATGACAAATTGACAATTGTATCATGATTATTATGATGATGGTTATGATGATACAAAAAAAAAAGAAAGAAATTAAATAAATTGTTAGCATTATATAATCAAGATAACTACTTAATTTCTCTACCGGAGATAGCTTAGCTTGACAGTTATCTATTTCAACAATAATGGAAAGTTATTTTTTGTTTACATTTTTTGAGAAAGCAGACTCGGTTATATTTTCTGCGACATATCGTACCGAAGGCATGGAAATATTAAAGTATTTGCCAGGTGCACTCATTGATTGAAACATTTTTTCTTCACCTGTCTCTACATTTACGGATATAACTGATCTTCGACTCTTTTAATCATTACAGCCAGTATTTCCAGATCTACAATTTCGGCTCTGAGTGACAGCTCGTAAATTAATCAAATAATTATTTTTGGGATTTGAGTCAATATGACCGATCGTAAGACCGTCTTCGACAACTCCTTGATAACATTCGAATATAAATCGGTGACAGTAATACTTTTCATTTTCTTCGGATATGAATATTAGATAACTAAAAGTACTATTAACATAACTGACTGGTTTTTTAGTCGACAATGTCTGATGACACCATTACGATGTGCTTCGTAATTCTTAATGATTGGATGCTTTGCAAATTCTTGGTTCATTTTATATAATAATATTTGTTTAATTACTAATTTGTCTAAATCATTGCTTTGAAAATCTTGCTAGATAATCTTCTACACTTTATATAACCTTGTCATTATTGTCGTTATTATTTTGTTATCATAAAATATCTTTTCTGTTCTCTGTATTTGTTGCCACCACATTGCACATACAACCGTGTTTCTCCTCTCTAGCACCGCATTTCAAACACGATTTTGTTCATAGACTTCCATTACGAACGCTTTGTATATTGTATCTGCAAAATTGGTTTAAGCAGGCAGTGTTACAAGGAGTCTCTGAACCTATCATTATACACTTGCATTTGTCCTTTGTTTGAATCATTATCTGATAAATTTATTGTTGACAGACTATCCCCTGACTTACTAATAAAAGTTCTGGTTGATCAGACGAATAAATGTTTGATTAATAAAATTGATGACGCCAAGAAAGAATTTCGCAAAGATGGCTCATCTCATGTGTGGTCAACGTTCAAAGTCATGCGCAACACCAAAGGTGTCGATGCTACGATGAACAACAAACGAGCGGCAACGATCATTAATTATCCCAATGATCGAAAATATTTTTTGTTAGAAGTAAAATTTGTTGCATTAGCAGAAACATACAATACTATTTGGATTATCTGTGAGAAATATAATCCTGTCCTTCATAATGAAGAAATTGCCATAGTGAGTAAAAATTCCAAACCAGGAATGTTGAGTGATATTGACAAACTGTATTATGTACGAGCGTATCATGTAACCGCGGTTATTTATGGAATTTATCCGATAAATGATAAACCCAGCGTTAATAATTTAAAACCAATGAAATTTGCAAGGCTGAATTGTGTCGCCGAACAAGTAACGGAACATTTTACCGTTTCGACACGTGGAAACGGTCTAACGGATAAGAGACGTAAAATAATAAACGAGTGGGAAGAAATTGTTAAAGATACCGGAGCGTCTGTCAAACATGTCGCTAAGTTAGGAACGAAACTAAAATTCGCAAGTAAAAACGATGACGGGAGAGAATTTGTACGAATCAAAATATAAATCTGAAGGAGCTTCTATTGAAATTATTTATCATAATGAGCATGCGTGGATTAATGCAGTAACAATACTTCTACGAAATCGAGCTGTTAAATTTACCAAGGAGAGATTGTTGTTTTTTTTTTTAGCGAAATAAGTAAAAACGGTCCTGTTTCAGTATGGTTATTTCAAAGTTCTGATGATGGAAATTATGATCAGACTGTGCGACATAATGGCGTTATTTGACGACATTATTATTTTATAACCGATATTGATGAAGCACTGTAGATGAACTAGATGGATTTGTTAATAATCTCGTAGTATGCGACGACGTAATATTGGACGAACAAACAAATCCAGCTAGAGTATTTTCACGAGGAAGTCATACAAATACTGACGTGATTTATGTTATTCAACGATATACACAAATACGTAAAGTGATCAGAGACAACTGTACTATTTTAGATGTTTTTGATGAGTTGATACACATACTCTGCGAAATATTCATAAGACTTGGTGTAGTGGGGATATGGACATGATTAAGTTCAAAACTTCTTTTCAAAAGCATAATCTGCTCCATACGGATTTATAACAATAAATTTGCACGTTCCTAGAACAAGATATCGTGTAGGTCTTGATAAAATATTTGGTTCATATAGCAATGATATAATTATAGCAGTAGAGAGGATGTGACTTCAATGAAACGTCCGGCGCGTAAACGAAACGCTCGTACAAATTTCGAAAAACAAACGACAGCGACAAAGTAAAAAAAATCAACCTACCCCCCCCCCCCCCTCCCCGAGAGACTCTGGGAGAGAAACTCTCGGTAAGTTAGATGCTTTGGTTTAGCGTTCGTGATCTTATTTTTTTTCATTTGTTTGGTATGAGGTTTTAGTTTTCAAAATAACGTTACAGCAAAAGGTCTGTTCATCCTCTCTGCAGCTGTTGTAGTGTTATAGCATCATACTGATTTTAAACTACCTAGCTTGATAATAAAAACGGATTGAAATTTGTAAAGGCGCGGACGTGATTGAAAACATCTTCATATTACAAGTTTCAGTATTGAGGTACCTTATCACCTCCTATATTGAACACCAAACACGTAACATACAAGGCAGCAAACAATAGAGCAAATAAGACCAATCAACCACCTGAAGAACCTGAAACCAACAAAACATCTGATCAACCCAAACAACCTCGGCCTAGCAGAAATACTAGCCCACAAAACATCCCCCTTACTAAAAATAAACCACAACATCAACAGTAGCTACACAAACAGATCCCCCACGGGAGAAAGAAACAGCACATAATCTACCTGGAAGTAAGATGAGCACAAAACAACCAATACAAGATAATATATACAACTAATAACATGAAGGTTTAAGGAAATAATTAACAGTTATGAGTCACATGACCCACAAGCCATACTAATTAATGTAATGGCTATGCTCACCCAGATAGGTCACTGGGCGTCCAACATAGTAGATAATTACAACAACCACCATGGATAATACAAGTAAAAAATAACTCACCATCTGGCAGTGGAACTCTTGAGGGTTAATTAAAAATCTCCCAGTGCTGCAACTTAAGCCCAAAAGTTAACCAACACACCAGATATTATATGCCTCCAAGAAACTCACCTAACTGAACATCAAAAACGCCTACTTAAAATAAAAGCATACTCGCCATTAATATTTAAACACCGCTCCAATGGTCAAAAAGGAGGCGGCCTAGCAATATTTACAACAGAAACTCTAACTTATTCAGAAACACCACCAGTTCCAATTGCCAAAATAACCAAATCAACATAGAAATACAATCAATATTAGTAAATACACGAAACACAAATATCCAAATTATGAATATATATTATCCAGGAGGCAACAACCACCCAGTCTATTTAACCACCTTTTGCTAAATTACAAAGTACACTAACAACTTAATCATCTGTGGAGACTTCAGTGCACACAGTGAATTAATGGGGTGGGGTGGGGTGGGGTGGTGGAAATATGAAATATATAATAAGACAAACGATTGAAGAATGGATAACTTAATGTAATCTAGTCATCTTTAGTAGCGGGTCAAAAATCAGATTAAACCCGTGGCTCTCTCTCAGCCATATATATAATTATAAGCACCCCTAAAATAGCACAGATTACTAACTGGGGTGTAGATCAAGGAGATACACTAGGTAGTGATCACTTCCCAATTAGCATAACCCGCTAAATAAAAACTCAACATACCCCCATTGAAGTCACCTCTAGATGGAAATATAACCAAGCAGATTGGGACCAGTTCAAAAATATGCTAGCTAAAATAAACACAGAAGACTTAGAAAACCCAGATATTAACATCTTCCCATGATAATATAATAAGTACAATCATCAATGCAGCAAAACTAAGTATACCAACAAGCCACAAACCCTCAAAATAAACAAACAGTACCATGGTGGAATGAGCAATGCAGAATAGCACATATGGAAAATAAAAGCCCTAAATAAATTTAAACGAACCGAAAACTCAATTGACTACCTCCGATACAAAGATAAAGAAAAATTACTTAAACAAACCATAAAGCAGCTAAAGACAACTCATGGCAATCCTTTTGCGCTAAAGTAAACATAAATTCAAATTCCGAACAAGTCTGGGGTAAAATTAAAACCATTAGGGGATACACATTCTACACAACTCCCAAATTAAGAGGTGCTAGCACTAACAAAGAAAAAAGCTGATATGCTAGCCAATCATTTATCCAACATGAGCAGCAATAGTAACCATACTAAACAGTTTCAAAATCAAAGGCAGGAAATAGGAAAACACAATCCCACCTCTTTCAAGACCTAGGAACTCATGACTCGTACCTAAATAGCGAGATCACCCTATGTAAATGGAATACAGCAATTAGATCCAGAAAAGAAACATCCCCAGGTAAAGATCAAATAGGGTACATACTATATAACAACCTTCCCAACAATATTACAACAACCATTATTAAGCTATTAAACACAGTTTGGAATAATGGTCAACTACCAAATAGTTGGAAACAAGCCATAATGATTCCTACCCCTAAACCGGGTAAAGACCCCAATAACGTAAATTCATATAGACGCAATTCCCTCACCAATAATATCTGTATACTAATGGAAACCATAATCTCGGACAGATTAAAACATCACATCAAGAGCAACAACCTGCTATCAGAAAATCCACGTGGCTTTCGAAACAAACGCCCCACTATCGACCAATTATTCCATCATGAAGCAGATATAAAAATATCATTCAACTCCATGAGAAAAACCGACATAAACCTCATAGCTGTTGTTCTGAATCTAGAAAAAGCCTTTGACCTAATCTGGACTAAAGGATTGATTCCCAAACTACACCACTTCAGAATTACGGGGCGAATATTTAACTGCATTGACAACTTTCTAACAGGTCGCAATATATTAACAAGTATAGGCAACACACACTCCGAAGAATTTCCACTTGAAAATGGCACCCCCAAGGGAGTGCACTCAGCCCTGCTCTCTTCAATCTCATGATTAATGTCCTAGACCAAGACATAGCCTCCACTAATGTTAGCCTATAACAAGTTGCCGACGATAGCGGCATCTGGAGGGCAGGTAACCCCACCAGCAAACCATTTATTAAAGAAATCCAACAAAGTTTAGATAACATTTAAGGAAATGGGCAGACAAATGGGGGTTTAAAATCTCACACAAAAAAAAAACAGTAGCCATCCTATTCTCCCCTAAACGAAACTACAAACTAGAGTACCCTAACCTTTATATTCAGGATCATCTAACTAAATATGTTAAGGTGGCAAAGTTGTATTTCGACAACCATCTAGCATGGAACCACCACTTAGAGCAACTTATCAAAAGCTGCAACAAAGATATAAACTTACTAAGAAATCTTAAAGGAATAACATGGGGAACTAATCCAAAAACCTTGCTCACGATCTATAAATCCCTTGTAAGATCCAAACTGGACTATCGTTGTCAAGTCTACAACTCGGCAATACAACCACTCTTACAAAAACTTAATACCATCCAACGAAAAGCACTAATCATGTGCACTGGAGCACTACCATATACCTCACTAGAGGAACTTCAAGTTCTCATTGGGGAAATGCCGCTAAATCTGACCCAAACCCTTGGTTGCAAAGTAACCCAACGACAAACACTAAAGCCACCGAATAAGGAAACAACTAAGAACAAGAATATAAACTAAAAACACTAATCACAAGTGACATCCAAACCATATACCCTGCATTCACTAAATTGTATACAGATGGATCCGAAAACAACTGAACCACCAAGAAATGCAGCGGCAATAGTTATCCCAGAATACAACATCCAAATGGAAACCAGATTACTAGATCATTGCTCAGTTTACACCACATAATTCTGGACAATCATTGAATCACTCAAATGGATCGCCGACAACAACATCCCAAAAACTGTCATTATAAGCGACTCACTTAGCGTAATCAACTCAATTAAAAACCGCAACACTAGGTCAAGAGAGGTCGATTGATTCACCGAACTGCTTAAACCTGATCCAGTTGGCTGTTGCTGTTGAAGGAGAAAAGCTTGTTCTCCTTCTTTACCACACGTCGAGAATTTTCAACAGAGAAGAAGAATTGGAGGAATTTTTACAACAGCAGAAAGAAGCAGAACAAGCTTTTCTCCTTCAACAACAACAGCGAGAAGAAGAAAAGGCAAGAAGGAAACGACAGGAATAAGCAGCAGAGAAGAAACAAGGTCTAGGAGAGAAGGAGAATAGTGAAAGCCAAACGGTGACATTTTAGCAGAGTTAAGGAGTCTGAAACAAATGTATCGGACTTCTTTAGTAAGGCCCTTGAGAAAAAGACATTCCAGAGCCAAACAACCCTGCCCTGTTACTACACCTGCGATAACAGCCCTAGTGAGTTCTACCAAATCATCGACAGGAACCAGTCCAGAAGTAGGACTTGGTCATGACAAAGGCTTAATGCTGCTAAAGATGATTACGTCCCGTTCCTGAGTTTGTTTGTTAAATAAACAAATACCCAATGGTCCTTTTCAGGACCACCCACTTCTCTCGAAAAGAGATAGTATTTCAATTGCCAAAGTCAATTAAAACTCAAAAGCCCTTTACTGCCCATGATGTACGTGTGTGAGTGCATGAGTGTAGGTCCATATTCTAAAAATCAAAGCCTAGAGACACTTACGTTTTATGCCTGGTTTATTCTGGTACAAATTTTACAATTCAATTCAATACGCAACACAACACTTTTAAAAGTTCATAGGTTTCTTCTGTGTCTGTGTTCACTCTCTCTGTTTTTTAAATTTCTTCACTTTCACAGGGTTTTTCTCCTTTTCGTCCTCACTTTCTCCTTGTCTTCTTTTCTTCTCTTTTTTTTTCTTTCTGCACGGGTCTAGGTTTTTCCTTTGTGGAGTGTACATCTTCTTCTTCCTGTTCTGAACCCCTCTCATATTCTTGCTCCTGTTGTTTCTTAGGGAATTCTGAAGACCAATGTCCTTTCTCTTGTCAATGATAACAAGTATCTTGACGTTTGTCTCTTCTGTCTTGCATTTTTGACGGTTCGGACACTCTGAAGACCAATGCCCTTCTTATTGCACCTCTCAAAGCTCTGATCAAAAGTTCGATCTGTGTGGGCTGTTCCATCGTTCTGCTCGGTTTGAGAGTGAAATGAATATAAGAAAGGAAGACACAACCTTTGTATATACTCTGGTTTGCCATGGATATAAAGTGACCCATGGCGTTTGAAAATGTAGTCATTAGACTTTTCATAGTCAAGATGAAACCATCGAATCGCTTCGTGGAGAAAGGAGAAAAAAGTAGGAGGCAGAAACGTGATTTATCGCATCGTATAGTAGCTGGAGTCTTGGCATAAATTCATGCCAGTGATATTGAAGATAACATGAGTGAACCAGAATCCAGACCAAGAGAGTCAACATCCAGCCAAAGGTCACCATCATTAGTAAACCCTAAAATGTACTATCAAATTCGAGAGACGGAAAAGCACTCCTGTAGAAACTTTTAAACCACGAATTACACGTACACGGTGAATTTTAAAGATTTCAAGTCCAAAGTACCACTAGAGAAAGCAGAGGGCTTCATCACCGAGGTGTGGGATTCTTTGTTAACCATACTGAAACAGCAATGTCAAGTCAAAGAAGACGACGCTTGAGACCTTCCATTCATTATGACAGTCTGAAGTCCCCCTTTTGGATCGGGTTTAGTAGCCCTGCAGAATTAACGCCTTCCAAAGTCATCGACAAGATTCAACATCAGGTATCACATCAAAGATGCAAAAGCGACACTGTTCATGACCCATATGTCTCTTCCCCAAGGGACAGGACTCAAAAAAGTGTTATTGATCGACGACCTTCGTAGCATGGAAACAAATCTCGTCTGAATTAATCAGATGTGTTTAGCTAGGCCCATCGTGGTGGGAGGAATGTATGCCAACAAGAACGACACGGTTGAATTGAAAAGAGCGTGGAAACCTATTCAAAGATCGGACTGAGCCAAACAACGAAGTGAAGCAGACCTCCTGTTACAGGAAGCGGGACTATCGAAAGAGACACCTTGTGGCATTCCTGAAATGCAAAAATTGCAAGATGTCCAAGCGCTACGCTACAGCTTGAAACTACACCCTCAAGAAGTGCGCGGTCCTCTATTGTTACGAGGTAAAGATTGCAAAGACGGAAAATACTTTCACGTCTATCATCACGATGAACATTTCGATGCCATCACTAGTATCACTGCATTCTTGGGATACGGATATTACTGTGAGAAATGTGACTATGGCTATAACAATCGAGAGCAACACAAGCATTGTAGATAAAAATGTGAGGGATGTTTGTCATCTAAGCACTGTCTGGACGAAGGGCAAGACCGATTGCATTGTCCTGCTTGTCAGCGCACTTTTATCAGTCCTGCGTGTTGCCAACAACATCTGAAGACGCAAGGTTCACATCAGAAAGTGCTTGCTAACTGCTAAGATTGTGTCCTACTTGTGGACAAAGTTTACGTACCAATAATGCCAAGGCTCACGTTTGTTCAGGAAAGAAGCGATGTCAAATTTGGCACCAAATGGTGGACTTGGAACACCAATGGTACATTCTAAAATACCATTCCAGACAAGAGGAGAAAGATGACCAGAAGAAAGAGAACTTCATCTTTTTCGATTTCGAATGCATGCAAGAGAGCGGCATTCACATTCCTAAATTCTGTGTGGCTCATCGAGCGTGCGAGAAGTGCATCCAAGAGCCTATGTTTAGCCATGGCCCTCACTGAAGCAAGATTCATAATAATCATTCGGGGACCGAAAACTCTGGCCGATTTCGCCCAATGGATCTTAGACCCAATCGATGAGACGTGGAACCAAGAGGACTTCGAACGTGACGGAGATTGTCATCGTCATGCCACGGTGATGACCCACAATTTCTCGGGATACGATGGGCAGTTTCGTTTGAGATACTATGCGGAACAAAGTACCAAACGTCCTAAAGTGACTTTGAATGGAGCCAAAAGCATTTCCATGCAACTTGGACACGTACAGTTTAAAGATTCGACGAGCTACTTGGTAATACCTTTGAGTCGAATGCCTAAAACGTTTGGAATGGCAGAAATGGCTAAAGGTCTTTTGCCGCACTTTTTCAATACCGAAGCAGATCAACACGCCGTTCTACCCCATTTGCATGATGCTCACGACTACGACTCCGACAACATGCGTACAGAACAACGAGAAGCTTTATACACTCAGTACCAGGCTCACTCCTCAGACCCCTTTGACTTTCAGATAGAAAGTTTAAAGTATTGTTGTTCTGACGTGGAAATGTTTTTACGGCGTTGCTGTGTAAAATTTCGAGATCTGTTCATGGAACACGGAGGGGTCGATCATTTGAAAGAAGCCTGCATCATTGCCAAAGCGTGTTCCTTAGTATGCCGAAAACGATTCATGCCCGAAAACACCCTGGCTGTCATCAGCCCTCAAAGGAAAAACTTTGTCAAACAGCAATATTCGGTCCAAGCCCTACGCTCGCTATATTACTTGTGCAACAAGGAAGACAAATGAATCCAACAGTTCCGCAACGGAGGAGAAAAGTCAATCGGAACGTATTCGGTGGATGGCTGGGACTTAGAAAACCCCAAGATTGTGTACAAGTGCAACGGATGCTTATTTCACGGATGTCCACTCTGTTACCCTGAACGTGGAACTAAACATCAGGTTTTACAACAGATCATGGAATAAAGTTAGAATAGGAAGGATACCAAGTGGTGGAAATGTGGGAACACGAGTACGATTACAGTTTGAAAACCGATCCCGAGCTTAAACGCATCGTGGAAAGTTACAAGTTGGTGGACCCAATGAACCCGAGGGACAGTTGCTACGGAAGACAGACGAATGCCACCTGTTTGCTCTACCACGCTGACGAAGAGAAAGGAGAAGAAACCAAATACTTGGACGTGTTATCGCTGTATCCTTACGTGTGCAAATATTGTCGCTTTCCTTCAGGGCACCCACAATTGATGACGGAACACATCGGCCTGGTCAATATTCGACAATACGAAGGGATGATTAGGTGCAAAGTCTCGCTTCCCACATATTTGTACCGTCCCGTGTTACCTCACCATTGCCCAGGAAAACTGATGTTTCCCATATGTCGTACTTGTGCCGAAACGTGCAATCAAGACCAGCATAGTCACCACCCCCAGAAAGAATGCAACATGACGGGAACAAGGGCCAGCGTAGAATTGTTCAAAGCTCTGCCCTGGGATACCAACTGTAATACGTGTACGAAATTTACCACTTTCCCAAGACAGAACAGTACGACAAGGATGACCAGACTCAGGAAGGCATTTTTGCAGACTACGTGGATGCCTTTTTGAAACCGAAACAAGAAGCAAGTGACCATCCTTCCTGGGGCCATACTCCTGAAGACCAAACGAAATTCAAAGAGAAATACTGGGAACAGGAAGGTATCACTTTAGACAACATCGAGAAAAACAAAGGAAGGCGATCGTTTGCCAAAGTGATGTCAAATTGTTTGTGGGCTAAAATGTCACAACGACCTGTTTGCCCAAGACAGAGTGTTTTACAGAACCTTCCCGTTACTTTCACATGATTCACGACAAAAAACCAAATACACGAAACACTCGTAGTTCGTGAGGATTTGATCTTAGTCAAATACGAAGAAGAACTGGACTTTGTACAAGCCGACGAATTTGGAAATGTCATTATTGCGGCTTACGTGACAGCCCATGGTCGCTTAAAACTGTACAAAGCTTTAGAACTGTTAGGAGATCGTGTCATGTACATTTACACGGACAGTTGGATCTATATCGATCGCCCAGGTCAACATCACCCTAACATCGAAGGAGACCGATTAGGAGCCTGGACAGACGAAGACCCCGTCGACAAGATTCTAACTTTTGATAGTGCGAGACTAACAGTTATGGCTACAAATACCAGGATCCACAAGGAGAAGTCCAGTCGTAAACTTTGGGGTATTGAAAGAAGCCTTGCAATCTGGAGAGGTTAGAAAGTTTAGAGTGACTACCTACGATCCGAACAAAATTGTACGTTTACCCACTCAACAAATCGTCATTCAACCCTTGGGAAAGCTGCATCAAATCGTGTACCAGAAGCGTGTGGGGCTTCCCAATTACTGCACTTTACCGCATGGACATGTCGGTATTAAAAAAATGGTTCCAAGATGATTGCCACCTGCAAGAAGGATGCCTTCGCCTTCGCCACAGCAATAATCGAGTGAGAGACCCATTGAGAACGCCATGTTCAAACCATACTATCTTCCTGTACTCTTGCCTGACTATTGTATTTGTACCTGTCGATTGGAAACGCTTGCCTACTTCATATGTTTTAGCTAGAACAGGATTTGTCAACTTGGGACCTGAGACTGGATTGGGACACGAAGTACGGTGTTTCAGTTGTGGTCTGAAGCTGTGAATGGATCAATGTATCTATAAAGATTCAGCTATCCTGGAACACAATCGATAGAAGAACAAAAAAGGAAGACTTCCAAAACTAGGCATAAAAAGGAAGATGTACAAGCTCGAGAATTCATTATGGCTAGTATAAAAAGGGATAATGTCCAAGATATATAGTTCATTGTTACTACCAATACCAAGCGAAAAAGATGAATCCTTTTAAACAGACATTATTCAAGTTCGGTGAGTCTGAAGTGGAGTGCTTCGCCGAACGCTGTAACCTCAGCAATGCAGTAAAGCATCATGGAAACGTTTTTGTATAACTATTACTACCACTACACCTGCCATGGAAAGGGATGCTTTGCATGTCAAACCTGATGGATGCGAAAGCGATACCACTCGTTTTCGTGGACTCTTTACTGGTTTTCATTGTGGATATCCATCATCACGTGAGACCATGCAGCTACCAACCTACAGATGTCATCCAAGACTGAGCAAACACCTGCGGATTTCACTCTACCCTCATCGAAACAAACCTGTGAAAGACGAATATTCGTTCCCTGTGCGTTTGACTGAATACTGTGACTTTGAAAATTGTTTTCAAACGTTCCAAGGAAAATGGCCTAAGTATCTGGGAGGACATACACCCGAAGAATTAGCCGGAGCCAGATTTTTCTACATGGGCGAAGGAGATAAAGTCAATTGCTTCAGTTTTGGTGTGTCACTACACCAGTGGGAACAGCAAGATTCGGCATAGCTGGAACATGCTCGATGGTCACCGAATTATCACTACGTATATTTAGTGGGACGATATCTACAAGAGAACATTCATGGTTTGCCTGTGGAGTTGAGAGAATGCATTTACCGAGAGTTGCTCAAAATACACGTTCAACGCAAAGAGCAATTGCATCAGTTACTTCAACGGTGTTTAAACCACTGGTACCCGAATGGTATAAGAGGACTGTTTCTTTTCAAAGTGTTCAATTGGTCGGACATAGATGATTAGCGTGAGATTAGTAAAGTTTTGGATGCCACTCATTCTAGTTACAAGGTGATCCTAATACACCGAATTACAACGGACGAGTAAGAAGATTACCAAAATCTTTTACACCAAGAAATCTCGGTTGAAGGGGAAACGTCTGTACAATGTGTGGTGTGTGAGTTAGTGATTAAATCATTTTGGTACGGGACTAATATAAAACTGATGCTGTTCAAAAAGTACACTTATTACCTTGCACATAAGAGAATATAGTATGACATGATCATGGATACTTTATATGAGAACATTCGTGGTTTGCAGAGAACTGGTCAAAGTTCAAGTGAAACGCAAAGACCAATTGCATCCGTTACGTCACCGATCTTTAAACCACTGGTACCTGAATTTTATAAGAGGAATGATTCAGATGAAAGTGTTCCAGTAGTCAGACTGTTATTCTGCACGTGGGCAAGAAGGATTGAATTTCTTTTTACTACAACTAATTACAAAAGACTAGTTAGAGGACTAGCAAAATCTTTCACACAATGTAAACTTAGTTCAAGCGGAAACTTCTGAACGGAATGTGATGTGTAAGTTAGTGACTAAACCATTTAGATTCGCCACTGGAGTAATATCATCTCTGTGCAGAAAGTACAATGATTGCCTCCGACAAAAGAGGGATAAAAACGGGTTACCATGCCAAAACATTTTTCACTCTCGATACAACAAATTCCGTGGAAGGAAATCAATGACACAATTTAGACAATACAGGATTACCAACACTTATTACAAGAACTGTGTCCATTTAATTTGGGTCGTCGTGTGGTGTGTGTCTTAGTGACTTGCTTTAGGGGATTTCGTTTGCCAGCTGATTCCTTGCGGACTCTTTACGAACAGTACGTATCACCAAATAAAACGTGAAAGTGGCCCCTTTAAATGAGCACGAAAAGCCTATTTTGTTCAAAGCCTTGTGTTTTTCATCTGGATACTTCTCGACCTTTACGGGGGAAAAAAAGATTCGTCAACTTTTAGGTTCCGAAGATGTGTAATACGATATGTGTGTAACTTGTGACTTACCCCCCCCCCCCCCATTTGACAGATGTACGTTATTGGAAAAAGTGGGGTTTTGAGACTTGGACCAAAGAAGTGGCCCATTATGCGCAAGAGTTCTGATTCTCAGTTCAAACGTCTAAGGAAACAAATCACTTTTAAACCTATGTTAATGACAGTGCTAGAATAACCTGTCACCGAAGACAACCACTCCCTTCAGGAAAGGACTGTCATGGACATTCCCGAAAGACCATTCCGGGAAGACACCTGTTTGACTGTACCCCATGTAGAGAAAGTAAGAACATTACACACTGTCCTTAGGACACCTTGGCTACCCGATACTTGTTGCACGGTAACTTGTTTAAATTCCACTTTGATTGTGTTTTGATGTACTTCTTATTTCTGTACTTAACCATTTGGCTTTTATGTGTATTGTCTTTCGTGTTGTTCCATTTTAGCTTGCAAAAATTGTGTCCAGAAAAAGTATTAAAAAAACCCTCATGTCTTGTTTGTCAAAAGTGACATTCCTTGCACTATGGCTACCTCTGCTGTCTCTGCTCCCTCTTCCTCCACTTTCAAAGTCATCGACAAACACTTAGATCGTGCCAGTTGGGAGGCCTTTTATCTTCCACATCCCATTAACATTTTAATTGTTGGACCTAGTGGTTCAGGCAAAACCGAATTTGTCAAATGTTTGATCGAACATAAACATCATTGAATCGATCGTCCACCTCAACGGATCGTGTGGTGTTGCTAAGAATCGCAATTGGCGTACAGATTCTTGCGAGAAAGTCTAGTCGATTCCATCGTGTTTGTGGATGGCATTATCAGGGAAGACGTGGGAATCGTGTCTGACCCCAGTCAAACCCTTTCTGGATATTTTCGACGACATGTTAGGAAAAGACGAGGAAGAAATTAAACTGTGATTCACGCGCAAAGGGCATCATCGTAATGCCAGTGTCATTTACTTTACTCAAAAGAGTAAACAAAGTAAAGCCCATCGCACCATCAGTCTGAATGCCCATTACCTGGTCTTGTTTAAAAACCCTAGAGATAAATCGCAATTGCAAGTCTTAGCAAAACAGATTGGAACGCCATGGCTGACTCATGCGTACGACGATGCCACTCCAACCCTACATGCTTATTTACGCGTGGATTTAAAATACAGAGGGCCTGTCGTGTACACGTACCTTTCGCCGACTTATCAAACAAAATCTATAAAACCCTCGGACACTTTGTGTCTGTCTCACACAACGTCAACCTGACGTCTCTTCAGTCTCATCTTCCCGTCAAATTGACTCGTGCCTTATACGGTATCAGTTGCGAAAAATATCCACAAATACGTGATCGTGTCTTCGAATCCAGTCTCAAAGATGTCTTACAATGGTTTACGGTGACAGCACGTCAATTACTGCAAGGCGTCATTCACATTCCTCATCAAACCAAACGCTTTTTTGACAGAAACAAAGTAGCCTTGACGCAACTGGTTGATCCCCACAACGACACTCTAACCAAAAAGCAAATCATTTTGAAACCAGGAGTTAGCGGTTCTCAATTAGGTTTCATCATTCGTTCTCTCTTAAAATGGGATCCTAATGCCCCATCTCATTACCACCTCCACTACTACCTTCGACTTCTACTCCAACGTCCCATTGGACTTGTAAATCTGTTTCCAAACCACCCTTTCACCCCGTCCAATGTAGTATCAGCGAAGAGTTGGAGACGTATTACAAAATGGAGAAGGTGTTAGCCAGCATTTACTACGATTCATCCCATCCTGCAGGTTAAGGAGGAGTTCAGAAATTGTATCGTGCTGCCAAAATTCGACTGAAACGTCTCAGTTTACCTCAAGTGCAACGATGGTTACAAGAACAAGTCACCTAGACTTTACATAAACCCATGTGGAGGTGATCGATCATCAATAGCAAGCCGATTTAGCCGACGTCTCTCATTTGGCCACCTACAATCGTGACTACAAATATTTGTTTTGTGTCATCGATACCTCTTCCAAATTTGCCTGGGTCGCGCCATTGATTTCCAAATCGAGCAATGAATTAGTGAGCACTCCAACTGCTGTTCAAACAAATCGGTCGTCACCCTCTTCGATGGCGAACCGACATTCATTTTTTTCACCACAGAGAATCCCCAAACCAAAGCTAGCATCGTGAAACGTTTTCAACGCACCTTGAAAGAACGCATCTGGAAATATGTTACGCATCACAACACTCTCAAGTACATCGACGTCTTACTACACTTGGTTCAATCGTACAACCAATCTTACCATCGAAGAATCGGACGTGCCGCCCCCTCCAAGAAGTGACTCCGACAACGAAGTAACAGTTTCTGAGCGTCTCTTTGGTACATCCCGACACTGGCTGACGCCAAGAAAAGTGGAGTGTTGGAAGTAGGAGATTGGGTTCGCATTGGCAAAACCAAACGCACTTTCGACAAAGGATACTTACCCTAAAGGAACACCGAATTGTTTCTTGTCATTGGACGAGTGTGTGCTCGTCATCTTACCGTCTATAAAGTTTAAGACATGAACTGGGAAATGTTGAAATGCACGTTTTACTTGCCCGAGTTACAACGCGTGACCACAAATGAAGACGACGTGTACGACATCGAAAACATTCTCGAACGAAGAACCCGAAAAGTAGGAAAACGACGTGTCAAACAAGTCAAAGTACGTTGGAAAGGATATCCACCCAGTTTTGATTCTTGGATCGATGCTTCGCAAGTCATCGACTATAAAATGAAATGACCATCATAACGTTCCTCACAGCCTCAGCTACCGCTACCACCGCAGTTACCACTCGTTCATCGAGTTCTTCTCTGCAAGACCTACAAGACCAACCCTTGTGGGTGTGGTGTGAAGAATGTATTCCGAAAGCGCAAATCGTCTTTTTCTGCCAAATCTTTGTAATGTAGTGTGTAATCGGTGCGGCCATTTCCAATTTGAGTTTTCAGCAAGGAGACAAAGAGTTGTAGACCATTTTATTGAGCACTCCTCGAACGGCAACAACTTCAATCTTGCGTCCAGCGTCAGTCACCACTCCAACAACAACACCATTTTGGGCAGAGACAGTTCTCTCTCTTGCAATAACCCACTGGACAGCAGAGCTCTGAAATTTTCAACAACAACAACCAATTTTACTTCACCTTTCCCAGTGACAATTCCATGGAGGTGTTTCCCAATAACAATTCGTTTTGATACACGGCCAAATTACCTCAAGCCATCGAATTAGATCACGAAGCCCATTGGGAAGTGGCTTTGGTGGAAATGTTTCAGCTACACAAGTCCTCAATGTCCTTCCAAATCAAAGATTTTATGGTCGTAGTTCACGACGAGCAAGTGTAAAAGTCCTTGGATACCCATGAAAAATATGAAAATAAAATATATAACTCAAAAACTCTAAAGTGGACCTATGAATTGATAATTCCCCCAGGCTGTTATTTTAGTGGACAACATCTGGTGAGCAAGATTGCTACCAAATTCAATGTCATATTTAGCAAAGACTTGGACAACAAAAATGTCACCTTTGAGTACTATAAAGTGTTTCGTCGCCTATTGATAAAATTTCCTGAGGGGAACAAAGTCTTGTCATTTTTATTTTGCCCTGAATTGTTTGAAATTGTGGGTGGGGATATGGATATGAGGATGACAATGATCAAGAAAAATGAATTACCATTCATTTCCGACCACGCTTCTTTTGCCCTTTTTATTTCGTTCCCCGGTAGAAATGAACCAAGGACTGAATTTGAGGTGGGACACACCTCCGTGCCGTTACTGTGTGTCATACCTTTCAAAGTGGATTCTGCCACGAACGCTGACGAGGAAGGTGGAAACACCTATCACGTTCACCGCGAATTTGTACATTCTCATTATTTACCCGACAGTAAAGTCATATTTTGACACTGTCAATATTGCTATAAGAGGAGATCTTAGATAAAATAATATATCTACCTAAGGGAAAATCACGGTGAAACTTCATTTTCGAACACGATTCTCTAACGACACGTAAGCCATGTATCCAGTGTACCGAGGTGTCACTCGACAACGAGAACATGGTTTAGGCGATATGCTGAAATCAGCCTTTCTTTCGGTGGCTTCGGTGTTGAGAAGATGTTGACACAAGGATTGCACGTTTTGAAAGATGCCGCATTGACTCACGGTAAAGAATTTCTCTAAAATGTCATCATCGACAAACAAAACCCAAAAGAAGCATTCTTGAGATCAGGCAAAAATTTCTTGCTGCAAACAGGCACATACATTTTGGGTCGACGAGAAACGCCTATAAATGCCCCGCACTCAACTGAGTCAGACATTCCAGCTTTCCTAACGCAATAGCAAGAACAACCAGAAAGAGACGACAAAAACACCCCTTCAGTCGACTTTACACTCATAAAGCTAGAAAGACTAAATAAAGAAGAACCGTCCGAGACTTAGACGTTTTTGATTATTAAAACTCGCAGAGAGAAAAAAAATGACGCACCGAGAGTTCTGCGACTGTTACAAGTCGGAACTGGATCTGTTTGCAGAGCCACCCACTATGATGACAATATCAAAGGAGAGCCCGAAGATTACATCGATGTAAATATCAGTTACTTGTACTTGAAAGTCAAAGTTCTCGATCCAACTAATTGTGCTATAGACACTGAGCCTGTAGCTCCCGTCAACAATTGTATGCATTCCCTGTTCATATCAGTGGGTTTCTACTTGAATAACAAACTGGTTAGTAGTAGCGTGGATATTTACCCTTATCGTGCCTACATGGAAAATCTCTTGACGTACGGAATAGACACCGAGAGGACACATCTGGATGCTTGGATGGTATGGAAACCTGACACACCACGTCAATTTAAGAACACCGGAGTGGATGTAAAGAAAGACCATAATAAGCGATTTATAGAACGACGAAAACAAAATCATATGCGACAAGAGATTAGAACTGATGGATCGTTTGCATTTGGACAAGTGGTTACAAGAAAACTATTTTCTGAACGGTGTGGAAGTCCGCCTGAGAAAGATTCTCAGCAGTACCGTTTTCCATTTGATAGATGCAACAGATGACGCTTATAAAACTAAAATAGAGGAAGCCAAACTCTACGTACGACGCGTGGAAGTGTTACCTAAAGTGGTAAACGACATCAGTCACACTTTGAGCAGAACGTCCGCTAGGTATCCGATACGACGCGTGGAAACGAAAACCTTCACTATTCCCGCCAACCAGCATTCTATGATCGAAGATCATCTATTCCAAGTACAATTACTCAAACGTTTGATCCTTGGTATCATGAGGAACACAGGCCTCAACGGAGTCAAGAATGAAAATCCTTTCCACTTTTATCACTACGACGTATCCAAGACTGAAGTCAGTCGCGATGGCAAGACCTTATGTACCAAACCCTTCGAACCTAAGTTTAACCAGAATAGTTACTTGAGATCGTACCTATCCCTGTACGAGGCCATCGGAATATTAGGAACCAACACCAGTCACAGCATTACGTGCAACGAATATGCAGTTTGGTAGACCTCTACCTGATACGGTGAACGTCATCTTGTATGCCGAGTTCGATAATACCATAGAAAACAACAGTTTCAGAGAAGGTATTCTAGACTATTAGAAGCTATGGAAGAGTATAATCCATCTTTGAATAGTGGAGAACCTTTAGAAATGGCATGGGAGGAGACCGTGGAAGCAAAACCCCAAGACAAAGACGAAAAGAATACAGTGATGAAATCCAGATGTCCAGAATAAGAACAACATTCAGTGTTCTGTTTTGCCAAACACTTAGCAGAAAAATTGCAGAATTCATCAAGAAAGATTGTTATGGAGGTCCAAACGGTCCTCCCAGCCAAATTCAACATGATAAATGTATGAGACTGAGTCAAGAAGAAAAACTGGACGAGTATCTAGACGAAGCTTGGAGTCTCATCTCGGAAGAGGCTGTGTTGCATCAGTGGTATAAAGACTTGCGTGATCATTCCTCTCCTGAATTGATGACTCTAGAGATCAATCACATCGAAGCTTTCTTGGCTCAGAGTGCAGAGACAAAACGAAGAAACTGTTACTTGTCAGACATTTTCAAACAGAAGGTCCGGATTAAATCGATCACTTATCATTGCCTGTGAAGAAAAAAAACAACAAGAACAAAACAACACAATAATGGATACATGGGAACTTTATTACCTTTTGAACCACAGTTCGTACACTGCTTCTTGGAATCCTGTCGTGTGTGGTAAAGATGAACTGCCTCACCGCAAACCTCAAGACCATCAAGCTTATGTCATCAACACGGACGACAGTCATCTCCCAGGAAGCCACTGGGGTAGCCGTCTACTTTCCTGAAGAAGGTTGTGTGGATTATTTTGATTCGTACGGATTGCACCCTTTGGAAGACGACATCATCGACTTGATGAGAAGAAATGCCAAGACAACACGATTCAATAATATGAAATTACAAGGCACATATTTCATGCTGTGTGGACAATATTGTGTGTATTTCCTTCAACAACGCAGTCTTGGATATTCTTTAGAACATTTAGTAACTTATTTTGATCGTCATTCTTCTAGAAACGATGACAAAGTATATCGATAGTTTTGTGACCGTTATGGTTATCTTTTGTCTTTAGCTAAGAAACGTAGGTATATCAATGGCCCGGATGACTTCCAACAGTGGAAGTCTAGCTTCAGTTTACAACGTTGTTAACCTTGTCCAAACTAATTTATTTGAAAAATGTTTATTTTATTATTTTAAAAGGTGTTCATTGTTCATTGCTGGTTGTTAGTTATTTGAATAAAAATGTTGTTTTAAAAAAACGGGTCTGTCGTTCGTTTGCCAATTTTATGATGAACCATGCTTTCTGACCTCTCTCAGTCCTTCACCCTCAAACCGAACTATCATAGCGTTCCGATTCTAATCAGTTTAGGGATGATTTCTATCTCGTCCGCGCTTGAACCATATAAAACGGGGTAGTCTCCAGTCTGACCATTAATTGTTGACTCATCCTCCTATGAAGATGTGCTAATGACTAGCCAAGCCGAACGAAGCTTACGTGAATTTGCATCGTGTCAGGCAAAGCATGATACCCAAACCTGCAGAGATAGATAATGTCAAAATGTTGAAAGTGACTGAAGACCTGATAGAAGAGCTCTTCAAAGAGGAAATCAAGAAAGAGAAAGAAGAATGTACGGAGAGGTACTGACTTCAGAAACAGCAGAGAGAGCAGTAGCAGCAACAGCAGCAGCATTAGCAGGAACCAGACTGAGGTTTTGTCGACTGCCGTGTAGACACCAAATAGTTCTCCTTCTCTTTCCGAAGAAGGAGACGCTATCCTGCGGGGATGACAATGAAAGGGTACGCAATCGTAGACCATAAAAAAGTGCGGTCACTCCATGTACACAAAAGCAATCCTTTTCAATGCTACCCAATACTCTACAATATCAATACTAATTCAATTGCCAATCGTATGTTAGTAAGTTAGAAATAATAGAAGTGTGCCTATAAGCACTTCGTTTCTTTAACTTTGTTAGGAGTATGTCTATAAGCACTTTATTTCTTTATCTTGTTTAGAAGTGTGTTTATAAGCACTTCATTTCCGTATTTTGTCAAATAGTCAGTGAGTTTTTTTAAAAGTTGTTTGGGTTTTTAAGTAAAAAGTGAGTGAGTGTTTCTTTTAATTCTGCGCGATCTATATTAATTAGGGTAATGATATAGGCAGTGTAAGTTTTAGTGACAGGGGATGTTTTCCTTCACGTCCGTGCTTAACAAATATAAAGCAAACGCTGGTCAGACTGGTTACCCGCCGTTGATTCATCAACATTGAAGAATGAGAAGCAGACTCAAAAAACTGATGGAACTCCAGAAGCACATGGAATATGCCAGGCGACTCCTGAATGAGCTGGCAGCGGAGGCTGTTGTGTAGGAAGCTAGGATTAAAGGAAAAGAGGAGAAGAAAAGGAAAAGAAGAACGAAATTATCCTTCCTCACTTGATGATGTTACAAATCTGTAAAGTGAAGCTCATGGTGGGGGTACCTCCACAAGCGCAACCAGTACGACAGCTACTGCCACAACCACAGTCACAGAATGAGCATCCACGAGAACGACAGCATCCAATGGGTCTGGCACAGACAGAGGGAAGTCTTCAGGGTCCCACAATCTGAAGCTTGGGATGATGAGGCAACACAGGCTCTCTCCGCACTCCCAACAACTAGAGTCAATGGGGACAATGACTTGAGCCGACGCTGTGTCTATGGTGCCAGCCCTGAAATGTGTAACCATTAACCAGGTGTATCTCGAGGTACATAAAAAGCCATTTTCAGGGCTAACCAGACCTCTAGAAAAGAGTGACTGATCAATTGCCAATTTGTATGAATGTGGAGTAGTGTGGTTATAAACACTCACTCTTTTAGTGATGTGAGTATGTGTTTGTGGGTTTGCATGAGCTCACATACGTTTGTGTTGATATTAGTGTGTGTGTTTGCATAAGTGAGCATATGTTTGTGTGGATAGTAGATTTTGGGGGTTTGTAAGCGTTCGCGTACGTTAGTATGGATAGTAGAGTGTGTATATGTGTGTGATTCTTACCTTCCATTCTGTGTGGATGGTATATTAGGGTTTGTTTCTTTTTCCGTCCAGTGTGTGGATAGCAATATTGTGGTTATGTGGATAATATAGTACGGGTTTGTTTTTCTCCTTCCCGTGTGTAGATAGTATATTTTGTTTTTTTTTTCCTTCCGTGTGTGGATAGTATATTTTAATTTGTAGATAGTATAGTAAGAGTTTGTTTCTCTCCTTCTCGTGTGTGGATATTATATTTTGGGTTTGGTTTTTCTCCTTCCGTGTGTGGATAGTAGATTAGGATTTGTGGATAGTATAGTAAGAGTTTGTTTTTCTCCTTTCCGTGTGTCGATAATAAATTAGTGGTTTGTTTTTTGCTCCTTCCCGTGTGTGGATAGTATATCTGTGGTTTGTTCTTTTTTGCTCGCCACCTCTGTGTCGATAGCGGATAATATGTGTAGTGAATGGAAGGGATGTTTTCCTTCACGTCCGTGCTTGACAAATATAAATTCAAAGCGTTCGTCGTTCGCGTCGTTCAACATTGAATAAACCAAGATGGCAATACACTTGTTCAACAAATTGAAAGATAGTTGGTATTCGATAGTAGATGTGGAGTATGTGGCAGAAAGACCTGAAGGAGAATGGAAGTTCCCGGGCAGCTAGGACTTCGCGAACAGCCTGCAAGTAGACAGGGACCACATACAAGAGACTAAAGAAAGCTGAAGAAATTATGAAAAAGGTAATGGAAGAAGAAGTAAAGAAAATTAATGATACCTTGTAAAAATTGAGATAGGAAAACGATAACGAAAAGAAGAAAGAGGAATTTGACAAACTAAAAAAGAGTTGGATGAAAGTGCAGGAAACATTTAGAGCCATTGGCCATACTGAATGGATAGCAGAGGATGAAAAGAAGAAGAAGAAAGAAATCAATCGAAAAGCGAGGAACTGGTGGTACAACTGCAGAAAATAGAAGAACCCAAAGGACCTTTTCAGAGCAACTCATATGCCTCGAAAAGGAATCCTTTCTTGCCTCAAATTGTCTTTAATTAGTTGTCTTGTTGTTTGTATAATGTTTATAAACAATCCCATGTTTCCAATGTTCAATTTCCCTGGTCGCTAGACAGTCCCATACCCTTATCGCTAGGCAGTCCAATTATTTCATTTGTCGCTCTATAGTCCCATCCATGTTAAATTTCCCCATGTTCAAATCTCCTTGTCGCCAGAGTGTCCCACGATCTTTTTGACGGGAATTTCCATTGTCGCTAGGGTGTCCACCTTGACCCCCTTCACTACTCACTCTCTCTCTCTGTCTGTCTCTCTGTCTCTCTCTCTGTCTCTCTCTGTCTCTCTGTCTCTCTGTCTCTCTCTGTCTCTGTCTCTGTCTCTCTCTCTCTCTCTCTCTCTCTCTCTCTCTCTCTCTCTCTATATATATATATATATATATATATATATATATATATATATATATATATATATATATATCAGCAGAGGAGGCGAACAGACCACTTGCTGGAAGGTCCTTTTTTGAAAACTAAGGCTTTCTACGAAAAAACGAAACGGAGTGGGGTAGGGTGGCGGGTATAGATATCACTGCCGGAAGGTCTATTTTTGAAAACTAAGACTTTCTACGAAAACGAAAAATGCAAATAACGTCAAACTTTTTTTTCATCTAAACTTTGTTTACCCTTCGGGACATATATTTGAGGTCGCGCCTCCTCTCCTGCTATAGTTAGATCAATATTATATTAATAATGACACATGACACGAAATCTTATACAGGTAGATTAGCTCGAGAAAAATTAGAAGCAATCAAAAAGTTTTTGACTGTTCATGATTCTTTTAGACAAAAACTTCACGAATATCAAGAGTCACAAGTTGAAAATGCAGAAGGTACAGAAAAATTATTCAAACCCATTACAAAAGTTACTGAAAGAGGAACAAATACTTGAAGGTATTGGCAAAGTTCTTTCTGAAATAGCCGAAATAAAAACGATCGTGCACCTAAACCTAAAATAAGAGAGAAGGTGTTGTTGAAGAACTTAAAAAGTTGAAGAGGAAAATTTACCTCGTGCTGCACTTGATAGTTATTTTCGAAAGTCTGAAATTTTAAAACCGGATCATGTTGACATAAATAAGGATAGTTATTTTAAATGGATATATCGTGTGCATTATAACAAGACCAAGGTCAGACGTAAAGACGAAATATATAATGAATATATTAAATAAATAAATAGTCTTTGGGAGTTTCAACTTGAAGAACAAGAACCACAACCTCACCAGCAATAAACTTCTTATCAGCTTCCTTCACTGCAGCAACAAATAGAACGACAACAAAAACAAGCACAGTCTCCTAGGTCACGAATTCCTTGGCCACATCAAAAACCACAACTTCCTGAGCAAGAAACCAGTGCTTATAGAAACATATTTAATGAGAAAAGTGGTACATCACTTAATAATCGAGTATCATCGTTAAGTATTGCTGCTTTGTTTGGAGATTATTTGGGTAAAGATTTTGCTGAACATATAGAACATGAAAAATGAATTGCTACAGTATATGCCGCCTATAAGATTCTTTAGATACTACTAGTCAGGATTTTATTGACTTTAAACAAGAAGTAATGGAACATAGAAATAAAATATATAAAAAATAGCTGAAAAATCAAAGGTGACCCTTGAAGAGGGTAAACAGCGACTTAATGACCCTGATTAAATTTACGAACCAACGTCAGGCGCTACTGGAAGTGATTTTTCTGCTCAAGGAAGCGGTCATATTGCTTGTCCTGACAGAGTTCTTTCAGAAGCGGATAGATTAGAAGTTCTGATTGGAGGAAAACGTACTGGAAATAATTCGCCGGAAATTATTAATGAAATATCTGATATTTGTCGAAGAGTGTTTAATGGCGGTATTATGGATCGCAAGATTTATTGTCCTCTCATCGATGAAATTGCTGATGATTATCACAGCGACTAAAAAACTAGTTAATCAGTATCGAATTAATAAAATTATTATACACAATACTCAACGTAGACCTGTAATGGTCAGGGTAGTAAACTCACGACTACTAACTTATAAAACGATTTACGGAGATAGATTCGGTGATACTGTTATATATGTATTCAAAAGGATGACTCCAAAAGCAATACAGATTGCAAAACAATTTGGAATGAAGGTTATGGAGGCTATTCGTGATAAAGGTATTACTGTTATTGTTAATCTTGCCGGTAAAGCGTTATCGACAGTCAAAAATAGACTAGCTCGATTAGTACCAAAAAAAGCCGCCAGTAAAATTATCCAGCACTGAAGTTATGCCTGTAAAAATCTGCAAATTAATAAATCAAGCCGCAAATCAAAAACTATCAGAGTTGGCTGGTGAAGAAGCCGAAACAAATATAACGGCAAATTTAATAGCAGGAAGTGGTCTTCGTATTAGACGATAACAATTATAATAAAATGTTCAAACGTATATCCGACCCAACGTTCGATACAGACGCACCGGTTCTTAAAGATGAATCTATGCGTGATTATCAGTTTTATTCCTACGACGCAAGACAAACAAATCAGCGTGGAAGAAGTTCAGGATACAAGCAGATATTTCTTGCTTGCTGAAGCATTTATTAAAGTAGCAGGAGAAATTCTAAAAACAGATAATAGTGAATTTGCTAACGGTTTTAGAGTCGGTCTTGTTAATAAACGTTTTATGGCGTTGTTTGATAGTGTTATGTATATGATCGACAGAAAAAATATTGAAATGATTAAAAAATGCTACAAAGATATTAGGCCCAGCAAGATATTCATATTATTATACAAGATCAGCTGGTCCATCAATGATGTTTTCAAACGACATTAATGATCATCCTGACCATAGACCTCATATTTTGTTACAAGTAGAACAAAATACTGCGTCTAATCCACAGCCACCTGGAGCGATAGACCGACCCGCCGCAGCATTTGTGATATTACAGCCTACCAATCCAAATTATAATCTAGGATTTGCATCGCGTTCATCGGTATTGGTTGGTAATCGTAGAAGATTTGCATGTGTAATTGTATTATCCCACATCTTTGGATTTTGTAGAAATGTTAAAGTAATTTTTGGATTTAAACATGAAGTTGTACTTGTAAGAAAGGCTACTGACGAGGATGCTGTTGGTGTTGGTGATGTTAGTAAAGTAATACTGACAAAACCTTCGTTGTGGATGCCAGGAATGACTCCATTAGTTGCTGAAGAATAAAAATTACTTTCGTTTATGGACTCAGGTGGTAAATCATTGTTATTATGATTGAGAATGACAACAGATAGTGTTCAAATTAATGTTAATGGTTTATTTACATGGCATATATCACAGCAAGGTGTGTCTGCACCACGGCATATTTTCATTTCTTTGCAAGATAATAATCAATTAAACCCGCAAGAACATAGCCATATAATATTTGAGAAAAGTGGTGTTTCAGAAAGTTCTTTAAGAATAAACGGACATTAAGAATCAGCTTAGGATATATTGTTAGATTATACCACAAATCATGTAGCACATACATATCATCGTTCAATGACATTTATGGGACGTGATCAAAGTATATATACTGGTTTACAAATATCACAATTAGATTTTACAAAATTATATCCAATCTATTACTTTTCGCTGGAGCATCTTCATTTATCTAGACAATCTGTCGCTGATATATAAGTTATTCCAGATTACAGAGCAATTGAAGTTATTCTTTCAGACACTGCAATGCTACTTGAAGGTGCTGGTGGACGAATGCGAGTTTTTGACGCTAAAGTAGAAAACATGTAATTAAATCGCTCATCATATTATAAAAATATCGTATAATCAGGTTAGAGCCACCCTGACTTCCGGTCAGGTGAAAAAATTACTGAAGAAAAGAAACTCGGCTTCATTTATTATTGGTGTGTTGAATTAGTAGCTAAATTCCCACCTAACTAAAATATAATGAGCACTTCAATCGACGTTGAAAAGTTCGGGTACAATCAAGCACGTGAATGGCAAACACAATCAAAAGATGCCGTTGAAAAGTATACATTAAAATTAAAGAAATATCGCATACTTGTAGTTATTGTTGATATAATTGTTTACTCAGTGTCTGCTTTTATTGCTGGACCTGGCATATTACTGCCAACAATAACAATGATGGCACCAGTAGTTGTAACAATTTGTGTTTCAACTACAACAACGATTGCCGGTATTCACAATATCGTTGACAAAACCATATGCACGTGTATAAATACAAAATTGCATGATTACATAATAAAATTATTTACAGCGACGTTTGCATACTCAAAATTATCCTCGTTATTATTAATCAGCCTTAGTGATGGAAGAATATAAGATTTTGAGTTCACGGAGAATATCAAAATCTACAATGAAGCAAAGACTGTGATTGATTTAGAAAATCAAGATTTAAATAAGAATGCCATCTCCAAGCGAGCTACTTCAACAGATTGTAAATAAAACAGATTGTAAATTAAAAAAACTCCAACAAAAACAACGATGATATCAGTAAACTCAATTAATGCAGAATGTAGTGTTAACTTTTCAACTGCGATTCCTGTAAAAGAAATTGCACTAGCGCAATTACGAGTTTATTGTAGCTGGCCAAATATCAGATCAAAATCATTCGTTGGATTACAGGCGAATAATTCCCCTGTATTTACAAATACAAATAATGATGATGGAACCCCCATTGGTTAGTTGTTTCTATTCCTATAGGAAGTTATCAAATCGAACAAATCAATGATGAATGTCAGCTCAAAATAAAATCTGTAACCGGAATAAGAAGAAAAATTGCTATAACAGTCCACGAACCAACAGTATCATCTGCAATTGAAACATATTCTCCGGATTACGTTGTAGATATTTACGAATAGTCAATCGGATCTGTTTTAGGATGGCCTGAAATTCCATCAGAGTATGAAAGACTACCAGAACCTCAACGAGATGATTTCTCTATTAGCGAATTTTTTTAAATAAATGAACCACAATATCGAGATCGCTATCCATGGCGTCATTATGCAGATGATGTATTAAATTTCCTGATGGTAGATTATTTCCTAAAATACCGTTTTCAATAATTTATTTTGATAGAAAAACATCCGATCATATTGTTTATCAAAAAGATTTCAGAACATTGGCTTTTGAAATTAGAACCGAACATATAACTACATTCACGACATTAGTGCAATTATTTAAAATTTATATTCTGGAGGATCCTAATAACGATCTAAAAAGAAAAGTTTTGAAACGATAGAACATTTAAATCAAATTGTATTAGATCTTGAGTTATTATTGAAATAATAAATGCTAGTACTTATGATATAGGATGTAAAAAGATAACAAATATCAGACGACTATATATTAAGCACTATAAAATAGCAGAAGTAAATTTATTAAAATTTGTATTGCCAGGACTTGAAACTGACGGAATACAAAGATCACTTAACGATCTTATTAATGAAAACTTTCCTAACATCGTTTAATCATGGAGAAAAATATCTCTTCTCAAACATAACAATGATCCATATGGAAGCGGGCGTCATATTTCAACAGGAATCGTTAATATAAGATCAACAATCGCAGTCAAATTTGTGACGTAATCGATGGCAGCTATCAAATCGACCTTGAAAAATCAAATCAGGCTCAACAAGGATATATTCTTTATACATTTGCAACGCAAGTACCTCCTGGAAATTTGATGGTACTAGAGACTATTAATCTTGTTTATTTTCGTTGTCATGATCAATTATTATCAAGAATAAATTTCAAACTTACTGACCAATCCGGACACTTAATTGATTTAAGAAATAAAAATCTACATTTAAATTTATACGTATGATCTTAACGATTTTTACAATTAATTAAACCAAGAGGTACTTACATAATGTACCAACATGTGAGTGTTTTCATACATGACAAGGGGGAGGTACTTGAAAATGCCATCAGAACAATAATGACACAGTCTCCAGTCAACACAGAACAATTTAGTGTTGATAGATATCAAATTCTGAATCATGTACACTCTTGCACCAAACTTGACCAATTAAAAAAATATTGACTAGTTCTGAATAAAAAATTTGATTTGGTATATTTAAGAAAAAATACATATTATGACAAAATATTTTATACTGATTCTCACAGTTTTCATCGATACTTTCACTTCTTTCAGTAGTGACAGTGTTTTTATTTTCAATATCTGATATAATTGTTTCAGTTGTCTCACGCGTGTATTTATAATCTTTTCTGTTTCATATTCGTCAGATAATTTTGATCTTTTATTGTCAATCGCGATAGAAAGCGGTACAAATTTCTCAACTTCTATATCCTTCATTTTAACATAATTTTATGTATAGTTTCAATCAATCGATATTCGGATGATAGTGCATATCCACCCTGAAATTTACGATTTTGTAATGATTCAAAATCAGATTTAATTTTTTCAGTATCAAGTTGAATATTTATGCCGTCATTTTTAATTTTTTTGTTGCAAAAATAATAGCATTGGTATTTTCAAAATTCATTATATATATATATATATATATATATATATATATAAATATATATATATATATATATATATATATATATATATATATATATATATATATATATATATATATATATATTACGTCATATTGACCGTTTTTGAGGACGACACAACATATATTTTTTGTTTTGAGGACGGCACAAATACATATCGAAGCATATTTACAGCAATGTATATAAGCATATATTTGCAGCATTGTATATAAGTATATACATATACTTAATATTGATGTATACATATACTTAATTTTAAAGAAGTCAAAGTGAAGTTTGTCTAGTGAGAATAGCCAAATTTATATTTTTCTAGTTTGCCAAATTTATATTTTTCTAGTGGGAATAGGCAAATTGATATTTTTCTAGTGAGAATAGCCAAATTGATATTTTTCTAGTTTACCAAATGGTAAATGATATTAAGATTTGGCTAGTGAAAATAGCCAACGTGTGGTTTGTCTAATGAGAATAGTCAAAGTGACGTTTGTCTAATGAGAATAGCCAAAATGAGATTTGTCTAGTTAACTTTTTAGATATATACAATGTTAATTCTATAACTTAATCCTAGGGAGGGCACAAATACATATAACTTTTGTTTTACTGACGGCACAACATATACGGGAGCCATTCTCTAGGCTCAACATATTTTGCACCCCCCCTCCCTCCCATAATCAAGCCCGGGAGAGTGCAAAAGATCACCCACCACGTGGTGATATGGTGGGGAGGTGTGGGTTTTTCTCTGTTGAGTTTCGAGACGGAGGCTGCTCCCCGATTTTATATAGAAAATTTGCAAAATATGCGCAACCATCGACAATTGTCACTTAGTCAGACCAAAACCTACTTTTTGTAAAACTATTTCACAAAACTGAAAGATTAAAACGCATGCGTATTTCACTCAAACTGAAATCAGAAAATGGACTGACATGTTACCCCAACGAGTTGATGGTTGGAATAACACTCATCATAGATAAAACACATGCGTCAAGTCAACCAAGAAATGAAGAAAACCAATCAAAAGAATGGAATGATTAATTGTCTACCTGATGCCAAAATTATTTGGAATACTTAAGAGAAATTATCGAGGAAAAAATTAAAAATTTCAAATATAAAACAAGTCTGAAGAGGTTTTATCCTCCGTACTGAGGAAATAACTAAAAGCAGTCAAATCGTTAAAGACGACATTAATGACGTGTAAGTAGAAGCAATAACAGTATTCAATTTACATGAAAACAGATTATTGTTTCAGGTTTTATCATATATATCATACTACTCAGCACAACCTTGGTGACAATAAAAGTAAAGTCCTAAACATTTGAGAGGAGAACTACCTAGTTGCATCCATTTAGAAGAGAGAAAACGGGTTAAATATAATAATGGACCAGGAGAAAAAGGAGTTACTAGATATCAGGTAGAAAAATATGGCTGGTGTAATGGAGTGAAGGTTTCGGCTTGTGATATATGTATTAAAGAAAGAAAGTTACCAAATATTTCTGAAATTTCGAAAATAGGAATTAAATAGTATAACGTATGCCGCCTTTTAGGCTTTGTAACATGCAGTGAAAACAATGTACATTAAATGCGTGAACTTCCTTGGATGAATATTTACATCAAAATTCCTTAAATAGTGTTATGTAATGCGTAGAACCTGCAAATATCCTGCAAAAATAGTAAAGAAAAACCCCAGGATCAGATACATATACAGTGGAATGTCATATTTTCTTTTAGAGATGCTATTGTTGTTGCTGCAGTGTTTAACGCTATTTTCAGCAATAGATAGGCTATACATGGCGGCCAGTATAAATGGTGGATGAAGAACCCCTGAAAACCCAAGAAAATTCCACCGACCCGCGAGAAGCTACTGGCAAGCTTTCTCACATATCCACATTGGTCGAACCAGACACTCGAACCCACGCAGACAGAGGTGAGATGGCAGTGATTCGTAACGGTGAGCGCTTTAGACCACTCGGCCACTCGTGGCCCCATGTTGGAGATGCATGTTCTTGTCAAGGGTATCAACCTTAAGTATTAACAAAGAATTAACATTGCATATTTACTTAGCGAACTATATTATGCACACAAAGAAAGAATCATTATGTTTATATTTAAAGGTGATGTGGAGTGACGGATTGTTATGTCGTCACTGTGGTAGGTGTCGAGTGGGGTGCTTACAATATATATTTAAATTATTATAGAAGTTGGAAGTTAAATCAGTGAAAGATAAATTTAAAGCCCCTCTCCCCAGTCAACAATGTCTAAATATACAAAAATATGAAATTCTACGAATAACAATTTAATAATAATTCAATAGTCGAGTGCTTCGAATTTCCCAAAGTAATCGCCTTCATCTCGATCCTGTGATAACCTATTGCATCATTTGATTAGTGGCCTGAAATAGATTTCCACCTGTACTTGTATTTTACTCATCTGTGAATTCTTCTCTCCTATTTACCAATTCCTTCTCCTCTTCCTCCAGAATTTTTCCAAATTTCATTTCCTCCTCGAATTCTCTTTACTCTTCTTCCTTTTCGACGTTCTCATCCTCGACTCCTTTGTCCACCACCTCCTTGCCTCTCTACCGCCTAGACTTGTCGACTCCAACTGCTCTGCTAGTCTCACTTCCGTCTTCCCTCTTAGAGGCTCGGGACTTAACTAAACTCGAAGTTCTGTCCCCCAGGAAGCTTCCTGTGAAATGACAAGGACAGCACAATATTTTCCTAAGCCCTCTTATCTCACAACGTTAAGATAGTTCATTATTTATATTTAGTTTTTAGCATCATCATGGGGTCTCTTCATATTTCATCTTTTATAGGGTCCTTTTGTGAAACCTTTCTTATGAACTTATTGGCACCCAATGAGGCTTTTCCTTTTGGCTGACATTCTTTCTGAATATTTTTGTGTCGAGTATCATTTACTGAGATTGAGAGCACACATCACGCTTATATGGTTTATTTAGTTTTGAGCTCCATCAATTCTTGCAGAAACACCATCCTACGAATTCCTAAACGAAACGAATTTTAGAGATTCAGAAGATTGTCGAGGCCTTTCTATGTCATGCACCCCCTTCCCCGAATATCAAATCCCGGGGAGAGTGCAAACTCACTCACCACTTTATCTGATATAGTGAGGAGGTGTCAATGACATCCCTCTTGGGGCTGGATCCCCCACTTTGTAATGAAAAGTGCGAAATATCGCCACCGTCGACAGTTGGTCCGTCATGGGATTGCAAGGCCAGACCTCGAGTATGAGAATCAGCCACGTACCAACCTTGTTTAATAAATTATTATGAATTTATCTATGCTGGATTAATACAAATGATTATCATTATACTGAGACTGTATTACAATAATCACACATCCTAGCTCTGCCTTTGACTTTGTCAAGGTTACGATGCATGTACGTCTGCATACAGCTGTTTACCTAGAGATTTAGAAATAACTTAGCTGCATTGTACACGTAATAGGCGGTGTGATTTCCTGTTTTTCTGCCTTGACATTGTCGATGAAGAAGTTGTTTTGAGATAAAATTAAAAGATGTAAATACCGTTCTACTAATTTGAACTATTACGTTACTCAACTAACAGCTAATTAGACACATACATGCTTAGTACTGAATGATGACAGAATAAATAATATCACCCAGTAACAAGCGGGATAACTATTTGATTACTCTACATCTAAGTTGACAGAGTTACATATCTTTATCTTTTTTATATTAAACAATCGTGAATTACTGAAATGTTAGTTTTTGTTTAAATTTCTTCAAAAATGCTGATTTTTATATTTTATTCGCGACGTTTTCTACCATATTTGGGTGAATATCAAAATATTTGCCAGCTTCATTTATTGATTGAAAATTTTTTTCTTTACCAGTCTCTGCATTTACAGATTTACTGATACTGCTTGCACATTTTTACATCTCGCAGTATCTCTAAATTTTCCATTTTCATTTTGTGTAATATCTCGTAAATTACCCGATGAACTGTTAAGTTTTTACCAATAATATAATCGATCACATGACCGTGTTCGATTACCGCAAGAAAACACTCGTAGATAAATTTATGAGAGAGAAAAGTTTTTTTTTTTGTTTCCAACAGAAAATCTGAGATAACCAGTATTAATGACATTACTAACTGGTTTTTCTAGTCGACAGTGCCTGATGATACCATCACGAGATGACTCGTAATCCTTGATCATAGGATGTTTTACAAATTAATTTTGCTCCATTTATGTAATAATATTATTTGTCTAAATAATTATTTGGAAAATCTGGCGAGTTAATCTTCAACATTTTTCATGATCTTGTCATTATTGTCGGTGTTATTTTTTATTATAATATCTTTTCAGCTCGGGGCCTTGAGTGGCCTAGTGGTCTAAAGCGCGCTCCGTTACGGATTACTGCCATCTCACCTCTGTCTCCGTGGGTTCAAGTCTTGGATTCGGAGAATGTTGGTACGTGAGAAAGCTTGCCAGTAGCGTTCAACCCCACAACAACAACAACTTTTCAGCTCTCTGTACCTTTTACCACCACAATGCATACAAAACTGCGTTTCTTCTCTAACCCCAACATCAGACTTCAAACACCGACTTGCTCCTAAACTACCTCTTCGTACACTTTGTAGGTGAAGTCCACATAATTCGTTTACGCAAGATTTGTTCCAAGGTGATGTGGAACCTATCAGAAGCCATTTATATTTATTCTTTGTTTCAATCATTAGTGAAATAACTCTCTCTCTCTCTATCTCTCTCTCTCTCTCTCTCTCTCTCTCTCTCTCTCTCTCTCTATATATATATATATATATATATCTTTATATATATATATATATATATATATATATATATATATATATATATATATATATATATATATATATATACATATATATATACATATATATATACATATATATATATATATACATATATATATATACATATATATATATATATATATATATATATATATATATATATATATATATATATATATATATATATATATATATATATATATATATATATATATATATACACCCCAGACTTGCGGAGGCGAAACTCTGATTAAAAGTATCCGTGACGCCAATAAGGAAGTTAGCAGAGATGGCGCACATCATGTGTGGTCAACGTACAGAAATATGCACAACACCACAGGTGTTATTGATTTTACAATTAATGATCAAAGAACGGCGACGGTTTTGAATTATCTCAAGAATCAAATATATTTTTTTCAGAATAATATGTATAGTGTGATTAGACGAGACTTGAATTATCCGTGACAAACACAACCCTGTCCGTCTTCACACTGGAAATATTGTTACGTTCAATAAAAATTGTTAACCAGGAATGTTGACTGGTATTGATAAACCTTATTATGAAAGAGCGTATCCTGTGACCGCAGTTGTTTATGCACTATACCCGCTGAATGATAAATCCAGCGTTAATGATCTCATACCAATGCAATTTTTGAAAATTTATTGTATAGCCGGACGAAAATCGAGCAGCAGAGAGGGTGAACAGAGCACTTTTTAGAAGCGTCATTTTGGAAAACTAAAGCTTTTACGAAAGCGAAAAAAAGAGACGAAAAATGGGTAAATAACACCAAATCGAAGCCTCTAACTAACCAAGAGTTTCTCCGAGAGTCTCTCCAAGGGTGTCTCTTCGCGGCTAATGTTTTTTTTTGTTACTTTGTTTGTCGTTGGTGTTTTCGAGCTAGTATGCTTGCGCGTTTACCTACAGTGATACCTTATTGTACTCGCACCCTCTCTGCTGCTGTTAATTAAATAAAATTAAATCAAATAATGGCACCAGCGTTGGAGTCTCAAACAGCTAGATTAGCTCGGCAGCGAATAGAAGCTAAACTAAAAATATCTTCCCGTGGGAGATTCCGTTAAAGAAAAGCTACAATCGCAACAAGAATCTCAAGCTGAATATGCAGAAGCACAGAACAGTTACAAAAGTTACCGAAAGAGTCGCAACGGCTACTGAAGGTCTTCTTCCGTCGGTAAAGCAAACCGCTGAATAAACTGCAAAAATAGCAAAAGAAACTAAAATAGCAAAAAGGATTTTATGAAAATTTCCAGCTGAAAAAACACTTGAAGGTGCTGTTGAGAAACCAAAAAAGAATCCAGTTTTATAGAGAGATTAGGTAAAGAAAGTACAGACGAAATAAAAAGAATTGAACATTTATAACAGCTGGGTGATTTTGCTGCTCTAAATTATTCTAGTAGATGTAGTTTTCTAAAACCTGAATAAACTAAAAATGTAAGCCGTAACAATTGGCTCGATTGGGCGTTTAAAATAAACCACGATATTACTCGGATAGATAGACAAGATCTTAAATATAAAATGTATTTAAACGGAGTTAAATAACGTGATCAAATGCAACAAAAAGAAAAAGAACAGAAACAAACAAAAGGACAGAAACGAAAAAAGAACAAAAACGAGAACAGAAACAAAAATAAAAAGAACAAAAACGAGGAAAAAGAAACAAAAAGAGAAAGAACAAAAACGAGAACAGAAACAAAATAAAGCAAGAACCACAAATCAAGAACGACAATAGCAAGAGCATACCTATCAACTTCCTCAACCTCAGCAACAAACAGAAAAAAATGGGATAAGGAATTTTATATACTATATGGAGAACCTCCAGAAGAACAGTTTTACCATGTACCTGACACAGGTGCAGCTGGAAGTGGTATTGGTTTACATACCAGGGGAAGCGGTCTTGTTACTTGTCCTAATAATATTCTCAGTGACGTGCAACGACTAGAATTTCTTATTGGAGGGAAACGTGCTGGAAATAATTATCCAGAAATTATTAATGAAGCAGCTGATATTTGTCAACGATTATTTCAGGGTGGTATGATGGATATTTCTATTTACCGAGAGCTCATTGATGAAATCTTTGGTGACTGTCACAGTGATTAGATAAATGAATAAGTAAAAAGATGATTATACACAGTTCTCAGCGTAGACCCGTAATTGTCAGAGTAGTAAATTCTCAATTACCCGTTTATAAAGTGTTTGACGGAGATGGAATCGGTAATGTTATTCATGGATTATTCAAAGGATGTCACCAAATGCAGCACCGATCGCGAAACAACTATCAATGAAAGCTATTGACATTATTCGTGAAAAAGCTCCTGGTGTAATCGGCAACAAGGATATATTTTAACTAAAGAGGAAAAAATAAACACAAGTTTTATTTGAGGAAGTGGTCTTCGTGGGCCTGGCAGGTCAAGGCGATAACCATTTAAAAAATGAGCGATATAATAAAGATGTTCAAACGCATATCCGACACAGCATTCGATATGGATGAACCAGTTCACAAAGATGAATCCGTACGCGATTATCAGTGTTATTCTTAAGACGCACGTGTATCTAACGCACAAGGAAGAATTGAATCGCAAGTCCATGATACAAGCATATACCTTCTACCCGGCGGAGCATTTATTGAAGCGAAATTGTAGCAGATGTTCCTCTCAATACAGCATACTGGTATGCATACGGGTATGATTCCATAGTTGTTTTTGTTAATAATGGTATTATGGCGTTATTTGACAGAGCCACGTACATGATTGATGGAAAAAACATCGAGACAATTCAAAACTACGTTGACGTTGCCACAACAATAGTAGGGTTAGCATGGTACACTGATGATTATACAAGATCAATCGATGATGTTTACCAAAGATAACACTAATCGTCCTGATCACAGATAGTTTCTTCAAGCACAATTATCACGAAATACTGCGACTGACCCACAACCTTCTACAGCGATAGATAGACATGGCGCTGAATTTTTGATGTTACAGAGGTATATTTCCACTTCTCGCCGCGATACCAGCATTGATGGCTGCTGAAACTCCAGTCGTTGCAAAAGCAGCCGCGTTAGGTGATGTTGGAACAGCTGCTGGAATGGCATTAAAATTCAACAGGAAAGGGTCTAAGACTTCCAAGAACACTTCGTTGAACAATAATTTTCAACTGTGTCAAATCTTGATTTACTTGATGCTGCTGAAAAATTAAATACAAAATTTTTTAGAGATATTTTTAGGCGCGATCAATTACCGCAACGACCAAACTGCACCGAGACAGGTATTATTAATGTCGATAATAGTACCGGTGTAGGAACTCATTTGGTAGCATACGCGATTGATCCCCGTGGAATTGTTTATTTTGATTCGTTTGGGTTGACTCCGCTGCATGAATTTATCAACTATGTCACACCACACAAAATCCCGGTTTGGTATTCGACGCTACCAACACAAACGCTAACCGATTCACCAATATGCTGCCGTGAAGCGATTGCTGTACTCGACTCTATTTCACAGACACCATCAAGACCACCTCAACCTCAATTATACAAGTGCACGTTGAAACGAATAATAGTAGATATTTAGATATCCCGCGGCGATACTACTAAGAGTAACAAAAAATCGACGAAATAGATTTGTCAAATTACGCGACAAAAGGATGAACTTGCTATTATTATGAACCTCTCTGGAGTTGACCGAGGTGAAGTTGTTGCTTATTAGGATAAATACGACGCTTTAAAAACCAGTAATGTCAAGTGGAATACCATAGTTCGTAGAGTTCTCGGTACTACCACGGATAATATTCAGCGACGGTAAGATCAGAGATTCAAGTATATCAATCGCGGTTATCAGAAATGAAAGTTTGAAGAATACCGGCGACACAATGACAGGTGAACTCAGCATGAACGGAAATAGTCGTGCTAAGAGATCCAACATCGCACGAAGATGCCGCAGCACCAAAAAAATATGTAGATGTTGGCTACAATACCGTAGATACTAAAGTATCCACGTTGCGGGCCGAGTTTAACATGCACGTAAATATGTTTATGAAGACACGTAGAAATTTTGAAACACTGATATCAAGACGAGCATTGAAACGATTAAAAAAACACTAGAAGATGTCATAAGTGGAATTCCTGATATCGTTAAAAAAATTGATCTGATTAAAATTCTCCTAAAACAGTTTATGAACGTGGTATACACAGTGTCACCGGGATTCACAACATGGTCACTGCAAAATAATACTATCAAACATAGTCACTGGCATGTATAGGCTATCTGTGTTCAGCGGTGCAAAATTTAGTATATACACTTCATATTCCTGGCGTCATTCAACCGATAAGTTTTCTGGGGTTGTGTCTATTGTATTAAATAGCGGGGACTAGGAAACATTTATACTAGTATCAGCTGATAAGAAATTACAAGCAACGTCTTACTGGTGGTGACTCGAATTTGTTACTGAAACGCCTCAATTGGTTACTGTGTAAAATTTAATAATTGTCTTAACAGAGTCAAGCGTGCAAAAATTTAGATATGATCAAGTACGTGAATGGCAAACAGCGCTAAAAACCATCGTTGACAAGTATACAACGTAAGTGAAAAAATATCGAAGACGTTGGTTTCTCATTGATGTTGTTGTATACTCGGTATCATCTATCATTGCCAGTACTGGCGTAGTATTATCAGCGCCAACACCATTGTCGGCAGCAGTAGTTGTGACAATATGTGTTTCATCATCAGCAACGATTGCTGGGGTTTTAGTATGTCGCGAAAAAGATATCCACGTGCACGAGCATAAAATTACAGGTTTACTCTGTAAAATTACAAACGGTAGCACACGCTTATTATAAATTGTCGTCGTTGATATCATCTAGCCTTAGCGATGAAACGATATCAGTTTCTGAATTTGACACAATGCTTAAGACATACAATGAAGTAATTGATTTAGAAAATGGAAATTTGAATAATGACAGAACTACTTCAGCAGATAGTCTGCCGAAAACCACGATGACATCAGTAAGCTGAACCAACCCTGAATTAAATATTAATTTTCCAACCGCGATTCCATTGAAGGAAATAGCTCTTGCGCAGTTGCAATTATACTACAGTTGGCCAAATATCAGGTCACTGTCGTTTGGTGGATTACCAGCAAATAATTCGTTGGTATTTGCAAATACAAATAAGCCAGATGAAACACCCGATTGGCAGGTTGTCGGTTTACCGGCAGGTATTTATCAAATCGAACAGATCAGTGATGAATTTCAGTGTAAATCTGTAACGGACGAGAATCCAAGATAGCTATAATATTCCATGAACAGACATTATCAGCTGCGACAGAGATAAATCCACCGGAGTACACAGTTGATATATATCAATCATCAGTTAGATAAGTGTTAGGATGGCCCGAAGTTGCATTTGAATATCAAGGACGACCAAAAATAAACAGTCTCATATTATCACCAATGCAATGAAATTTATAAATGAGTTAGAGTACAGAAAATATATTTGGAAAACGAAGAGACCGGAACCATTTTACTATCCTGGGGATGGCTCTCCCTTCCCTCACTTGAAGAACCTGAAGAAGCAGTTCATTTATTTATATCAAACCCAGACGATATAAACGTAATTATAAACGAAGAATATATTAATGAAATTTCGGAAAAAAATTAGGCCCGAACTTACACGAGTAAATAATTTATTTGTTAGTATTAGACAATATTATTCTGATGAATTAAAAAAACAAATCATCGAAACAATGCATTTAAATCCAATCATGGACGATATTAAGTCTATTAATCGGAGAATTCGTGATGAAATATTAAAAATTAACAAAGACGATTACGACGCCATTGATTTTCGAAAAGTGTTTCTTTATCATTATAAAATAACCGATAAACAATCACCGACATTTGTGATACCATCATTTACAACCAACGAACTAAAGAAATCAAATCTTATCAACGAAACCTTTCACAAAATATTCGAGTCATGGAGAAAAATAACCCCACCACCAGGCATTCTCCGATACAACAATAATTAACACGGTGAAGGCCATCATATATCGTCGGGAACTGTAAATATAACCCCAACGATCGCGGTCAATCTGATATGTGATGTAATTGATGGAAATTATCAGACAAGCACTGATATATCAAATCAGGTGCAGCAGGGATATATATTTTACACGTTTACACAGCAAATACCACCCGGATATCTGATTGTGCAAGAGCCGATCAATCCGTTTTATCTACGATGTCATAATTCGCTATTATCAAGAATAAATTTTAAACTAACTGATCAGACCGGCCACTTGCTTGACCTTCGTAGAGAAGTTTTAAGTCTGAATTTATATGTAAAATCCTAAGGATTTTTAATCGTAGAGTGTTTTTACGACACCCTTTACACATTCAATGAAACACATAATTTTGACGTGTGATAGAGATCAGGCACATTGAAAAACAGGAGAAAAAATACATAATAATTCTCCTCCTTGATTTTTATCAAGGAAGTTGTCATGGGGCAACGTGGATATTATTTTGATATTGACAAATTGAATAAAATCAGTATAAAAAAGACTATAATCTGACACACTTTCACTTTCATTTCACGAATGACCCTAACTTCCATTTTCTGAAATTATCCTTTTTAACTGTCTTATGCGAGAGTTGATTGTCTTTTTTGCTTCGTATTCACGAGAGAGTTCTAATCTAATTTTTTCTATTTCACGAGAGATAGATACGAATTCCCCCACTTAGTTTCTTTTACTGTAGCCAACGATTGGAACATGGCCCCCTGAATTCGCTTTACAAATTTGTATTCTGATGGCAGTGTGTATCCCCATTCAAAATTACTTTCTTGTAATGTTTCAAATTCAGAAGTAATTTTTTCAGGATTTAGTTCATCAGATATCTTTATGCCGTCATGTTTTAACTTTTAATAGCAGAAATGATATCATTGATATTTTCATAGTCTATTATATACTAAATATATATTTAAAAGATAAATAAGACAAATATTTACACTCTCATGTGATTTCCTAGATTGCCATATGACATTCTAGCAGGTCCAGGAGGGTGTTTTTACATTAAAAACTGCACATACCTATGTGAAGCCCTAGATTGTCATCTGACATTCTAACAGGTTCAGGAGGGCGTGTTTATTATAGGACAGTACAAACCCATGTGAGATCCTAGATTGCCATATGACATTCTAGCAGGCACAGGAGGGCACGAAATATTTACACAGCACAATACATAAATCTTATCTAACTTAATTCTAAGGACGGTACAGCACATATAGTGATTACAGTATATACAATCTTAATTCTAACTCCCCACGTGAGACCCTTGATTGCTAACGACATTCTAGCAGGCTCAGGAGGATATATTTACAGTAAACCTTAATTCTAAGGACGTCACAGTACATGTACCAGCATATTTACATTATATACAATCTTAATTTTAAGGACGGCATAGTACATAAATCTTATCTAACTTAATTCTAAGGACGGCAAAACATACACGGGCACCATTCTCTACATTCAACAGATTATTGAACACCCTCCCCCATAATCAGCCCCGGGAGAGTGCAAAAGGATCTCCCATCACGTGGAGTCATGGTGGGAGGGTGGGTTTGTCTGTTGAAGATCGAACGTTTTAGAGAGGACCCCCACTGATAGAACGGGTCGTATAGTATGTAAGTTAACCAATACATGGAAATCCAAACATAGCTCACGTGATGGACGTGGTTTATTTGCTGTTTGTATTTTCATTTTTCTTAATTATAATCGCTGAAAAAATAAAGATGAGCCAGGAAACCGGACGGATTCAGTAAAATGAGAATATTGTTTCTTAAAAAAACACCATTTATCTTAAATAATCGATTACACCTACCTTCACTGACAGTCCTTGACAACGTCAAGGGGGAAATAATATCATAAAATCCCTGACGGGGGAATAATTGTCAGAAACGAAATCATAAAAACCGAAATTAGATATATTTGTTTGTTTCCTTGAAATATTATGCCATTCCTACAACATAAGCTAGCTTGTTGCGATAGACCGCTCTCTTAAGACCACAGTAATTTACTTCCGTGCTCAATTTCTTCCTGTCGAGTTAACATTATAGTAATAGGTGTTGTACTGAATCCTTCGCTTTTTTCAACCGTTGGCTGTGACTTTTAAGAATAACTGACCCCAAGAGGGACTCTTGGAGAAAGAATTAACCACAAAAATACATATTTATTTACAAGTCAATGTTATTGTGAAATCTATCTCCTTGACTCTCTCAAGGACAACGATAACTCTATTAACCGCGTTACATATCCGCTGCAGAGTTATCTCTCTATATTGTCCGTATCTGACACTAATGGAACATATTAAAATAAAATACATTTTTCATACTTCTACGAAAACGCCGATTTGTATATATTATCTGCAAAATATTGTATTCCGCCCGGATTAAAACAAATACTTGCCAGCTGCGTTTATTGATTGAAATATTATTTCCTAACTAGTTTCTGTATTTAGAGATTGAACTACCCTGCTTGCAATTGTTTTCATGACCCAGTATTCCCACGTGCAGAAATCTCCCTCTGGGTGACAGCTTTTAGGTTGTGCAATGAGTTTATTTTTTGCGATCTGAGTCAATGTGGTCGATCACAAGACTGTCTTTGATCACCCCGTGAAATATCTCGTCTACAAACCTATGACAACAATACCTTTTCTTTCCTTCCATTGTGAACACTGGATAAACAGTATTACTGATAGTACCTACTGGTTTTTCCGCCGACAGTTTCGGACTATGCCATCACGAGATGCTTCATAATTCTTAATGATAGGATAACTGACAAATTCTTTTTGCTCCATTTTATATATAATCTTATTTATCTAAATTGTTATTGTACAAAATCTTGCTATATAGTCTTCGTCGTTTTTAATAACATTATCCTTGACTTTGTCATGGTCAATTTTTATCATAATATCGTTTTAGTTCTCTATATTTTTTAACACCACATTGCACACACAACCGCGTTTTGCCTCTAACTCCATCACCACACCGTAAGCACGGTTTCGGACCTTGACTCCCTCTCCGTACGCTTTGCAAATGGTGTCCGCAGAATTCATTTCATAAGATTTGTTACATGGAGTTGCATAACCTATCATCAACCACTTGCATTGGTTCTTTCTTTTTGAGTCATTGTATATATAATAGTTTTAATTTAAATACTTGTCTAAAATATAATATGGAAGAGTTTGAGAGATTATCTACAATAAAGCCTTGGGAATCCAGATTCGATCTCGACAGAAGAACTCCTGACTTGCGGAGGCGAGATCTAGTTGAACCGATGAGAACTGTGATTAGTATTATTCGGGATGCTAAAAATGAATTTCGTTATGATGGGGCATCTCACGTATGGCCGACAGTCAAAATTATACGTGATGAGAAACTCGCCGATGGTGTCGACGAAGTCATCGATGCTGCAATGAATGATTAGCAGGCGAAAGCGATTATTGATTATCTCAACGATCAAAGATATTTTTTTCAGAATAAAGTTTGTAGTATTATCAGAAACGGACAATCCCAGCGATTCCGCTGGGTGGATTATCCGTGACAAACGTGACCCTGTCTTTCGTAATGGAAAAACCGCTGTATTAAGTAAAAATTCCAAGCCAGAAATGTTGACTGGTATCGATAAACCATATTGCGAACGAGGGTATCCTATGACAGCAATTATTTATTTAATTTATGCTCCTTACGCCAATGAAATTGTCAAGACTAAATTATGTAGACGAACGAGTAATCGAAAATTTTACAAACGAGACACGTGGAAATGGGTTAAAGGATCAGTGACGTGAAAAAAAATAAACAAATGGGATGAATTAGTCAAAGATACCGTAGCTACAATAAATGATGTCGCAGAATTAGGAAAGAAATTAATATTCTCAATAATAGTAAAAATGATAACAGTAGAGATTTTATACGAATCAAAGAATAAGTCGAGGGGAGCTCCAATTGAAATTATTGATCATAATGCGCACGCGTGGTCTAGCGCAGTAACCTTATTTCCACGAAATTGAACCGTAATATTCTACCGCGGAGACATGTTTGATTTCATTCACGAAATAAGTAAAAACGATCCTGTATCAGAATCGTTTTTTCAGAGTTCTGATAATGAAAACCATGATCAATTTGTACGACCTAACGGCGAAATATATCGTAAAGAATCTCTCCACGAAGAAATAAAAATTCTTGAGCAGACATTTGCATCGCAGAATACTGAACAATTACTAAACAATTATTTCACCGTTCCGACAGTTACTGTTCACTTTGCAAGAGAACAATTTTCGTGGAAGCCATCATGATTTGAATTTCTTGAAGACGTGCAGCTAAGCTGTTGTGAAAACGGACACAGTGGATTGTGGATTACTAAGTATGACCACAACGACGTCATCTCGGTTGGGTGAGTGTTCTGGGTATTTTAAAATATTTCGACACCTCTCACACGAAATGACTAGAGAATTGATAAATGGACCCCTACCTGATTTTGATCTACCTGGATTCGCTTGTATCGAGTCACTCGAGTTTGCTAAAAGTCTTCATCCGAACTGTTTGGTTTGGTAGGCACTTTTCAGAAACAATTTGGGCACGAATAGTGCTGTTACGATATATGCTTGATTGCAAAATACTAATATCGTTGATTGCAAGTAAGGAAATTATATCGTATCGTTCTCAGAATGAAGTTTGGTTACCACCAACTGATGAAAATAAAACCGCAAAAGATCTCGGTGGAAGAATAATCGGTAAATTTACTCAATTCGGAGCATATGCTCATAAACGACATTATACACGATGTTGATTTCGATTTAATAATTGCTGATGCATCGAAGAGAAATATATTTGTAAGTCGAGAAAACGCTCACTTGTCTAACGCAACACGACTGATTACAATTGTTGGTTATATTGATGGCGAGTAACCTCAGTTTATTTATTTAAGACCATCAAGGCTAGCGTATGTTGTGATAAATTTATCATCGATGATAAACATATTTCCTGACACCGCGGTCAGAGTTGCTACGGATTCATTCTATATTGAAAGAAAATAGTCAGAATTACTGACTCAATTTACAAGTACTACTTCTGATGCATCATGGGACGAAGAGAATAAAACAAGAAATGTGATGGAAGTACTCTGAATCCGAAGACGTTAAAACCAAAGATGTTTATAAAAGAATAAACAAATATCAAAATTATCGTCTGCGGCATCTGTATATGATCCCATGGCTAGACACAAGACTGTTTATCTAAACGGAGCGGCGGGTTCTGGTAAAACACCTCGAGTTATTGAATTATTTAGACAGAGTTCAGATGAGATGGTTTTCTTAACATTTATATACAGACTCGCAAGAGAAATGAGAGAACGAGGAGTAAAATCATGTACTTATCATATCTTCTCTTGATAAAATGGTTAAAACATGGACTCCTGATTGAATGGGTGAGAAATATAATCCACGGATCATCATCTGGGGTGAGATATGCACAGTATCTAAAGATACATTAAAAATGTTTCTCGATTGGCTGTTATTAAAAATACAGCTGTGGTCATGTGCGGCGTTCATAGTCAACCACCGCCGTTTGTTGGATTATCTCTGCACGACTGGCTAAAGAATTTTGTTGATTATTATGAAGAAGTAACTGATGATAATAGATCTCTTGATCCAGAATTAAGGTAGTTTAAGAAAATAATCAGACTACAACCGAAAACAATTCAATGTGAAATAATGCGTAAAATAATTTCAGAAACCCCAATTAACAATTTTTTTAATTTGTGGAGACCAAATGATTTGATAGTGCCAAGTAGAAAGATAGTTCGTGATACACTTCAACTGCTTTTATTTCAGTTGCATAAAGAAATTTTTTAAGATCTACTTGTACAGTTATGTTATAGACCGGTTGATACACGACGACAGAATATCGACGATGATAAATCAGGACAGCCTGAGAAACATAATGTCGTATTAAATGATGATGTCTTAGTTGATGTTAGTGTTGTTGAGGATGCGCTGAGCGCGGACAAGACTCCATGGACACAGGAATATGCGATGACAATTCATTTATCTTAGGGTTAACTATTTCTGATACAGTTGTTTGGATCGTTGATGATCGTACTGAATGGTCAAACTTGGTTAATCTCGCAGTGTCTCGAGTCAGAAGAATATCTCAGCTGCGGAGAATTGATATAGACGCTACAGAAACCATTGATGATGTTATTGACAGTGATATAATAAGACAAAAATTAGGTGGTAATAAACAATGTGACCAAAAAAAATGCAACTTTGATCTCGATGTTGCATTTATCATGACGATCAAAAAAGGAAAGAATAATCACTGTGCGAACTGTAACGTTTTAATGTTGTGGCGATACTCGAATAATGACCCAAGACAATTTACCGCAGACAGAAAAGATAGTAGTCTTGGTCATACACACGAAAATGTGATGCTTACCTGTCTTGAGTCTAATGGGCGTAGATGTTCTGAAAACTTACAGAAGTGATCGCGGTGGTAATTGTGTGTCCTTGGGAATTACTTGTAATTGTTCACATGTAAATCCACTTTTATGAACAGTTGAATCTAATCTGTAGATTGCAGGTCTACCCGTGGTTTTTACCACGCTAGAAGTTGTATGCGTTGTAATACTCCAGATAGGATCAGTTGATCTTTTTTACCACCTTCAAGTTCACCGGGTTCATATAAATATCTTACAGTCACATAACCTAATATTGGTAGTTTTGAAAAATCACGTCGTTGAACAGGTATATGTTTTTTTTTCTTCTGATCGCGCTGATATGTTTGATGTTAGTTGTTCGAGTAATTTCATTATTTAATGCAGCTATTACACTTGGTAATCTTGCATCCCATTTACGAGATCTCGTATCTTGAATTATTTCCTTTGCATATTGATATCCAAATAACCGCTCAGCAAGTGTTCGATTAAACCGTTTAACAATTGCCTCATCACGATGAATTGCAGTAAGTCCTCGTCGTATTTCAACATTGTGTTGCTTCATCAACGATGATACTGCACCAAGAAATTCCTTGCCAGGATCAGCTTGTAATAGTTGTAGCAATCGCAAGGGTCCTCGTTGGTAAATTCGTTCAAAAGCAGATACAACTTCAGCAACTGTTTTAATTGATAGTGGTTTTGCTTCTTTATACCTACTTGCGACCTCAACAACAGTTAACGCGTATTTGTATGTTATTTGACGTCTCCCAGTTATGATATTATCGTGTGGTAAAAATAGAAAGATAGCTTGATGAACTTCATTTGGCACGCTGACATCAAAATGTGCATGCTGAATTTTTTTAGGTGATGCTAGGTAAATTTTCCGTATTGCCTGTCGTGCTAACCATTTTTCAGCAGCAACACGTCTAATATTTGCTGCTTCAGCGAATTTGCTAATCGCTGCTCTACCTCTCCAGTATCCCCTTGGACTATAATAAATCGATTCCATTATAATAATAATCGGTTGATTAATTACGGGTTCCTAATGCTAGTTTACTCTTCATTGCAGATCTTACCAACCAATTAGCTAATGATTATTTGAAAGATCTAATTTTTATGGAATTTAACGCATGCATTAATTTCACATCTGCAATATTTTTACCTTGTAGGTTTTTGCTTTTATAAGCTGCAACATGAGCGTGACACGCTTTATCAATAGCTCTTGCTGGATACTCACCAGGCTTTGGCCGATCTTGGTTATCGAGTCTGATATCAAGTCTGGTATCAGAACCGCAGTAGTTATATCCAGGAAGATGTTTTTCTCCTGGATAGTTGGCCCACGGAGTTCCTGGAAAATTTGTTAACGAAGCGGCAATATCACCTCCTTTTTTTAACTTTACCTGTTGATATTTTAGCGGAAATAAACTTAAATGTCTTTGTTCCACATCGTTCACACTTACCCGTAACTGCTTGTCGTTTGTTTTTTGTTGTTACAGTTGTTAGTCCACTTTTGGGGGTACGCATCCTACTTTTTACACAATATAAATCCATATTTTAAGCATATGGATGTAATCGATTTTTCGGCAACAAGAAAGCGAGAACCAGTTAAATATCATCCAGCGATACCAAATTATATCCGAATGATACTAATTGGACCTTCCGGGTCTGGTAAAACACATCTGTTACTTAATTGCCAAGTCAGCTGATGATCAGAGATGTTACGAAGTACTTAAGGATTGTAATGAAAAGGCAAAGTTGTTAAACGAAGACGCTATTGAAGTTATTGCTGATATTAATGAAGCGCCGTCCGTAGATGACATTGATGGATTTATTAACAAATATACAACGATGTAATGCTAGACAAACAGTCAAATCCAGCTCGGATATTCTCGCGCGGAAGACATACAAAACCAGATGTGATCTATATTACTCAACTATACACACAAATACCAAAAGTGATCACAGATAACTGTGATATTTTGTTTGTATTTAACGGAGTTGATAGACACACGTTACGAAATATTCATCAGACCTGATGTAGCGATGATATAGAATATAATCTTTTTAAAAATGTCTTTTAACGGGCACATTCAACCCCGCATGAATTTATAACAATAAACTTACATGACCCCCGATCATTATATCGTATAGGTGTTGATAAAAATTTTGGATAGAAGCAGAGAGAGTGCGAGTACAATAAGATATCAATGTGGGTAAACACCGTGCATACTTTTTAAAAAACACTAAAGTAACCCCCAGAGCTATATACTTGAAGAGACTCCGGGAGAAACTCTCAGAAAGTTAAAAGTTTCGGTTTCGCGTTATCAGCGTAATTATTTTTCGTTTTAGTAAAAGCCATAGTTTTCAAAAATGATGATTCTAAAAAACACCCTGTTCACCCTCTCTGCTGCTTATTATAACATTTTACAATCGCGATACGTGGAATGGTTTAACGGATCTAAGACGTAAAAAAATAAACAAATGGGCTGAATCAGTCAAGGATAAAAAAGGTACAATAAATGATGTTGCTGAATTAGGAAAGAAATTAAAATTTCCAATAATAGTAAAAGCAAAAAAATTGAGATTGTGTACGAATCGAAATATTAATCGAATGGAGCTCCGATGAATAATGTTGATCATAATGAGCATGCGTGGACATCGGCTATAACAATATTTTTACGAAATCGAACTGTTAAATTTTATAACGGTGATATATTTAATTTTTTTAACGAAATAAATAAGAATGATCCTGTATCAGTATGCTTGTTTCAAAGTTCTGAAGAACATCACAACGAATTAATAAAAACCTGATGGAGGTATCTGTATCGAAGAAAATAAGTTCGATCAGTTTATAAGTCCTAATGATAAGATTTATGGAACATAATCTCTCCGCGAAGAATTTAAATATCCTGCGTTGAAATATACTACCAATCTTAAACGGTTGCTCAGTAATTGCTTTACGACTCCATCAATCGCGGCTTATTTTGCAAGAGAAAAACAGTTTTTGCAAACATCCGAGGTTTGATTTTCTTGATGATATAATATCAAGGTGTGTCGAATACTGACATGGTGGTTTATGGAATACCAGAAACGATCATAAGAATGTTATCTCGGTTGATATGGTTGCATGTTATCCCGGAAGTTTTCTTGGAATGGGAATGTGTTCTAAGTATTTTGAGCGATTTGCAAATACAACACACGAGATGACTAGAGTATCGATAAACGGACCATTACCAGATTTTGACCTGACTGGATTCGCTTGTATCGAGTCATTTAAGTTTGCCGAAGATCTTCATCCAATTTGTTATGCCTGGATTGGTAAATAATGTTCAGAAAAAACATTGGGCTTGATAGTTTTATTACGATATATGCTTGATGTAAACAATATTAATGTCGTTGATTGTAAGTGGAGGAATTATATCATATAGTCCGCATAAAGAGGTTTGGTTACCACAACAAAAGAAATACTTTGATGACGAAAATCCTGATATAACCGATTTTGAGAATAAAATCACAAAAGATCTTGTGAGAAAAATAATTGGCAAATTTACCCAAGGAGGATTATATGAACATAACGACATTGTACAAGATTAATTATAGATGATGCTGAACTAGATTTCATAATTGCTGAGACAGCAAAGAGAAATATGTTTATAACTCGGGAAACAGTTTTCTTGCCAAATGGAACTAAATTAGGTACAATTGTAAGTTATTTTGACGGTGAATCTCCACAGTTTACTCATTTAAGATCTTCAATGCTTGCCTATGTTTTGATAACTGTATTATCGATGATAAACAAAGTTTATGAATTTGCTGTTAGAGTGCTACATATTCATTTTATATCAATATAAAACATACAGGATTATTCGAACAATTACATATAGGCGTTTATGCATCATGGGGCTAAAGGAGAATCAAACATGAAAAGATACTTAGTTATTCTGAATCTGCCGACGTTGAAATCAAAATATTTATTACTTAAATAAGCAAATATCAATATTATCATCAGCACCATCGGTATATGATCCTGTCGCCAGACATAAAACTTTATCTTAACGGAACGGATGGTTCTGGTAAAACAACAAGTGTGATTAAGTTATTTCGTCAGAGCTCTTCAAACTATGTTGATATGATTGTATTAACACCTACACATAGACTCGCCAGAGAAAGGAACGAACGAGGAGTTAAATCTCACACGTATGACAGCTTCTTTCGATGGAAGGGAGATACATGGACTCCTGAACGAATGGGTGAAACATATATTCCAAAGATTATCATCTGGGATGAAATATGTACAGTGTCGCTGGAGACATTACAAATATTTCTTGATTGGTTGTTGACAAAAATGCTGCTGTAACAATGTGAGGTGATCATGGTCAACCGCCACCTTTTGTTGGATTGTCTCCACACGAATGACTTAAACAATTAGTAGATTATTATGAGGAAATAAATGATGATCATAGAGCGCTTGATCCAGAATTAGGAGAGCTTAAGAAATTAATCCGACTACAAACAAATAAAATTCAGTGTGAAAAAATGCGTGAAATAATTTCACAAACTTCTATTAACAATTTTTGGAATTTATGCAGACCTGATTATTTGATAGTTGCAAGGAGAATGATAGTTCGTGATACACTTCAAAAACAATTATTTACAAAAAGAAAATTTTTCAAATCTACCTGTACCATTGTGTTATTGACCACCAAATACGCGACGACAAAATATTTAAGATGATATACTAGGATCGTCAGAGAAACAAATACTTGTGTTAAAGGATATTTTTTAGTTTCTGTCAGTGTTGATGATAGCGTGTTAACGATGGACAAAACTCTGTGGACTCTAAGGTATGCTATAACGATTCATTCGTCACAAGGATTAACTATTTCTGATACTAATATTTGGATTGTTGTTGGTCGTATCGAATGGACAAATTTAGTTTATCTCGCAGTGTCTCGAGTCAGAAGAATATCTCAGATGCGCAGGGTTATTATAGACTTTACAGAAACTGCTGGTAATAGCGATAATGTTATTGATAATGATGTAGTAAGAAAAAAATTAATTAGTTATAAACAATGTGACAAGAAAATAAACGTGACTTTAATCTCGATGTTGAATTTATCATGACCATGAAACAACAGCAAAATGATCATTGTGCAAGCTGTAACACAGTAATATTGTGGCAGTATTCAAATAATTATCCAGGAGAATTTACCGCAGACAGAAGTAATAGTTGGCGTTTCTGTAGCAAGTGGCACAGATTCAGATGTCAAGACATGGATCGGAAAGGCGAGAGCAGCTTTCTTACAGCTCAAGTACATCAGAGCTCCAAAGAAATTTCCTTGACTACCACGATCAGCCCGTTCAACTCCAACGTGAAGGCAGTCATACTGTATGGCGCAGAGACCTGGAGAACCACCAATTCGACCGTAAAGAGAGTTCAGACCTTCATCAACAGCTGCCTAAGAGGAATTCTCCAGATCCGCTAGCCAGACACCATTAGCGACACCAGCCTGTGGCAGAGAACCTCCCATCTTCCGGTAGAGGACGAGATCAAGAAGAGAAGGTGGGGTTGGACAGGACACACCCTACGTAAGCCGCCAAACAACATTACCAGACAGGCATTGAAATGGAACCCTCAAGGCAAGCGGAGAAGGGGACGACCAAGAAACACCTGGCGACGTGACCTTGAGGCGGACATCACTAAGATGGGTCACACCTGGAGTCATCTTGAGAGGATGGCACAGGACAGAAGCCTCTGACAATCTTTTGTGGGCGGCCTATACCCCGGCAGGGGTGACGGGCAAATCTGACACAGAAGTAATAGTTATTTTGATCACACACGCGAAAATATGATGCTGGCCTGTCTTGAAGGTAATCGACGTAGAGGCGCTAGTTTACAAAAGTGAATGCGGTGGTAAATGTATGTCTTCAGGAATTACTTGTAATTGTTCACATACAAATCCACGTTGAGGAGCAGTTGAATCTAATCTGTAGATTGCAGGTATATGTGTCGCCACACTCCAAATAGGATATGTTGCTGTTTTTACCACCTTTAAGTTCACCTGGTTGATATAAATACCTCGCAGTCACATTACCAAGTACAGGTTGATTTAAAACGTTATGTCGTTGTATTGGTATATATTTTCGATCGCAATGATGGGTTTGAATATCTTAAGAGTAATTTCATTATTTAACGTAGCTATCACGCTTGGTACTCTTGCAACCCATTCACGAGATTTTATATCTTTCTGAATTATTTCCTTCGCATTCTGATATCCAAACAATCTCCCACAAGTGTTCTATTAAATCGTTCAACAATTTCCTGATAGCGATGACTTGAGGTATGTATCTTTTTATCAGAGATGATACTGCACCAAGAAATTCATTGCCATGATCAACCTGTGGCAACGGTGGCCATCGCAAGGGACCTGGTTGATAAATTCGTTCAAAATCAGATACAACTTTAGGTGCTGTTTTAGCTGATAGTGGTTCTGCTTCTTTATACCTACTTCCATCGTCAACGACAGTTAACGCGAATTTATATGTACGTGATTGACGTCAACCAGTTATAATGGTATCGTGTGGTAAAAATATTATCTGCTTCATGAACTTCATTGGGGTTGCTGACATCAAAATATGCATTCTGAAGTGTTTTAGGTGGTGGTAGATAAAATTTGCCATATTGCCTGTCGTGCTCACCATTTTGCAGCAACAGAACGTGTGACATTTGATGCAACAGCAAGTTTACTAATCGCTGCTCTACCACTCCAATATCCTCTTGGGCTATAATAAATCGATTCCATTTTAATAATAATTGCTTAAATAATTACCGGCCCCTAATACTAGTTTACGTTTCATCGCAGATCTTACTATGAAGCTAGCAAGTTTTTCTCTGAGATATTTATTTTTTATGGAATTTAACGAGTGAACCAACTTCACATCTCCATTATGTCGTTGTTGTAGATCTTGCTTGTTATACGCTATATCATGGACGTGACTTGCTTGATCAATCGCATTTATTGGATACTCTCCAGGTTTTGGTTGATCTCGCTTGTCAAGTCGGATATCAAGCCGGGTTCCAGGACAACGATTATTATATACAGGAAGATGTTTTTCTCCTGGATACTTAGCCGATGGAACTCCTGGTAATTTTTATAATGAATCAGCGATATCACCACCAGACACTTTGTGTCCTGATTGTGTCATGGAGATACATTTATATTTTTCTGCATCGCATTTTACACATTTACCTGTAAGTGCGCACTTTTTATTTTTTGTTATTGTTGCTGTCAATCCATATGTGGGGGTGGATGCTCTGCATCGAACGCAATATAAAGCCATATTATTTATTATATTTGTACAACACGGATGTCGTTGATTTTTCAGCAACACGAAAAAAAAACCCAGCAAAATATATTTCAGCATTACCGAATTCAATCAGACTGATACAAATAGGTCCATCGAGATCGGGTAAAACACATTTACTACTTAATCTGATTTTGAGATGGCTCAGGTGGGATAAGTTATATTTAGGGGCACCATCCGTAGATGATCAGAGATGCTACGGTGTGCTTAAAGATTTGTATGAAAATGCAAAATTGTTGGACGAGGATGGTAATTATATTATTAAATTTATCACCGATATTGATGAAGCCCCATCTGTAGATTATTTCGATGAATTTATTAATAATCTCGTAGTATACGATGATGTAATTCTAGACAACTAATCAAAGCTCTGATATTTTCTCGAGGCAGACATAAAAACACATACGTGATTTATGTTACCCAGTAATATATACAAATACCTAAAGTGATCAGAGATAACTGCAATATTTCTGTTGTGTTTGATGGAGTCCATACACATACTCTGCGAAATATTCATCAGACTTGGTGTTGTGGGGATATGGACATGATTAAGTTCAAAAACTTCTTTTCAAAAGCACAAGCTACTCCACACGGATTTATAAAAATACATTTACACTATCCTAGGTCGCGATATCGTATAGGTCTCGACAAGATCTTTGAATAAAAAAAACATTAGTTTTTCATTATTTTGAAATTTCTCATCAGTATCTATATAAGTCGATTAGCTCTATCTGACTCTGATTTAGAATCATTTTGGACTCATCTCATTATATAATTTATGTGATTTTCTTTTGCTTCATTTAAAAAAAAAATTAAATTCACTTCCTGATTCACGTTCAGAATTAAGAGACATTATATTAATTCTTATTTCAGATTCTTTATCTCAGCAGCAGCAGGGAGGGTGCGACTAAAAATGAGTATCCGAAAAGTAAACAAAACAAACATACACATTTTGAATAACACAAACGATAAAGCTAAATTAACAAAATGAACAACCTAAGTATAACAACTCTCGGTTTTGGTTAGAGGTTTCTGCTTGACGGTACTGACCTTATAATTTTTAATTTTCGTAGGAAACTTTATTTCTCGTAAATGGACTTTGCAGCAACTGGTCTGTTCACCCTCCCTGCTGTTAAAGAACACCATTAGGGTGGGAGAGAAGAAGATAGAGAAGAGACAGAAGAAGAAAAAAACACAAGTGCATACAATATTTGTTGCATGTTTGTTTTAATTATGTTAAGAAATTACTTCGAAAAGCAAGAAATATTTTTACTGAAATAGAAAATGTAGTCCTTGCTACAAATTATGAAAATGGTGCCATTTTTAGGCGAGGAAATGTGTTAATGTTATAAACAAAATAAAATAAACGTTTCCTATTCTTTTAATATATTTTGCAAAAAATATAACACTTCAAACATGTTGCTTATAAATTTACCAATGAAACGGTTAACATCAAATGCTTAAAAAGGAAATTAATGAAGTGAATAATTACGCATAGAATAAATCGTACTTAAATAACCTTTTTCTAACAACATTCCTTACATATTGTTTCAATTGGAATCGTTTGGCGGGAACACATGAACTCGCAAATTGATGCATTGTGGATAATATATATGACACGAATTTGAGCAGCAAACCGCAACAGTACAATCTTTAAACTCCCATAATTTTTGTATTCTTTAGAATTTAAAGATTCTGTTTTCAGATTTATAATTACAGTGCTAAAGTGCATCCGTATCTTCGTTGACTCATTTAACTGAACACAGTAAAAATGTTGGGGATGCAGGATTAACATCCACCAAATAGTTCAGTTGTCGAAGTACGTCCATCTTCTCTACACTCGACAATTACGCAAAATGTCGAGCTGTTGAAGTAGGTTATGGTGGTTCCGAGTGGGATATTGAGTCCACCCGAATACAAACAGCCGGGTTCCTGTGTAGTATCTGTGGAATAGTTGTGTCTGATGCCAGTACAGTCAGATCCAAATCCTTCCCATGTTGACGAAGTTCCATCCTCTCTACAGACCACATGTACGCAAAATTGAGTGTCGTTAAAGACGGTTCTGTTGGTTCCTAATGGGATAATGATTCCCCCAAGGGAACAGCCGGGTTCCTGTGTTGTATCTGAGGAATAGTTGTGTCTGATGCCAGTACAGTCAGATCCAAATCCTTCCCATGTTGACGAAGTTCCATCCTCTCTACAGACCACATGTACGCAGAATTGAGTGTCGTTATAGACTGTTTTGTTGGTTCCTGATGGGACGATGATTCCCCCAAGGGAACATCCTGTTTGCGTGACGAATGTTTGCACGGAGAGAAAACAACTCACCAGATATGTTCCCAAAAGGATGAAATTTCTGATAACCTTATCCTGAAAGAAGAAACATTGTTTTTCGAAGTTAAGTTATTGAGTTAAGTTGTTGGTTTAAAGAGTCTGTCTGATACACCACCTTAACAGCCAATATATTTTGCAACATTTTAAAATTACAGAATTATTCAATTGTACACATGAGCCATTTAGAAGAGCGTAACGTTTAAACAAATTAGCATACATGGAGAAAAAAGCGTAACTGGTTATGAAAAAACATATGGCTGGAGTGATGGAGTGAGCATTTTGCGTTGGAGAATGAAAGAAAGTTACCAAGAAGTAATTAAATTTATACACTGGAAATTATGAACTAAAGACTATGCCGCACTTTTGGCTTTTCACATGCAGCCAGAAAGAATTGTTATGAAGCATTGGGTAATCTTTAAAAACAAATGGACCTAAGCATTGGGCAATCTTTAAAAACAAATAGACCTAAGCATTGGGCAATCTTTAAAAACAAATAGACCTAAGCATTGGGCAATCTTTAAAAACAAATAGACCTAAGCATTGGGCAATCTTTACAAACATTAAACCTAAGCAGTAAGCAAACTTTATAATCATTAGACGTAAGCATTAGATATCCTTTACAAATATTAGGCCTTAGCGTTATATTGTCTTCACAAGGATCAGACATAAAATTAGGCAATCTTTACAATTAAGCATTGCGAAGTCTTTGCAAACCCTAGACCTAAGCAATAACAAATCTTTACAAACATTAGACATAAGCGTAAGGCAATTTTCACACAAATTAAACTTAAGCATTAGGCAATCGTCACAAGCAACATACCTAAGTATTAGCAATTTTCTTTTAAACATTAGACCATGCATCAGGCTATCTTTACAAAAATTTAACTAATCATTTTGAAATCTTTACAAATATTAGACCTAAGCATAAGCCAGTCGTACTGACAATAGACCTAACCATTAAATAATCATTACAGACATTAGACCTAAGTTTTAGGTAATCTTTAAAACATTAAAGCTAAGCACTGGGAAATGTTTACAAGCATTAAGCAATCTTATTAGATAACACATACCAAGTAAAGGACAAATATAATGACTGTACAAGGGTTAAACAACGGTAATATAGAATATTTTACCTACTTTTAAACCGGATATATTTCATCATTTGGCACTAAAAGCCTTATATTTTATGAGTGGCAGAACCCCGAGTTAAAATGTATTGCGTTTTGTCGTACCAAGGCAAATCAATTTCAGTAATGTATTACTGCGGATTCATCGTTGCTATCAAGGAAGTAGGGGGACATTACTTCAAAGAGACGCGAACAGTGTCTGGGCAAATTTTTTTATCAACGATAAATTTCCTGTCTGAAATAATATACACTTTCTATATATGTTCCACCTCTCCAAGTACTCGTTTTTGTTACTGCGCGTACAATATGTGTAGCCATACACAATCAAGCGTCGCATGACATAAGGGAAAATGTTATAGTTTCGCACATGAAAATGTAATGATATAGTTTCCACATGTGTAACCACAGAAATGAACAAATATGAAAATTAATTCGCCAGTAAGTCTGTATAATTTTTTTTACACATAAGAATATAATAAAATGCTTGTAAATGAAAAAAAAAATACTTATGGATGATTTTTTTCATGGTTTTCATATTGAATTATTATAATATTTCTATGACATTCAAAAATTGTGATAACCTGACTTGAGCAAGTCTATATCAAAGATAGATTGGGAAATTTGAGATCAGAGGAGATAATGCAGAAAATAATGGTCCTGAAGGACTCAGGGTACTAATTCAGTTTCCATAATAAGCCTTTGCAAACAGCATGATATTAAAATTGAATAACTTAAAATTTTCGAGTGCTCATGATTAAACCTATATTTATCAGTATAGATGAAACCTGGACGTCAGCTTCTGTGTAAAGGAAAGGATATGATCCGCGGCATTTTCTGGACCTGCATGTGTTTGAAACGTGCTTTCAATTCCGCACCAAAGAGTCAGGTGCTAATTATAGTAATGAGTGTTCTAAACTCAAGACTGTTAAAGGGCTGAAATTCCATCAATAAAATAATGTCTCAATTTTTTTCCACTAAAACTAGGGTAAGCTCTCAAAAGATTCCTTTTCCTACAACTTAACTTACATTATTAACCAATCCTGGTCAGCCAAATCCATACATTTCCAGGCTGGTTCCCATTTTTCCATATCATTAGTACCGTGCGTCATGAAACTATTAAAATTGCTGTGTTCGACAAAATGTATATAATTCCATTTGACTTTCAGACAATAAAAGGCCGTTGTCCACTGCATTCTTGTATTCTTCTAGAATTTTGGATTCACCATAACAGTTGCAAAAGCCAAGGATGTGACACAAAGAGGAAATCAGGATTAGGGTCCGTAAAGTACATTTTGTGCAAAGAAATTCAGAAAGTAACCCATACTATTTTTATAAATCATTGGTAGATAGAGTCTCAGAAACTATTGTTTATTTTTGGATTTCTAACTGAGCTAGCTTTTGGTGAACAAAAAAAACTAACATAACTAAAAAAACACAAGTGTTGATACTATTTAAATTTCTGAAACACCATTAAGCTCACAGCTGAAATTACCAGGAACATTCTTATTAATTTTTGGTAAATGAAATGTTATGCCTATGATAGATAATAGTAAATTCATGCAAATTTCAAACGTTGTAATAGTACAATTAGTAAACTTTGTTTCAAATAAATTATAGATAGATAGATAGATTCATCAAATTAATTTTACTTGGAAGGCGTTTTAGAGTGGTTCCAATCTTTTCGAATTTCTTTGGCATTTTAGATTAGATATGGAGTCCTGATTTTCATTTGTTTAACGATACATATTTCATTATGTGTGCAGTTGTTGTTATTGTAGGGCTTAACGCCATTTTTCAGCACAAGATAGGCTATACATAGCGGCCAGTATTAATGGTGGAGCAAGAACCCGGAAAACCCCCGGAAAGAACCACCGACCCACGAGAAGCTACTGGCAAACTTTCTCACATAACCACATCAGCCGAATCCGAGACTCGAACCGACGCAGACAGAGGTGAGATGGCAGTGATCCGTAACGGTGAGCGCTTTAGACCACTCAGCCACTCGGGACCCCTATGTGTGCAGTAATTTTGCAATTGTATGTATAGTGTATGATCTGTGACTTTGATCTTTGACTTCAGTCGCAATCACAATTTCAAAACAGCTACATTCTTTCTCTATTTCAGTCTCTGGTTATAGCGAGACCGTCAGCCGTGATTAAAAGTGCTACATAAAGTCATACTCCCAGTACTACGGACTCCATAAATTCCTATACACCCATAATATGGACTACATACATTCATACACACACATAATATGGACTTTATAAATTCATACACATTAAAAAATGGATAACCCCCCCCCCCCATAATACGGACTACATAAATTCATACAGCCCATAATATGGAGTAAAGACAACTCGTTCTCTTGGCACTGATTTGATGCCATACTCCTTTTAACTTAAGACCTTCCATTCCAAGTACACTGTCATATTTAAAGAAACGTTATTATATACTTCATACTGAGATAATGATATATATCAGAAGGAGAAAATTGATATCGCCAAAATTGTCACTTTTGAAAAATTAGAATATGTGATGTAGTAGATTTGCGGCAATATTTCACGTGTGAAATGGAAACAGTGTATTGTGCCAACTATTCCTATAAAGGATGGTTGGTATTTTGCGCTAGTAGTTCAAGTTGTGTTAGTATTAGTTTGTAATGTTCTCCTTTATTCTAATTTCACTTCTATAGTATTAGCACACATTTCCATTTGTTGGTAAAGCCCCATCAGCATGTGTTTAAAACGATAAAGCATCAAGGTTACAACACATTTACAAAACTTAGTCATTTCATTCAGTGATTCATAATTTCCAACCTGACTGTTGCCGAGGTGTCCTTAACACTGTTGAATTTGCGGCGTTTCAAAGCAAACGGAAGCTCCATATGTAAACAAGCAGAGAGACTGCTCACTGTCCTTTCGTGGTTTCTAAAACAAACTTTTCCGGTGTACAGCTCGTCAATATTTACCTCCCCCTGACCTGCACGCGTGAACCATTATGATACTGAATACTGGTACTGGTTTTACAAATACCTTATACTAGAAAGACTTTATCAAACAGAACATGCCGTAAACAGTTCTATATTTCTTTATTGCTATAACTCTATTTCCGCATAAATATTCCAAAATATACCCGCAAATACTGTAGAAAATAGCTACATCAATATGCAAGTAAACAACAAATTACATATTAAGATATTGGTGTTTACATAATGTAGGTCCATATTTCTAAACAATTATCGCGCAGGAAAATTAATTAATTACGGTCTATTTAATTTAAATAGAATCAGAAATTGTGTTACCAGAAAATGTCCAATTTTAGCTTCTGAGGAATTCTGAAGTGTTACACACACACACACACACACACGAGCGCTCGCGCACGCACGCGCACACACACACGCACACGGAGACTAAAGATACAGGATACATACTAAACATATATTATATATATATATATATATCACATACACATATTTGGCGTTGAACGGAGTTAAGATTGACTTAAGGCAACTGTGCATTGAACTCCTCACATATCTGCCCAGTATGCCCACTACAAAAAAAAAAAGGTTGGTCTGTGCCTTTTGTGGCTCCACACAATCCCCTTTGCAAATTATTTGCTTTCTTTTCTGAGCCTCTATTTTTATTCATAGTGTTTAAATAAATATAATACACATTTTTAATTTAAACATGAAAGATAGTTTAAATGAAGAAATCAGAACCCTATAAATACATGGTTAGCTTCTTGAAAACTGGACGCTCAGCCATTCACTTACCGGGAAGGTATGCAAATGATTTTGAAAAATAAGCTAAACGAAATGACGAACCAGCTGGCGGTAATTCATGCATTTTAATGTATTTACAGTTGATCTAAGTCAATATTCTGCTTTTAGTAACATTACCACCAACCATAAAATTGGTTTTCTCTTACATCTCCACCTCTTTGACTGTAACGTTTACCTCCATTGATATGTCCAGATACATCATCGCATCACAAAGGAGAAAAAGGTATTTTGCTACAATGCTCTAGAGAGACGGACAGGCTGACATAGTCAAACGGACAGAGAGAGGCTGTGGTAAAATGACGGACCAACTAAATGAGAAAGAGGTGGAGAGGGAGGGAGAAATGTTGCTTGGAGGTTAAAGAGAATTATCGTAATGGATTATTTTAATTTCAATCAGGTCGTTTCTCTATTGGTCTTTTATTTCTTTTGTTTGTTTTACCAGACAGCCAAAACAAGGAAAGCAATTAGGGGTGGAGGTCTTCGCACATTGTCTGATTTAAAAATAATGTTTTTATAACCTTATTATAAGTTTTAAAAAGTACCAAAAAAAAAACCATTAAATAAATGTCAGCATGTGTGCCTGTTAACCAAGATATATACTGTATAGTGTCGACAGGCTACTGCAACTTTTTATCATTGATATTACGAACACTATAGATAAATCCCAAGGAAAGTGTACACATAACGTTACGACAAGCCGATTTCTTGTAGGTTATTTGCTATAAGTACAGTAGCAAGGGTTTCGTCATGCCCAAAATATTTTTTCTCTTATTCCAGATTTTTTCGTATTTTGTACGTCTGCATGAAAAGATTGGGGGGAAGGGAGGAGAGCAAAACTGGAAAGCAGAAATGATAGCGATGAAGTTGTGAACCATGTTAAATTCATTTAGAAAACGGAGATTATTAATATTTTGTATCGTTATTTTCTTTGGTCAATAATGATTAATCAGTGATCTATTTAATCGATATCACGCAGATGAAACAATGTTTATATATGCGTATTAATACGCCATAAGTGAATCAGAATTTGATATACCAATACCGTTTGTATATCAAACTGCTTTAAACCAACAATCTAAAACTCTAAAAACCATGTTATGTTTAATATATATATATATATATATATATATATATATATATATATATATATATATATATATATATATATATATATATATATATATATATATATATATATATATGTGTGTGTATATATATATATATATATATATATATATATATATATATATATATATATATATATATATTAATTGATTACATTTTCTCTCTTTCTTGGGAATTTAAAAAAAAACTTACCATAATATTTTCTATAAATATATATTAATTGATTGCATTTTCTCTCTTTCTTAGCAACTACAAAAAAAAACTTACCATAATATTGTCCAGAGAAAAAAATCTTTGTAATGACTGCTTATTGGTACGATCTTGTAAAATAAACAGTTTGTGGAAAGAAGGAACATTTATATCTCCTACTGCTTGTTTCTAAATAAAGACGTAAATGATTACCTTAATATTAATTACTAAGTATATTAATTCGATTAAAAATGAGAGCAAGGATCGTACATGTAAACAAATTATTTGAGAGTAAAATTCCTATGTAGCTGTTAAGTCATTATGACGTTTACAATTTTGACATGCATCGATACAAACAGAATTCAATTTATTGATCAATTAATGAAAGTAATTCTGTTGAAATGAATAATTATTTAATTATTCATGTGTGTGTTTATGTCTTGAAATATATAATTCGATTATGTACCTATAAATGTATTATTCTCACAAAAAAAGTATGAGAATAAGTGAACGAATGAGCGAAAATAAAGGTAGGAAAATTATTACTCATTTCAGTTGGCCTGCTGACAAGGGCCAAAACATTAAATAAAGAATTTCGTTTTTTAAAAAATGATAAAATAATTCAAACATTAGAACGATGAAATAAATTATTTACGAAAATAATGATTATACCATGAATTATAAACCTGGGATAAAAAGGAACCAATTAAATAAAATTACAAGGGAATAATTCAAAAGTGAACAAGAATGAAACTTTAGGGTAATCAATTCACTAAATATTTTTTTCACTGGGATACGCTATTAACCTAAATGCTTGTGCAAATATGTGTGCATAATTCCAGCAAATGTACGAATATGGCTTCCACAGGACAGTGATAAATGACATCAGTATTTTAATGGCGGAATGCCACATACAATTATGATATAAGATCACAATTATTTGTTCCGGTTCACTATCAGTCTATTTTTAGAACATCTTTTCCTGTCTCCTTTAGGTGGTGATAAAAGAGTTAGACTGATGCATTCTTGGTGTTGATTTTTAAAGGTAAATGTTTGTTCTTTTAATCTGAGCATTATGTGTGGTTGTCTGTGTGTATTTCGACCACATTGCACAGTGAGTAATGAGTCATTGATGATAATCCGGTAGTGAAATCTGTTACCCAAGGTACGTACTTTACTTTTAGTACAGCCTCTTAAAATATGTCAGATAACCTATGACAATAATCTCACAGGGCGTTCATCTTTGAAATTACTTTTGAATAAGAGATGACTTATTATCATCTGGAAAAGTGGAAAGTTAAGTACTGAAAAACACATGCAAAGAATATATATTTAAATTGGTTATGATCTAATTCCATATGTTTGCGCCCATTAAAACCATAAAGGAACGATCTATATAGTTCATTTCAGTAAACCCTGCGTCTGCGTAAACATATTTACAATATTTAGTTTTAATATGTCTAAACAACGTTGAACAAACATAAAGGAGGAACTAATGGACACATGTGTTCAAAGAAATGTCACTCCAAGATTTACGGAATAACTAAGGCTATCAAAGACGGTGAAGTACATCACATCTATTGCCTGAAAATATAAACTCTCCCAATCAAATATAGTCTAAAATTAAACGCATTAAATGACATTTGGTAATATCATACAGCTTGGTATTTCGAACAAAAATGAAATAAGTACTGTAGTCATATTTGTAAAAAGTCAAGTGCAGTACCATCGGATATCTTTGGGGCCGATAAAGAAAGGTAATCTACTAACCGTCACGCGAAAAAAATTGGAGACAATGTAGGGGAAAGCTAATATTATCAAAACAGAATTGTTACCTTAGTTTATTAAATTTCAAATTTACCTTGGATTGTTTAAAGACATTTTTTATACTTAATTCTAATATTTACACGGGATGGAAAAAGAAACAAGATAAAATATACCATGTACGTGACAATGGATGTTAAATGTTCCAAATATTATATAACAAAAAATAATGTATGATATCAGACTAAAACAATAGAGGATATCATTTATGACCCTGACTGGAAACAAATATTCTTTATTTAGCTGTAAGAACATATTCAACAACGTTAACGTTGCAAGTATATATGGCAGATTTGATATCAAATATATTTTCTGTAAAATAATGTTTTATATCTATACTGTTAGCACATGGCTCGAGTCTCAGTGTATCAGCAATACAGAGATGAAAAGAAACACTGGTATAAAAATTCCGATCTGCGTCTCAGCTTTGTCCAGTTATGTTTGAATTGTGTAATGACAGTTCTATTTACATGATATTGCTTTGTTGTTAATGCTTCGTTAAATATTCCAAAAAGTCACTGTGTGAGGTTGTTCAATTTCCTTACCTTATAGTTTGTCAATTTAATAAGTAATAGAGAAGCTTCTTTTAGTTTTAGTTTGACCATAAAAAAATCTTATTTACGGATGATCCCTTCTATTCATTAAGTGATACTTGAAATAATTTAATTAAAGGCGACTATTCATCTATTGAGGATAGTCTAAAAGTACACGCATTGAATGACATTTTGTAACATCGCACAGTTTGATATTTGCAGCAAACATGAAATAAGTCCAGGTGTCAGATTTGGTAAAGGTCAAGAGCAATATAATGAGATATCCTTGGGGCCAGTATAAAAGATAATCTACTAACCGTCACGCGAAAAAAAAAAAAAAAAAAAAAAACGGAGATGACATGTATGGGAAAGCTACAATTGTAGCTGAGCATACAGAGTCGGATCAGGTCAAGCAAATGTTGGTGGCAGGGTTCAACATTGTAAAAGGACCCTGACTGTCTTCGAAAGAATACCAAAGCAGAAGTCTATGTGTATATTTGCTCAAAGTGTGCATAATACCAAATAAACGTACGGAATAATAAAATGATGGTCAAATTTTCAGGTGACAAGTGATATTACGTGTGTGTGTGTGTGTGTGTGTGTGTGTACGTTTTGTGGGTGTAGAGGTGGAACCGGAAACTTCGGGCCGTCCTCCAATTCCGGCCCGGGGTTGTGACAAGTGATATTACGTTTGTGTGTGTGTGTACGTTTTGTGGGTGTAGAGGTGGAACCGGAAACTTCGGTCCGTCCTCCGTTTCCGGCCCGGGGTTGTTCAAAAAAGGTAAAGGCTTCATAATCACATTGTGAATTTTTCCTGTGCAATGGTTTTGTTAATTAACATTAATATACGAAATCTCTCTCTCTCTCTCTCTCTCTCTCTCTCTCTCACACACACACACACACACACACAGAGTTTATACATACAGATTCATCTTGTAAAAAATAAAATAATTTAATTCTACCAAATGATGATGAGGATTACTATCGATAATTTTATTCTGATTTTCACTCTCACCAAATTTCACTTATTACTGATGAAACTAAGTACACTTTTATTATAAAACTTATTTAATTGTAACTTGTACTATTTATAACTGGATTTAATAATATAACCAGCAAAAGTGAGCTATGATATAACTGGACCCCATGGCTTCAATCCCACTACCCACATGAATACTACGGTTAAAAAATTATGTTTATTTCGGCTACATTTCGTTTGTCAGAAGATTCATCGTTCTTAATGTTCTGTGGTATGAACGATGAACCTTATGACAAACGAAACTTATTAATTCGACGTGTACTCATTGAGACATAAAGGTTCGATGGCCTTTAGGCTCTGTAATCCAAGGGTTCATTGATATGAAAGAAGTGTTCTTTTAATTAAATTGGTAAGTGGTTCATTTCTCTGAAGAAAGAAAATAGAAAGAAAGATTAAACTATATATTGTTGTTTTAATTTAAACAAACACACGCCCAATGGAGATAAAGATACAGACTTAATTTTTTATATAGATGTGTCAGTTTGGCCTGCAGAATTACGTATGACTTAAATACTATTTAAATTGTTGTCGTTCTTTTACATTGGAACTCAACATAGTTTCTCTAGAAATACTAACGGACTAAATCGAACCAAATCACTTATGTTTCTAGTATATGCAAAATGATGGGGATTGCACGTATATACTGGCTATACCATTCAGTTTCTGTTTCAATGGGTGTCTTCCCCCAAATATGTACACACCAAACGTCGACAATATGACCACTAAATGCCATGCTCACCAATAGTATAACACGCAAGGTCGTGTATATGACAACAGATTTATCTTGAATCAGCTAAGTTTTCAGCCATCTCCATTGACTATTTTATTCACCCGCCATATAACGTCTGTCCATTATTCGGTCAATCCGTCAAGGGTTAGATACCAGTAGGCCTCTTTTTGGCCTAAAGATTCCCAAAATTTAAAAAACGATGCTGGTCTGATAATACCATGGCAAAGCATGTATCATCGTTTATAACACTTAAAGTTTTAAGTGATTTTTAAAAATTATTTGATATGACGTCAAAGACCCGTGCTTATGACATCACATTGGTTATAAAATATCCATTTGTTGCTAAAATTGAAGTTATTTTGTAAACATTAACGTGATCCACTCGCGGCAAACATTTTCATATTTTTACCGAATATAACAGTATTGGTGATTAACCTTTGCTAAAATATCGTAGAATATCGTAATAAATTTAGCTCCGTCAGAGTTCACTTGTGCCTTATAGTTCTTGGAAGGTCAAGTATTAACTACATCCAAACTGGCCTTTCTCATACAATGATCGCATACAATTGTCTTGACATATACCATAATGGCTATATGTCCACTGTAGCATTTATGCATATTGTCTTATGAAACTGTGAAATGAACATATTAATTTACTCCAGCTTAAAGGGGCATGTGTTCGTCAAAACAAACAAAATTAAAAAAAAGAAAGATAGAAAAAAATCCGACAAATTTCGCAAAATTTCTGCATCTTCAAAAGACCTCATTACATAAGTTCTAAAAACTGATTTAGCCGATAGAAAGAAAGAAAATATTTTAGCTCAATAGAAAATCATCTCCACCTAAAAAGCTAAATTAGATCGTTATTAGCTTAGAGTATGTGAATTTGCTTTATACATATGAATTATTGTATTAGTTATAATAAAAAGTTAGTAACTAAGGTAGGATGATTGAGCTTACACAGTATGTTATTGTGCAAGACTTCGTACTGACACTAAGGAGCCCATTAATTGAACGAGGAAGTGTTGATACTGTTTACTATTTCTAGCGATGATATTGATATAATAGACAGGGAAACTTTAAGTGGGGTGTGAATACCCGGGCAAGATATTTATCAAAGAGGGTCAGTAAACATAACACACTTATTTAATAAATGATCAAACATTTTTAATTTACGTATTTTACGTATAATTCAGAGATAAAAGAAGTACGCGTCTGAAAATCTTAGTATGACTCACAGTCTTACTAAGGAATAAATATACTTCACTTCTTCACATACGCCATTTTTAACTTTCTTTGATTAATCCGAAAGTTGGATTTATCCCGAATATGTTTTGTGCCGATCCATTTGGCCACCCGTGTTAACATACGTGACGCGTGCCAAACAGGTAATTTAAGGATCATGCATATAATAATAATTTTAAACTTCACCAATAATTTGTGACAGATACAATCGTCTTATTTTTGTTTTTAACACAAAGAATAATTTTTAAAAAAATCAAACTATTTCGACATTTATAACGAAAATATGCTGTTAATATCATTTAAATCGTAACAAGAGTCCTCTGGAATTTCCTTATAGTCCTTGCTGATGGAAACTACCGACCTACCGGTACTGTGAAAAAGAGCAGTGTGGTACCAAGCACCAGGAAAAATTACCGCGGTAAACCGCTATATAGATAATACCGCGCACCACTAAATAAGACTAATTGTGTGCTTACTTATCATCACATCCTTATATGCCTCGCGATATGGGCCACACAATTCAAGTGCAAAGTATCACAGAATGCTTTCTTCTCTTTTTTTAAGAGTAAGAAATAATTGACATTCAAATGCCTCCTGTCATTATATTAATTTTATTATTTTCTGATTTTGGAATATTCTGAATATTGGGATGATAGCATTTAAATATAAGAGAAGCGCATGATGTAAAAACGTATTCCGCTGATATCGCAGCTCTAGCCATGAACCAGCAAAACATTTTTATTTATCAATATTTCGTTGACAGTGATCAACCCCTTACAGCCCCACGCCCTGCAGTCCTACTGGAGTTGTATTACCTAATGACGCGGTTGTTTTACTCGACGTAGTTAGGTGGACGCTGAACCCAAAACCGCTGATGATTTGATAATACGGTGCAAAACATGTTTCACTATTAATACCTAAATTTTCTAGTGATTGTTAACAGTTTTTTTATATGACGTCAAAGGCACGTGCTAATGGCATCACATTGACTATAAAATGCCCATCTTATGCTAAAATTAGATTGTTTAAGGCATTTGAGGCAGACGTCTTCATAATTTTACGGAATATAAAGGTACTGGTGAGTAACCTTTTACTAGAATATCGTAGAATATAGTGATATGATTTAAGTCCGTCAGAGTTCATTGGTGTCTTACAGTTCTTCGAAGGTCAAGTATTAACTACATCCAAACTGAAGTTTCTGATAAAATGAACGCATACAATTATTTTGACATATGTCATCATGACTATGTATCCACTGCAACATGGATACATATGGTATTGCGAAATACCGTGAAATGAACATATACTTTTATTCGAATGTAAAAGGGCGCCATGTCGTAAAATACCCTCACGTTTAGCTGTATTTCTACAGCTTCAAAACATCTCATGATTTTGTTTGTACAAAACATTTATTTATCCTTTTGAAGGAAAAAGAAAATTAGTTCAATAGAAAATCACATCCACCTTAAAAAGACTAAAGTAAATGGTCATTACCTTATGATAAATGAATTTGCTATGTGCATGTGAATTGTTGTATAATGCCTGAAAATTGTAGGATGATTCACAGTCATACCAAGGAATAAATATACTTAACATATTCACATACGCCAGTGTTGACTTTCTTTCTTTTTTTTGTCCGAAAGTTATATTTGTCCGAAGATGTCTCAGACCGATCCATTTGTCCAGATAAGTTAGCATTCGTGACGCGTGACAAACACGTAATTAAAGGATCATTCATATAATTATATTTTCAATATTCGCCATTAATTTGTGATATATACAACCGCTATTTTTAATAAAATAACTTACTAATTAAAACAAACAACAAACTATTGCGACATTAATAACGAAATACGCTGTTAATATCACCAAAGTCGTAATAAAAATCATCGGGAATTTCCGCATATTCCTTGCTGACAAAAACTGCCGACGTACCGAAACAGTGAAAAAGTACCGTGGTACGTACCGCCATGAAAAAATACCGCGGCAAACCGTTACTCCGGTAATACAGCGCACCCCTAAATAGGACAAAACGTGTTCTTAATCATCACACCTTAAGTGCATCGCAATATAGTCCACACAATTCAAGTGCAAAGTATCACAGAATGCCTTTTTCTCCATTAAAAAATCGAAATACTTTACATTCAAATGTCGCCTTCAATTTATATTACTTTGGCCTTTTTCTGATTTGGAACATTCTGAATATTGGAACGAAGCTATTTAAATATAAAAGAAGCGCATGCTCGATACCGACGTACAACAGCTACATTAGCAAAAGCCGCTTGGCCTCCAGCTGGCGCTCAAACGAAAAACAAAACTGAATGTTCTAGAAGAATTACTTATCGAAGAAAGGGGATATATTGCGATATGGATTTTTCTCTTCTTGTGAAGCAAAGACACTTTTAAATATTTTCATAAGGATGAACTGAATTTTAGGACATAATTGATCTTAACCAAAAGACACCCTCCCACGACAACATGCTATCTATATATCTATCTATCTATCTATCTATCTAATAAATTATTTGTGACGACTTCAAGGAAACCATATATCGCTGAGGTCAAGTGCACGGCTTTGCAACTACCACTAAATCGTAAGTGTGCAGTTCGAGCTTCCTACATCATAATATTTTTTTTTCCTTAGGATATTAAGCTTGTTACTCTTACACTATTTATGTATGTCTGTCTTTCTCGCGTCATTTTTCCTTAAAAAATAACACTGAAAGCAATTTGTTTTCAAATACTGTTATCTCGATATATTTCTTACATCAGTCATTATCTAACATAGTACTGTTCACCATCCCACTGTTTCCTGATGCTGATTAGTACAAATGTTTTCGGTCATGACCTCTGTGTGTGTTTGTGTGTGTGTGTGTGTGTGTGTGTGTGTGTGTGAGAGAGAGAGAGAGAGAGAGAGAGAGAGAGAGGGCAATAAGAATGGCCTGATTGAGAAAAAGAGATGCAAGCGATGGGGGCATTTTAGCTTCTATCTTTCGTATCTTTCCAGGTGTTAAATTTTTAGATATTTAATGTTGTACAACTGTCTCTTTTAATATTATAACTTAACATGTAAATGCGTATGCAATATGTACTTTGAGGATCGTCAAAATCAGACGAGATGGTCTACAAACAACTGCTTAAATTTTCAAATCAAACTATAAATGAACAGTGTTATTGTGGACCACACTCTTAGTAGAAAAATCTTCTTTTCCTCGAGTACATAACCTCTTTTAAAAAGTCTCGATGTCCCTGGGCTCGTGTGTGTGTGTGTACGCGCGGCCGGATATACCCGTGAATGGATATAAACTCTTATTACGTTTGAACTCTACATAATCCAACTATACTCTGACCCTTCCCATCCCATTTAGATATTTGGACATTTACCTTGGGGTGTGTTGTCCACATGTCTAAAATGGGGTTGGGGGAATCTGACGAAACTCGGACTAGAACATCATATTGATCCATGTATCAATTAAGTTTGTAAAATTTTCGCTCTAGATATTTTCACTGTTTTCCTGTTTAAATATTAATTCTACCATTCTTTTCAAGGTTTAGTTCTATGTTTACCTGCCAAAAAGAAGACAAATGTTACAATTTTCAGCCTTTAAGTTCAATGCAATATAAACTTCATGAAGAGAAAATGTTATGTATATATCTGGATATTTGCAATGGATAATCTTTAATTGCCATGTCATTTTGATACAAAATTTAAAAACTCGGGGAAATAAATGCAATAACACGATTTTCTAAAAAAACGAAATCTACAGCCGTTAGTTATATTGACTACTGAATAAACATGCGTTTAACGGGTGGGTAGAGGAGAGTTGCTTACTGGAACAACCACACTGACATTAGTCTGTCCTTCTGTAAAAAAAATTTAATTCTGTTTATTTTAGATATATAATAGGAAACTAGCACCAGTTCACTCATTGACTGGACATTATATGTATCAAAATTGTGCTCTCTCTCTCTCTCTCTCTCTCTCTCTCTCTCTCTCTCTCTATATATATATATATATATATATATATATATATATATATTGGACAAAATATAACTATCACAATGCCTACCCTTTAGTTCTATTCATCGGAAGAATGATACTTTCTAAGAATGTTGTTCGTGGGCAAGAAATGAAAATTATTCCTCTGGAAGTTAGTCCCTTAAATATCCGTACTACATAAGGATACAAGGACTACATCGCAATGGTAAGAAGCTTCATTGATCTGAAAGTGTGGTTCCATAGTCAAAAATTATCTTAATCCGAATGTTTAAATGGAATTAACGAATGGTGTTATTGATTATTCGAAGCAATGAATCCAATTTCAAATACCTTCTAAATAGAGAAACTTCGGGTTTGAGAAAATTGTTTTCTAACATTTCGAACTAATGAACCTTCGATCCAATAAACCATTTGGTGTCTAAAGCCTTCGGACTGACGCACCTTCTAACTTTGTCAGATGATCATGAAATATCACAGGAATGTTTATCACGTGGAGTGGAAGGAAACGGTTGATTTTTTGGGCTGGATCAGTCATGGTCAAGATCATGGAGGATAAAGCTTTTTGGTCTGTCCGTCAGTAACGATGTTAACTGAAACTCTGTTAGTCGGATTGTCATGAAACTTCATAGAACTGTAGCGTTTTGGCAAATCACTAATGCTGTTGAGTTTAGGATGGATATCACCAAGTCAAGGTCACACTGTCTAAAACTAATGACCTGATAAATTGGAACTGCAACAAAAGATACAGAATGATCCATCAAACGGGGCAGACTGGTTTGTGATCCAACGAGCCAGTCATAAGGGTGTGTGATAATGCAAATAAATCATAAGGGCATATGATTCAACAAATGAATCAAAAGGGTGTACAATGTGGTTTGCAGTTGCACGAAGGAAACGCGGACTTGGACACATTTCCTGAATTCCAAAAAGTGCGCTCACGGCTACAACTGGCCATGGCGTATTTTATACCGCCTATCCCATGAGAACCGCACGACATGCTTATAAGGGAACTGGCAACTAACACAAGGAGGAGCGAGCAGTTTCAAAGTTGCCGAGACAACAATTGGGGAATCCTTATTTCCAGTAGGAGTAAAATGTTTCAAAATATTCAACACTTCCGTACAATATATAGTGAGGAACGTTTACGAATTCAACACAGACTTTCACTCAATTTATGATCAGTCAGGTTTTCTGTTCTGATCGCGTTCTACGATTTGAGTCTCAAAACTATAAAGCATTGTAGACAATTTCATCACTGCCATAAAGGTCCGTAACCGGAAACCACATCCGTTCAAACAAAGTAATTTGTAACTTTAAATTATCCCCATAGGAGGCGTGCTAGCGGAACGAAACATTGCACCACATCTCTTCAAACAAAGTACTTTGTGACTTTAAATTATCCCAATAGACTTCGTACAAGTGGACCTAAACGAGGACATCACTTACATCCCAACAAAGTTATTTGTGAGTTTTAATTATCCTGATGGGGGCTGAGTTATCTCCAATAGGAACTGTGCAAACGGAAATTGTACTTGCCCAAGTTAATGTATTTGCTTTATCCAATTTTGTCAAAGTATTTGGCGCGAAGTCTAAGAACTGAGGTTGACTTGCCCATACAGTTGTCTTAGACAAGTAATGAAGTATATTCAAAAGTTAATAGATCTTGGTACCTCCCTCTAGCCCTCATTCTTCCAAACTTTCTGCTCCTTTCGAAATCCTATTCAACCACTCATTTTCTTTGTTGATACACCTCAATCCAGGATTTACACCTCACTCCAGGATTTACACCTCACTCCAGGAATTACACCTAACTCCAAGATTTACATCCTTAATCCAGGACTTACACCTCACTCCAGGATTTACACCTTACTCCAGGATTTACACCTCACTCCAGGATTTTCTGAACTGATCTCGTGATATTATTCTTACGCACCTCCTACCATTATGGTTTTCTTAAGAAACATCGAGGAACTGTTCAAAAGTCACACATTGAAAGTTACTGGGCTAAGATAGCACGTGCTGAGAAAACATTTCTTTAAAGTGAGTTTGAATCCAGGACTGTAACACTAAGTTATTTTACTGTACAGGCAAACTACTGTGATTTTTGTGTTAAATAAGTAAATTTAAGAATAGTTTTCATGCTCTGAAAAACTGTTCAGGAACTCGGCGATACATTCGAAAGCAAAATGATAAGTTTAGTTTTTAAATAAAGTATTAGATCGCTTTACCTTGATGAAAAGGAAATCGTCAATATCTTTGAACAAAGGAGCACTGAGTTAGTCAAACTGTCTTCCAACCTATGTATCTATCCATCTATCGTTAAATAAATCTCACGTATCGATATTCTATATTCCATATAGTTATCGAATTCTTTAACAAATAGCTCCACCCTTCACACACATGTACACGCATTTTGCATTACCTAAGTCGATCGTTCGCCAGTCGTAAGATATTTTTAACTTGGTTCATTGTCTGAGATACTATTAATTCTAAGGTCATGTGACTCACGTCATACGAACTGTTTCTTGAGTACATAAACAATTAGGTGGCAGGGTCCAGTTTCGTAAACTTGCCCGTGGCGAATTTCTTAACTTAAGGCTATGGTGTGACCTTTTCAGGTATTATTGTTTACTATTTAAAGATATGGATATATTTGTGAGCTAGGTGCTTCGGGCTGTGTTGTTCTTGAAATTGATGTCAGGCATGTACACTTTCCATAGTTACTCTGCAGTATGTTGATAGTGAAATACCAATACATGAAGTCGGCTAGGAAGAAGAGCTAGCCTCCCATAGCAGTAAACACATGGGTTTGGGGCAAGTAGAATATCTCAAAAACGGCTTGGATGACAACTATTTTCAGTTGCATCAGCCTGTTTAGTACACACTGTTTTGCAGAACTGTCATCTAGGAAAAGGGCTTGTGTTTGCACTGTGAGCATCACATGGTGTCAAAAATGACCTTCGGACATGAAATTGCAGGTATAAGTTTGGAGTTGGGGCGCATAAACGTCTTCTGCTATGAACTGCCATTGACTTCTTTGGTCAAGTGGATAATATTCTTATGATTTGCTTTATTATAGATATCCAAACATAAGAACCTTTTTGAACTCACTTTTGTATTTGATTTTTTATGATTTTTGATACCAGGTCGCTGATTGCGGCATTAAATTTGTATATAAATCTGGCCCCTGCCCCTTTACACATATTTGGGGAAAATGATTCCATTATTAGTATCAATACCTTAAATCCAACAATTTAAAAAATTCAAATGTAAGGTTCCTACTTTCTTCATTTGTAAAAGACACAGGGCGTTAGTGACCTGCGTGTGTTGTGCAACAAAAATTGTGGTTTTACCCTCTTTTTACACATCATAATAACCAAATTGATGTGTCGTATAAACCATGGTGGGTTTCCTCTTTTAACACCTTATACTAATTAAAATGCATTAAAGTTGATTCCTAATCCGCAAAGACAAAAAGCTATCCCACGTGACTTTGTTACAACATATTTTTTTTTAAAAACGAATTGTAGATTTACTTATACATATTTAATAAAAGATTTGAATAATTAATTTACCAACCACATACGTGTACAGGTCTCCAGAATTTCTAAAATTCGTAACCACAGATTCAAATAAAAGTTTTCAAGGCTGACTTTCGATCAGATGTGAAAACTTTGAATACGTTACACTAAGATAATTTGTTGTTATCTTGGGTCCTGGTGGGGCTTTTATAAAGTCATTCATAAAATGCATTAGTACCAGAAAGAAAAGAAAAGAAAAAAAAAGAAAAAAAAAAAACAACAAAAAACATCAAACAGAATAACCAAGAATACAATGGACTAGTTTCAGTGTGTTGTTTCTGTTCTTGACTTGTGAAAGATACTCCCCAGGTATTTAGATTTCCAAAAAGTCACTGCCTGAAGTAGTACAGCACAGCACAGCACAATACAATGCCGGCTAAGCAAGGAAGTGGGAGCGCACCCTGAAAATGTTTTGTATGTAGTTGGTATTACTTGCATCTTGTGTGATCAAATCTTAATTACATTTTGCTTTACATTTAGTTTTTTTTTTTTTTTGCTTTTTTTGTGCTTATAATTGTATGATATCTAGATTTTCACAATCTCCCAATAAAACCTTAAGTTTTTGGTGGTATATTTTTGTGTGATCAAATATTGATTACACCTTGTTTCATTTTGTGCTTTTGTATTACTTCAGAGCAGTTTAAAACTACTCTTGAGGTTTGCTTTGAGAATAGTTACTATAAATAGTTTCAATAGACTGTCTTTTGCAGTCTTTTATTTTTCTACTTTCCAGTTTAAATGGACTTTGTGACATTGTTTACATACTTGATTTTGGACGTAGTGGTGTGAGACCCACTGAGTGAATCTAACTTTCGCTCAGGTGAGCTCTACTAGTATAAACCCAATTAAATTGGAGATTAGTAATAAGTACATAGAGAATAGAAACAACAAGAAAATCATGAATAGAGGAGCAAAGTTGGAAATTTATTTCCAAGTTAAAGTAGAAAAGGGGAAGGGAAGGGAAATTACGATAGCTTCGCACCCTACAGGATGGCAGATGTTGGATTTCGGGGCAGTCAATGACTGCCCGCGACAGTCCGAAATAATTACGGCTATCAAATTGAATGGAATTGACATTAACAGGATTGAGGGAATCCAAAATGGGGGACGTAATAAATACATAATCTAACCCAAATATTTTGAAACCCCCATAATAGAAGAAGGGGAAATTGAAGTGAAAGGCCTCAAGGCAATGGTGTCAAAGGCGCCGCTCATAACGGAAGAGGTAGAGCCCAAAACTATATAGATTTTTATATCAGAGCGCCCTGTACGCAACGAAGTTCTCATAGAGAAAATGTTGCAAAAATTCAAAGTGTACATCAAAGGGCAAAAGATGGCAACAGTATGTGGATATCAAATTATAAAAAACAGGGGTAAGGATGGAAAATATCCTAAAAGAAAACACCACAAAGGTCCCAACATTTTTCTATGTTTTGGGATTCTTGGTAAGATCATGGTACAAGGACTGTGAAAAAGAGAGACCTTGCACTAGATGCAGGAAAGTAGGTCACACGCCTAGAAACGGCCAAAACCCCTACGCCCCAAAAAAGTATGCTAGCGTGGTAGCAGAGATACATAAAGTTACTGAGGGGAAATGATGAACTATCCGGAAAAACCTAACCAGATTATAGAGCCAACCCTAGATAGAAATATCATATTTGCTACACCATTTCTAATTGACACAGTCAATAGTACTAATGTGAATCCAAATGATATCACGGGGACAAAGGAGGTAGAGTAGGAGGACTTCGAAACCCCAAAATAGACTTGCAAACCTGAGATTAGGGGGAATTGAGGGTGCGAAATCGCAAACAAATTCTTCCTACTCCAAATAGAGGATGAGATCTTAAATGAAAATGAGGAAAAAGAAGGGCCGGTGGACCTGATAGAGTTAAAACCTCTCACGTCAACACCCGCGCACAATAAGAGAAAATACAATATTTCTTCAGGAAGCTCCTCCATGGAAGGGGAGTTGAGCTTAGACGAGTACGGTCTAAATAGACCACAATATACAATAATACCGCCGATACGAACGACAATAAAAATCAGGAAAACAAAGAAAAACAAAAAATCAAATGACATGGACGAGACAATAAAATGACAATGAAAACGGAAAGGACAATGAAGCAAACGAGACAAACAACAAAAATGACATGGACATAAATCTAGAAACGGACAACGAAGAAACTGACGGAACAAAAAAACGAAACAAATATGGAAGAGAAACCAAATAATGAAAATGAGGCTCTGGAGTTCCTCCAGAACCCGACTAATATAAATTAAATAAATCATAATCTAAAACCTAAAATAATATTACATAAATATGAATATTCAAGATAAACGTGGTCAAGTGTAGACCCAAAAATGGAAGAAATAAACTTCCGAATTGCGACAATCAATAGCAATGGGATAGACAAAGAAAAAGTAGAAAAATTATTCAAAGAAACAAACTTTGATGTAATTCTGATACAAGAAACGCATAATGGTTTTGTACCAGAACTAAAATCTCGTTTAGAAAACAATTTAGATTCTATAGTGGTCTGTAATGACTATGTAAATAAAGATACCAGGGGTGGAGTAAACAGGGCATAAGTTGGGAACGCTATGAGGAGGGGAATTATTTTTAAACTACACATTAAAATTTACAAGTGGCATATAATAAATGTATATATACCAGCAAATAGGAACCAAAAACAAATATTTATCGAAAGTCTTTTCAAATACCTACAGGACTACTCTATGGACAACCTAATATTAGGGGGAGATTTTAACCGGGTAGGGAATGAAATTGATAGAACAACTGTTTTGAAAGTTAATGATAAACTTTTTATAGAGGAAATGACAAACCTAATAAATATATATTAACTAAGTGATATATATTGGAAATTAAATTTAATAAGACGGGATTATACTTTCGAATACAAACAGGGAGAAGCCAGCAGGATTGATAAGTTTTTTGTAACAAATTTTAAAACAACGATATACAAACAGGTAGAAATTAATTTTTTTTAAATTTCTGATCATAAAATGGTTGTAGCTGAATTAAAAATCCAAAGTAGGTGTAAATGGTGACCAGGATAGTGGAAAATAAATAACACAATTTTAAATGAAGTGGATTTTATAAATATCGTTAAAAATGAGATAGAAAATTTTAGAAATGAAGAAAATGTTGACATAATTAAAGAATGGGATATCTTAAAACAGATAATAAAAAAGAGAGCTATACAATTTTCAAACATAAGATCAGAGAAATTAAAAAAGGATAAAAATCAGCTAAAATAAGATTAAATATAGCAATAAAGGATGAAAAAAAGAAACAGCTGATAAGTAAAATAAAAGGAATAGAAGATGAGGAACATCAGGAGATAACAATTAGAGCGGGTAAATTTACTGGAATGTACAAAAGAGAGAAAGGTCTATACAAACGGGAAGAATTGAGGAAAAGGGGAGAGAAAATTTTGGAAAAGATTAAAGTAAATAATGTTAGTTATACAGATAAATCAGAAATTTTAAATAGTATTTACTTATATTATAGAGATTTATATACCTCACAATAAGATACAATAAACAACTACTTAAATAATATTGATTGTGAGATGATATCAACAGAACACAGAAACTTGTGTGATGAAATCATCTCAGACGCAGAAATAACGAACAACATTGGTACACTTACAAAAGGAAAATCACCAGGGAAAGACGGTCTTACCGTGGAGTTCTACCAGAAATTCATCGGAGAGCTAACGCCGATCCTAAATGCTCTGTATAATAATATCTTTTTAAGTAAAAAGCATATGTCAAAATCAACGAGGGAAGGAATAATTACAATAATTTATAAAGGAAAAGGGGATAGGGATGACATAATAAACTGGAGACCAATATCATTGTTGAATAACGATTATAAATTCTTAAGTAGAATATTAACTAATGGAGTAAAAAATAACTTAGGACAAATAATCAATATAAATCAAACTTGCGGGGGTAAAGGGAAATATGTTTATTGTAATATTTTAAATATAAAAACTGTAATAGACTGTATATATGAAACAGGTACGAAGGGAGCTTTGGTACTCTTCGACCAAGAAAATGTTTTTGACCGATTAGAACACAACTATATACAAAAAGTATTAGAAAAATTCGGTTTCAGTGAACATTTCCGAAAATGGACTGAAATAATATACACAGGAATAACTTCGTGTTTTCAGGTTAATGGGAAATTTACGAAAGAATTCGACATATAACGATTGACGAGGCAAGGTTGGCCACTGTCCATGTTATTATACGTAATAGCAGTTCAAATTATAAGCCTCAAAATAAGGATAAACCCAGGAATACAAGGTATACATATTATGACACATACACGGGTATTTACTTGACCGAGCGGTTGTCAAACCCTAGCTCGATTCTCGCTAGAAGTCATAAGTTTACTCCGACTTTCCAAAGACTTCCATACAACTTCAGTTGTAAATTAGAAAGCCCGACGTGTCCATTCTATACCTAAATTTTACTATAATTAATGCAAGACCACAGAAAAAACAACCTGCCAAATATTTATCAACTGCACATCTGCATGTTTTATCGTCATCATGTTTCCGTTCCGCCAACCGTTCACGCCTTAGAAAATACACGAGTATCCCCTAACACTGGGAACTATTTTAACTCCGCCACCTTAGGCCAGTCAATGTATGCTTTCCAGGCACATTTCGCCAATATAACTGCAACCATATTTGCCCACATGGCGACATAAACGGTATCCGCCAAGTCCCTTCTTATTTATTCTCTTGCGCAATTTACCGGTTTCCTACCGTAAATACTGCCCTTGCAGTCACACCACCAATGTACACCACTAGATTTTAATATGGAATATCTTACTGCAGGGACATTCATTCGGTTTTGGCCGGAATTCACTACTAGTGAACCATGACATTATGGAAACTCACTAACTCTTCACTCCGTGACGTTTGCTCCTAATAATTGGCTAATTATTTCGGGCTAGGAATATTTCCATGGCTCCGAATTCCAATATTCACACAAGTAATCACACAAATCTAAGAACTCCTGAAAACGTGACGCTATAACCAAATGCGTATACTCTAAATTTATTACAATATTTCAAACCTAAAAGAGGAATTTAAAATCCTCCAGGATGCTGATGATTGTACGAACTTTATAAGAGATGCAAAATCTTTTACACACTTAGTGAAAGAATTTGAAAATTTCGGGAAAGCATCAGGTTCAAAAATAAATCATGATAAGACCGAAATTCTCAAAAAAGGAAACTGGAGAGGAAACCACCATGGGCTTCCTCTCCACCTACTAAGACATACAGTGAAAGCACTAGGGATATACTTTGGGAAAAAAGAAATCATAGAAAACTACAAACACATAATCGAAAAAATCAGAGAAAATGCACAAATCTGGGCCCTAACTCCACTATGCATAATGCATATGAAAAACAAAATTTTAAATAAGATAGATAATGAAATAATTAACTACATATGGAATTACAAGACCCATTACATAATAAAAGAGACTCTTTATAGAGCAAACATTAGAGTGGGCCTGGGACTACCAAGCCTTCTACTACTAAAACTTTCAAATATAATAAATAGAATAAAAAACGTGCAACCCTTTACGGGGACAGCAAGGGAGGAACTGTATATCTACTGGTTCACTATGAAGAACCGAACAGAGATATACAAAAATAATAAAGTAATAAAGTAAATTGAAGTGCCCAGGACATTCAGAAAGATAAAAGAAATACTTTTAAAATATAGAGATAAAATAGATCTATGAGTAGTTAAGTGGGCCACTATACGTACAATGGAAATTAGCATTACGGAGACCCCTGGGCGAATATACGTACAATGGAAATTTAACATGGCGAAAAATCGTGGGTTAATATACGTACAAGGGGAATTAACATGGGAAAAAATTGTGGGCCGATATACGTACAAGGGGAATTTAACATGGGGAATAGAGTTTGGGGGTTGTTTAGGGACAAAGGGGAATTGAATATGGGATTTTTTTTTTTTTTAAATTTTTTTTAAAAAGGGGTAGGCAATGGAAAGGCTATCTCTTTTCGAGAAATATGGCTGGCCCTGAAAAGGGCCTTTGGGTTTATGTTAATGTATTCATTAACATAAAGGGTACCGCATTGGTCTTCTTCTTGTCCTTAGGCTACGTCTCACTGTTGGTCCGTAAATCAGCACTCTTTTCAGGCATCCTTGTCTTTCAACGTAGATCCTACGTATCCACAGGCTGGTGTTTGTCCTGTGGACAACGGTCCACTTGGATCGGACATACATGAGCATGTCCGTCCTAAACATCATGGAAGACACAAGGGTGGATGACTCAATGAGCGGTTACAAAACCCAAACTATACTCTCCACATACGCTAAGAAACAATAAACAAACCCATAATCTACTATCCACACAATCGTACGTGAGCGGGTACAAACACAAACACACAAACACAAACACACAAACACATACGCTAAGAAACAATAAACAAAATCCATAATCTACTATCCACACAATCGTACGTGAGCGGTTACAAAACCCAAACTATACTCTCCACATACGCTAAGAAACAATAAACAAAATCCATAATCTACTATCCACACAATCGTACGTGAGCAGTTACAAACACAAACACACAAACACATACCCTCGCACTATGAAAAAAGAGTTAGTGTTTATAATCACACTACTCTACCTACACACACACACACACACACACACATACACACACACACACATTGGCAAATCGATCGTTATTTCTTTTCTAGAGTATTGGGTAGCCCTTAAAAGGGCTGTTTTTTTTGAACTCCAGATGCACCTATCTAATGGTTGCACCTTCCTGGCCTGGCGCCACACACGCATCTTCTTCCCCAGTCTCCTTTTACCTTTCTTCTGGGGAGCGCAGAGGGAGGATGATTCGCTTCAACACCCCAATCCTCTGTCTCGGGAATATTGTACGACATCCTCTCTTCTAGTTTCTTTTCCTCCTCTTCCCTCTGTCTTCTCTCCTCCTCTTCGTTCTTCATTCTTTCCTCTTCTACTATAGCCTCCGCGGCCAGTTCATTTAACAGGTGCCTGACATATTCCAGATGTATCTGGAGTTCAAGAAGTTTGCTTATTCTGCTATTCATTCTTGTGTTGAACAATCAACAAGGGTAGCTAGACTGCCCAACGAGTTTCAATTTATAGTGAAAGCGCGGACGTGATGGAAAACATCCCCCTAAAAACATAAAATTGATCTTACCTACATCATGACCAAAATACAACAACTCGCGCACCTAAAAGAAACACTCACTCACTTTTTATGCTACCCATCACTATTTTAAAATTTTTTTATAAATCACTTCAATAGACTATCCACATACTCAAAGCAATCCAATCTAACCCCAAATTTACACCTCAAACACCAAAAAAAGACATCATTTTAATCTACTATCCATACCAACTTACTTAACCACTTACAAACACAAACACACAAACACATACCCTCACATTTTTTTAAAAAAGAGTTAGTGTTTATTTTCACACTACTCTACCTACACACATTGGCAAATGGATTGTTATTTCTTTTCTAGAGTATTGGGTAGCCCTGAAAAGGGCTGTTTTTTTGTTTGCTATGGCATTCTTTTTTAGTTTCTAAGAATGCGATGTCCTCTGAGGATAGACTCTCTGGCGATAGGTCTGCTTCTTCGAAAAGAGAAGAAGAACTCTTTGGTGTCGATACGACAATCGACAAAGCCTCTGTCAGCTTCAGGTTGCTGCTGCTGTTGTTGTTGTTGCTGCTGTTGCTGCTGTCTCTGAAGTCTGTACTTCTCCGTCCATTCTTCTTTCTCCCTGTTCATTTCTTCTCTGAAGAGCTCTTCTATCAGGTCTTCAGTGATTTTTAACATTCTCACATTCTCTATTTCTTCTGGCTTCGGTATCAGACTGTGTCTGACCCTATGCAAATTCATGTAGGCTTCGTTGAGTTTAGCTAGTTTGGAACACATCTTCTTAGGAGGATGAGTCGACAATGGATGGTTAGACTGGAAACAACCCCGGTTCTTAAAGTCAAAGCGCGGACGTGAAGGAAAACATCCCCCACACGGTTTTCGAGTCGCAACGTTTAGTGAGTGTCATGAGAGGGATAGTAAGAAATGAAAGAGCATCAATCCAACATTCTTATAGCTAAACAAACCACAAAGGCATTTTTTTTCAAAACACAACATTTTTTATTCAAAAATCACTTAACACTAAACAACAACTCTAACATTTTTAACAATAATCCAACATGATAACATCAAACAATTTTTTTCAAAACACATTTTTTATTCAAAAATCACTTAACACTAAACAACAACTCTAACATTTTTAACAATAATCCAACATCATAACATCAAACAATTTTTTTCAAAACACAACATTTTTTCCACAGTCTCCTCACATTCCATCTTTAAAGTTTCTCCACTAGGTAAAGAGGGATAACAGTCTTCCATGGTTTCTAGTAATCTAGGATGACTTCTCTCAAACTGTTGATTTCTATGGTATTATCGAATTCTGCATACAGGATGACGTTCACTGTTTCATCAGGGTCTCGGTCTTTAAACTGAATTTCCACACGAATCTGGCCGGATTTTATAGGGTGGAAATGTCCCTCGTCGCTGCCTTGGTCTGGAGTGAAATCGAAAGCCCACAAAGCGTAGCCTCCTGCATAATCCTCGTACGTAATACCGTGACTGGTATTGGTTCCTAACTGTCCGGTGGCTTCGTACAAGGACAAGTACGATCTCAAGTAATTCTTCTTGGTAAAGTCAGGTTCGAAAGGTCGGGTGCACAAGGTCTTGCCATCGCGACTGACTTCGATTTTGGACACGCCAAAGTGTTGAAAGTAGAAAGGATTTTTTTCGGCAGCTCCGTTGAAGGCTGTATTCTCGACGATACCAACGATCAAACGTTTGGGTAACTGTCCTTGGAACAGATGATCTTCGATCATGGATCGCTGTCCCTTGGGAATGGTGAAGGTTTTCACTTCCACGCGTCGTATGGGATACTTGGCAGTCGTTCTGCTCAACGTCTGACTGATGTCGTTTCCCACTTTAGGTAACACTTCCACACGGCGTACGTAGAGTCTGGCTTCTTGGATTTTGGTTTTGTAACCGTCACTATCAGCCATCAAATGGAAAGCGGCACTGCTACGATTCAGTCTCAGGCGGACATCCACCCCGTTCAGCAAATACTTTTCTTGCAGCCACATGTCCAAATGCAAACGATCCATCAGTTCTAAACTTGTGTCGGCTCCCGTGATTCTCTTTCTTCGTTCTAGAAATCCATCATTGTTGTCTTTCTTTTCATCAGTTTCCAATATTTCAAACTTGGTAGGTTCATCAGCTTCCCATACCACACAGGCATTGAGATGAGTGTTCTTGGCATCTATTCCGTACGTCAAGAGATTTTCCAGGTAGGCACGATAAGGGTAAGTATCCATGCTGCTACTGACCAGTTTGTTATTCAAGTACAAGTCCACTCCACTGAACAAGGAATGCATGAAATTGTTGACGGGAGCTACTGTTTCATCGTCTATAGCACCTCCAGTCTTATCTAGAATTTTGACTTTCAGGTACAAGTAACTGCTATTCAGATCGATGTATTCTTCGGGCTGTCCTTTGATTTCAAACTCGATGGGAGCGGAATCGGTCAGTGAGGAGACGGGGTGAAATTCCACCCACTGGGATTCTTGCATCGTCATCATCGTGGGGGTCATGGCAAACAGATCCAGTTCCGTCTTGGAACAAGCGCAAGATTCTCGGTGCATCATTTTTTTGTCTCTTTTCTCAATAATCGAAAACGTCTAAGTCTCGAACGGTTCTTCTTTTCTTGGCCTTTCTCGCTTGAAGTCTGGTGAAAGGGTGTTTTCTTCGTCGTCTCTTTCTGCCTTGTCCTTGCTGAATGCCTGACTCGGTAGCGTGCAGGGCATTTATAGGTGTTTCTCGTTGGCCTAAAATGTCTTTGCCCGTTTGCAGCAAGACATTCTTGCCTGCCCTCATGAAGGCTTCTTTAGGGTTTTGTTTGTCGATGATGACATTTTGGAGAAATTCTTTGCCTTGCGTCAGTGCCGCATCTTTCAAGGCGTGCAATCCGCGTGTCACTATCGGTTTCAACACCGGGGCCACCGAACGAAAGGCCGATTTTAACATATCTCCTAAGCCGTGTCCTCGCTGTCGAGCAACCCCTCGGTACACTGGATACATGACTTACGAATCGTGAGAAAACCGTTTTCGAAAATGGAGTTTCACCGTGACTTTTCCTTTGGTGAATGGAATATTTTGTCCCAAATCTCCTTTTATAGTAATGTTGACCGTGTCCAAATACGACTTACTGACAGGCAAATAGTGAGGATGGACAAATTCGCGGTGGACGTGGTAAGTGTTTCCACCTTCCTCGTCAGTGTTCGTGCCAGAATCCACTTTGAAAGGAATGACACGCAGTAACGGTACGGAGGTGTGTCCCACCACGTTATACTCCACCACATCGGAGTACACCAACATCAAATTCAGTCCTTGGTTCAGTTCTACCGGAGCACGAAATAAGTTGCTAAAAGACTCGTTGTCGTAAACGATGGGTAATTCGCTTTTCTTCATCATGCTCATTCTCAGGTTCATGTCTCCGCCCAACATATCATACAATTCAGGACAAAATAAAATGGACAGGATTTTACTCCGTTCAAATTTCATTAAGAAGCGACGAGCTGTTTTGTGGTACTCCATGGTGACACTTTTGTTAACATGCTCCAAAGCTTTCAGAAACACGGCATTAAACCTGGAGGCTATGGTGCTGACCAAATGTTGACCACTAAAATAATAGCCTGGGGAAATGAACAAGTGATAGGTGGTGTACTTTTGTGTACGGGTTTTCTTGTCATATTTGACATTGCTATCCATCCACTGTTGCAATTGTTCGTCATGAACTTCCACATCAAAAAAATTTTGATTGGGAAGGACATTGAGGACTTGGGTCGGGTGAATCATTTCTACTAAAGCCACTTCCCAATGGGCTTCGTGATCTAACGGGATGGCTTGAGGTAATTTGGCCGTGTAACAGCACAACGTGTTCTTGGGAAACACCTCCATGGAACTGTCACTGGGTAAGGTTAAGTAAAATTGGTTTTGGTGACTCATAATTCCAGAGTTCTGTGGCTGTCCGAGGGGTTAGTGGACGTCAGAGGCGTGTCTCCGCCCAAAATGGGGTTCTGGTTGTGGTTGGAGTGGTGACTGGCACTGGCACTGGACACAAGGTTCCCGTGGTTCCCGTTCGAGGTGAATTTCAGGGAGGGATTAGGAAGCAGGTAACCGATGCAACTGCTCAATAAAATGGTCCACAATTGTTTGTCTCCTTGTTGCAAACTCAAATTGGCGATGGCTGCCCCGATGACACAATACACCACGAAGATTTGGCAGAAAAAGACGATTTGCGTTTTTGGCACACGTTCTCCACACCACACCCACAAGGGTTGTTTTTGTAAATCTTGCACAGAAGAACTAGGGGAAGGAGGAGTGGTCGACGTAGCTGCGTCTGTGTGAAAAGGCATGATGATCACTTCTTTTTATAGTCGATGACTTGCGAAGCGTCGATCCAAGAATCAAAACTGGGTGGATATCCTTTCCAACGTACTTTGACTTCTTTGACACGTCGTTTGCCCACTTTACGGGTTCTGCGTTCGAGAATGCTTTCGATGTCGTACACGTCGTCTTCTTTTTTGGTCACACGTTGTAACTCGGGAAATAAAACGTTCCTTTGAGCACTTCTCCGTTCATGTCTTCCAATTTATAGACGGCAGGATGACGGCCATGCACTCGTCCGGTGACGCGAAACAATTCGGTCGTCCAGTTAGGTAAGTAACCTTTGTCAAAAGTGCGTTTGGTTTTGCCAATGCGCACCCAATCTCCTACGGCCAACTCTCCACTTTTCTTGGGGACAGCCCTCGTCGGGGACGTACCAAACAGGCGCTCAAACACCAACACTTCGTTGTCGGGAGTCACGTCTTGCGGGGCACGTCCAATGCTTCGATGGTAAGATTGGTTGTACGCTTGCACCAGGTGCGGTAAGATGTCGATGTACTTCAGAGTGTGGTGATGCGTAAAATATTTCCACATGCGTTCTTTCAAAGTGCGTTGAAAACGTTCCACGATGCTGGCTTGGTTTCGGGATTCTCGGTGGTAAAAAAATGAATGTCACGTTTCTTTAATTCTTTTTGGAAAGCTTGGTTCAGAAATTCGGTGCCTTTGTCCGTTTGCCATCGAAGAGGGTGACGACCGCTTTGTTTCAGCACTCGTTGCAGGGCTCGCACTAACTCGCTGCTCGATTTGGAAGTCAAGGGTACGACCCAAGCAAATTTGGAAAAGACGTCGATGACACAAAACAAATATTTGTAGCCACGATTGTAGCTGGCCAAATGAGAGACATCGGCTAAATCGGCTTGCCATTGATGATCGATGCCTTCCACTCGGGTGCGACTTCTGGCAAACTTGCGTCGAATGGGTTTGTGTAAAGTGTAGGTAGCTTGTTCTTGTAACCATCGTTGCACTTGAGGTAAACGGAGACTTTTCAGTCGAGTTTTGGCAGCACGATACAATTTTTGAACTCCTGCGTAACCTGCAGGATGGGAGGGATCGTAGTAAATGCTGGCTAAGACTTTTTCCATTTTTTGTGTTGGTTGGTGTGTTAATAAGGCACCCACTCTTGGAGGATGCTACTCTTTTTCTCTTGGGGTATTTTCTTGGATTGCAATGCTTTGCGTGTGCGACCGGCAATAGGTGTTGAAGAGGAGGAGGATGTCTGAGCGGGGGATATCGGTTCTTGTTTCACTTCTGTCTTCACTTCTGTCTTCACTTTCTTTTTCTCTTGTGATGAAGAAGGGGTGGTCATCATCTTTTTAATCCATCCAATTCTGGAGGTAGGTGGTGTTGTTAACTTGCGTACTTTTTCTGGTGGAGTTTGAAACCCTTCTTCTTCTTCTTCTTTTCCTTTTTCTGTCTTGGTCACTGGTACTGGTACTGGTACTGGTGATGGTGCTGGACTTTTCATCAAGGTCTTAAAATCTTTCAGAGTGGGTAGAGCTGTTTCGTCTAAAGCTTTCTGGTGAAAGAGTTGCAGTCGTTGCAAGAGTTGACCGTACTTTTGCGATTTTTCTGTTTCGGACAAATCTTGGCGATCCATCAAGGACTGCAGTTCGTGTTGTAACTGGGACATCTCGCTCAAATGGGGATTGGGAGGTAAATGCGGGGTGTGTTGTTCTTGCCACCGATGGTATTCCATCCATCGTTTGTAAGGCACTAAAGCTAGTTTTCGTCCTTCCATACGGTTGTCAGCGGTCGATTCTGAGATCTTGGAACTTCCGAGGGCCTTTTTATCTTGCTCCCACCAGTCCTCCCAACATGGTTCCCAAGACTCCTTTCAGTATGGGGCCTAACAAGAGAGGTAAAATACCTCCACGTTGCACTAACATCTTCTTTTTTTGACGAATGGGAATTTTCTTTTGAACCATTTGGCGAAGAACGTGACGATGTTTGCCTAAGCATTGTTTCTGGTGTTTGGACAAAGGGATCGTGCCTTTCAAAACGTTCAAACAACATTCGCACACGGTATCGATGACCTCTTTGGAGGCTGTTTGAATGAGTTTTTTTCGTAGAGGTGGAGAAGCTTTGGACAGGACAGATAACATGTCCCCATGTTTGGCTAAATGTGGTGGCAGTCCTTTCCTTTTCTTTCCTTGGGGTTTTCTGGAGGGTGACAACTTTGAGTCTTCAGGAGCACCAAAAAACACTGATACCCGACTTGGTCACAGGCCTTTTTTATACTGGAACGCGTCGCCACTGATTGTCTTTACGTCGTATTAGTTTGAGGACAGGCATGACACGTCGTGCAGGGGTACGTAACGGACTAAATCGAGCCAGTTCTTGCTTGGACAAATCCAGTAAACTTTGTAACATGCCCGATCTTTCTTGAACTTTGATTTTGGGAGAAGGTACTTTGTGAGCAGCAGCCACTGCCACTAAATTGGAAGGTCCTGCCACTGGGGAAGTTCTTTTGGGGGTCATCAACGGAGAAGTTCTTGGTGTGATCAACGTCTCCAAGTACTCTTCAGTTCTGGGTGTCATTAACGGAGAAGTGGACAAACGTGAAGCTGCCGGAGACGCGGTCACCGCCGTGGCAGGTCGTGGTTTGCGAGTGTAAGGTTGTATCCTGGCCGAAGTGCCTCTCTTGCGACTAGTTTTCTGTGGACTTTTCTTTTTCTGGGGGCTTCTTTTCTTTTTCCGGGGTGGTGGTGGTGTCTGGTCAGAGGAGGGTCCTGCCACTGGAGAAGTTCTCCTTGGGGACCTGGTCTTTTTCTTCTTGGGGCTTCGTTGGACTTTTGTCTTGGGTATAACTTTGGGGGCATTAGGATCCCATCTTAAGAGTGAGCGAATGATGACCCCTCCTAGAGTACCGCTCCCTCCAGGTTTCAAAATGATTTGTTTTTTGGTTTGAGTGTCGATGCGGGGATCGGCCAGTTGGACCATAGCGACTTTGTTTCGATCGAAAAAGCGTTTGGTTTGATGAGGAATCTGAATGATTCCTTGGAGTAATTGACGTGCCGTCACCGTGAACCATCGTAAGACTTCTTTGAGACTAGCTTCTAAGACACAGCTCGTGTTTGTGGATCTTTTTCTCGACTGATGCCATACAAGGCACGAATCAATTTGACGGGAAGATGCGACTGAAGGGACGTCATGTTCGCAATGAGAGTGAGACAAACGAAAAAGGGTCTGAGGTTTTTATAGATTTTTTTATGTGGAGTGAAATGAAGTTGAGAACGGAGACGTGTACAGGACAGGCCCTCCGTCTTGGCACCAGTGGTGAAATAAGTGGGTACGAAATCGCAAATCCTCGGGGGTCGTAGGTTTCAAATCGACGAGTAAATAGGCGTGTGGAGTTTGAGTGGCATCGTCGTACGCCTGAGTCAGCCAAGGCGTTCCTAACTGTTTGGCTAAGACTTGCACTTGCGATTTATCTCGAGGGCTTTTAAACAAGACCACGTAATGCGCATTGAGACTGATGGTGCGATGGGCTTTACTTTGTTGAAACAAATTTTGGGTGATGTAAACGACACTGGCATTACGGTGATGCCCTTTGCGCGTGAACCACAGTTTAATTTCTTCTTCGTCTTCTCCTAACATGTCGTCGAAAATGACCAAATGGGTTAGACGGGAGTCAGAGACGATGCCATCGTCTTCTTTAGGAATGCCTTCCAGAAACACGATGGAATCGCCTTGACTTTCTCGCAAGAGGCTGTACGCCGATTGCCACTCTTTGTAACACCACACGATTCGTTGAGGGGGTCGATCGATCAAATGATGTTTATGTTCGATCAAACGTTTGACGAATTCGGTTTTGCCTGAACCGCTAGGTCCAGCAATGAGCATGTTAAAGGGATGGCGAAGATACAAAGCTTCCCAACTGGCACGATCTAAGTGTTCGTCGATGACTTTGACAGTAGAGGAAGAGGGAGCAGAGACAGCAGAGGTAGCCATGGTGTGAGAAATGTCACTTGTGACACGAAAAACAAACAAGACAAGAGTTTATATACTTTTTCAGAACACGTTTATTGAATGTTTTTTCAAACATGAATACGAAAGACAAAAATACATAAAAGCCAAAGGCTTAAGTACAAGAATAAAAGGCACATGATAACCATGAACGTGGAATAAACACAAGTGTCTGTACAACATGTTTTGGGTAAAGTTCTAACCAGTTCTATAGTAGGGTAAGGTCACACAAGTGTCCTCCCGAAAGGGTCTTTCAGGCCTGTCCACGACAGTCCTGTCCTGGGTGACGGGTTCTTCTGGCACCGTCACTAACACAGGTTGAAAAGTAACTTTTTTTCCTTGAATAACTCTCGTGCATACTGGGCCACCTCTTGTGTCCAAGCCTCAAAACCCTGGTCTCGGTGATGTGCAACATTTGACTCCTAACCAATCTGGTTTCTTCTTCGTCAACCACATGGTAAGTTACTTCAATGAACAATGAACTATCGATCTTGCCTAGGGTTCCTTTTTATATACAGACCAATACCGACGTGACCGTACGGTAAGGTGAAGTGATTGGGAAGTCGCACTCGCTTCTGGTATACACTTTGATAGACTTTTTCCAAGGGTCGACTGACGATGTGGTGAGTGGGTAAACGTACAATCTTGTTCGGTTGGTAGGTGGTCACTTTAAAGTTTCCATCCTCTCCCGATTGCAAGGCTTCTTTCAATACCCCAAAGTTGACCACACGACTGGTACGATAATTCAGAGTCAATCCTTTCACTTTGCACGTCGTGTGCACTTCTCCTTGTTTGTCCCGGTATTCGTAGCCGTAATTTTTGGGACCGCCACTGACGAAACTTAGAATCTTGTCGTCGGGATGCTCCTCTGTCCAGGCTCCTAAACGGTCTCCTTCGATGTCAGGGTGATGTTGAATCGGGTGATGGATGTAAATGCAACTGTCCGTGTCAAAGTACAGGACGCGTTCTTCTAACAGTTCTAAAGCTTCGTACAATTTTAAGCGAGCATGAGCTGTCACGTAAGCCGCAATGATGACATTTCCAAAAGGGTCGTCTTGTACAAAGTCCAGATCTTCTTCGTAATTGACCAAGATCAAATCCTCTCGAACGACGTCCACGTGTTTCATGTATTTGGTTTTGTCGTGAATCATCTGGAAGTAGCGGGAAGGTTCTGTCAAATATTCCGTCTTGGGTAAACACGGTCGTTGTGCCATTTTACCCCACAAGCAATTTAACATCACTTTGGCAAACGATCGCCTGCCTTCGTTTTTTTCGATGTGGTCTAAAGAGATGCCTTCTTGTGCATAGTATTTCTCTTTGAATTGTATTTGGTCTTCGGGAGTGTGACACCAGGAAGGATAGCCGCTAGCTTCTTGTTTCAGTTTCAAAAAGGCATCCACGTAGTCGGCGAAAATGCCTTTCTGAGTAGGGTCACCCTTGTGGTACTGTTGTGTCTTGGGAAAGTGGCAAATTTCGTACACTTCTAACAGTTGGTATCCCATGTCCAGAGCTTTGAACAATTCCACGCTGACCCAGGTTCCCGTCAAGGCACGTTCTTCCTGGCTGTGATGGCAAGGTTGGTCCTGGTTGCACGTTTCGGCACAAGTACGGCACAAGGGAAACATCAGTTTGCCTTGACAATGGTGAGGTAAGACGGGATGGTATAGGTTCGTGGGAGGCAAAACTTTACACTTGATCAAGCCTTCGTATTGTCGAATGTTTTTCAGCTCGATGTGTTCCGTGAACAATTGCGGGTGCCCTACAGGAAAGCGACAATATTTGCACACGTAGGGATACAGCGAACACACGTCCAAGTATTTGATTTCTTCTCCTTTCTCTTCGTCGGCTTGGTACAGCAAACAGGTGGCATTGGTCCTTCCTCCGTACAAACTATCCCTCGGGTTCAGCGGGTCCATGAACTGGTAACTTTCCACGAGGCGTTTAAACTCGGGATCGGTTTTCAAACGGTGATCGTACTCGTGTTCCCACATTTCCACCACATGGTATCCTTCCTGTTCTAACTTTAGGCGTCGCTGACAAGTGTCCTGGTACAAGTCTTCCATGGTTCGTTGCAAAAACTGATTTTTAGTGTCACGGTCAGGGTAGCAGACGGGACATCCGTGAAATAAGCAACCGTTAAACTCGTACACGATCTTGGGGTTTTCTAAGTCCCAGCCATCGACCGAATACGTTCCGATGGTCTTTTCGCCTCCTCCGTTGCGGGCATGCTGAATCCATTTGTCTTCCTTGTCGCACAAGTAATGTAACCAACGTAGGGCTTTGACCGAGTATTGACGCTTGACATAGTGGGTCGTTTGAGGACTGATGACAGCCACGGTGTTTTCAGGCATGAATCGTTGGCGGTACACTAAGGAACACGCTTTGGCAATGGTGCAAGCTTCTTTCAAAGGATCGACCCCTCCGTGTTCCATGAACAGTTCTCGAAATTTTCCACAGCAACGCCGTAAAATGTCCACGTCGGAACGACAATACTTTAACATTTCTTCCTGAAAGTCGAAGGGGTCAGAGGCATGAGCCTGGTACCAAGCGCAGAAAGCTTCTCGTTGTTCGGTACGCATGTTGTCGGGATCGTAATAGTGAGCCTCAGGCAAATGGGGTAGAACGGCATGTTGATTGGCTTCCGTATTGAAAAAGTGTGGAAAGTACCCTTTAGCCATTTCTGTCATTCCAAACGTTTTAGGCATTCGACTCAAAGGCATGGCCAAGTAACTCATCGAATCTTTAAACTGCACTTGTCCCACCTGCATGAAAATGATTTTGGCTCCGTTCAAAATCACTTTAGGACGTTCGGTGCCATGTTCCGTATAGTATCTGAGAAGAAACTGTCCATCGTATCCGGAGAAATTGTGAGCCATCACCGTGGCATGACGATGACATTCTCCGTAACGTTCGATGTCCTCTTGGCTCCACGTCTTGTCGATGGGGTCTAAGACCTATCGGGCAAAATCGGCTAACGTGTTCGGTCCCCGAAAGATTTTTTCACGTCCTCCAGGAATCTTGCTGCAGTGAGGGCAATGACTGAAGATAGGTTCTTGAATGCACTTCTCGCACGCTCGATGAGCCACGCAGAAATTAGGAATGTGAATGCCGGTCTCTTGCATGCATTCGAAATCGAAAAAGATGAAATTGCCTTTCTTCTTGTGACCGTCCTCTTTCTCTGGTGGGGGTTGGTATTTTTGCACGTAGCATTGGTGTTCCAAGTCCACGATGTGGTGACAAATGTGACATTTTTTTCTTTCCTCGACATACGTGTGCCTTGACATTGTTGGTACGTATGCCTTGTCTACACGTAGGGCACAATCTCTGGAGTTGACAAGCACATTTCTTCTGTGAACCTTGTGTTTTCAAATGTTGTTGGTAACAGGTAGGGCTGACAAACGTGCGCTGACAAGTCGAACAAGGTACTGGTTCTTCACTCAGACAGGGTGGAGAGGCCAAACATCCTGGGCATTTCCATCCACAATGCTTGTGTTGCTCTCGATTATTATAACCATAGTCACATTTCTCACAGTAATATATGTATCCCAGGAATCCGGTGATACTGGTAATGGTATCGAAATGGTCATCGTGATGATAAACATGAATGTATTTTCCGTCCTTAAAGTCTTGGCCTCGAAACAACAGAGACCCGCGCATTTCTTGAGGGTGCACTTTCAAGGTGTAGCGTGGAGCTAGGGCATCTTGCAATTTTTGCATCTCAGGAATGCCACAGGGTGTGTCTTTGGACAGGCCAGCTTGTTGCAACAGGAGTTCTGCTTCGTTTCGTTGTTTGGCTCGATCGGATCGTTGAATAGTGTTCCAGGTTCTTTTCCATTCTGTCGTGTCGTTCTTGTTGGCATAGGTTCGTCCCACCACGATGGCACGGGCTAAACACATCTGGTCATGAGGATTGTGAATTTGGACAAGACTACGCTTAATGCTGCGAAGCTCGTTCACCAATAACATCTTTTTGCGTCCTGTCCCTTGAGGAAGAGAGACGTGGGCCATTTTCAGTGTGGCTTTACCATCGGTGATGTCAAACTGGTCATTAGATTGTTGTACGTGTTGAATCTTGTCCATGATTTTGGAAGGGGTTAGTTCTGCAGGTCTGCTAAACTCGATCCAAACAGGGGATTTCAAACCGTCGTGATCTATGGATAGTGTCAAGCGATCGTCTTCTTTGGGTTGACATTGTCGCTTGAGTGTGGTGAGCAAAGAATCCCACATCTCGGTGATGAACCCTTCTGCTTTCTCCAAGGGTACGTCGGCCTTGAAATCTTTAAACTTCACCGTGTAGGTGTAAGCCGTGGTTCTAAATTTTCTAGAGGAGCGCTTTTCCGTCTCTCTAATGGAATAGTATTTTTCAGGGTTGACTAAGGGTGACGAACTTGGTTTAGAGGTTTCAAATTCTGGTTCACTCATGTCCTCTTCAAAATCACTGGCATGAATTTGTGCCAAGATTTCAGCCCTGGTACGAGGCGATAGATCACGTTTCTGCCTCTTACTTTCTTCTTCTTCTTTCTTCTCGAATGAATGGGATCGTTTCATCTTGAGTGCAAAACGTCAAATGACTCAAGTTTAAACACCATAGACTAATTTATAGTCTTGGCAAACCAGCGTATATAAAAAGGGTGTGTGTCTTGTCCTTTCACTATTCATTTCACTCTCAATCCGAGCACAACGATGGAAGAGACTACCCAGATGGAACGTTTCGTCAGAGCTTTGCGAGGGGTCATTAGAAAATTCTCTTCAGACCAGCCGACGGACTACTCTCCTTCCTTTCGAGATAAAAGTCAAGATACTTGCTATATCTGTCAGAAGAAAGGGCATTGGTCTTCAGAGTGTCCAGACCGTCAAAAAAGAACAAAAACAGGGACTAAAAGAGACAAAAGTCAAGATACCTGTTATTATTGTAAAGAAAAAGGACATTGGTCTCCAGATTGCCCAAAAAAGAAACAAGAGGAGTCAGAAGAAAAGAAGGATTCTTCAGAAGAAGAGAGGGATTCTTCAGAGGAAGAAGAGGAAGAAAGAAGACAATTTTGTTTAAAAGAAGCAAAGAAACAGGAGAAGAAAAGAAGAAGGGAAGAAAATGAGGAAAAAACGGTGAAGAAATTCAAAAAACAGAGAGACTAAACAAGGAGAAAGAAGAAGTCAATGAACTTTTAATTAAAGTGTTCTGTGGTGAATTGTGAATTGGATTGTAAAAAAGTGGATAAAAGAATACATGAATGATATAAGGTAAGTGTCTTTGAGTTTTGATTTTAAAATAAGAAGCTACACTCACGCACTCATACACAGACACGTACTATAAGGGTAAAATGGGTGGGGTTTATTTTTGAGTTATTGGCAAATTGAAATTGTATTTCTTTTCGAGAAATGTGGGTGGCCCTGAAAAGGGCCTTTTTATTTTGGTGTAGGGGTGAGTTTAACCAATCAACTTTAACTGCCTTAAGCCTTTGCCGCGGCCAAGGCCTACTTCTGATGATTGGGTTGAAATCAGTAAGGGTGGTACGACAGGCTTAGTCACAGGTTTGGCGTGTTTAGCTCGGGAAGGTCGTATTCTCTTCGGTCGTGATAGAGAAGTCTGATACATTTGTTTCAGACTTCTTAACTCCGCTAAAATGTCCAACAGTACCGTAGCCGTTTGATTTTCACCCTCTTGTTTCTTTGCTGCTACTTCTTCTTGCTGTTGTTGCTGTTGTTTTTTTCTTACCTCTTCTTGTTGCTGTTGCTGTTGCTGTAGGAGAAAAGCTTGTTACGCTTCCTTTTGTCGTTGCATAAATTTCTCCAATTCTTCTTTCTGTCTCTGTCTAAAATTCTCCACTTGCGGTAATGAAGAAGGTAACGAAGGTTCCGGAACAAATTCTTGCGAGGTAAGAAAATCCACAAAATCCCAATGTACCTCTTCTGAAAGTAAGTCCGGGTTCCCTTGGGCAGTCTCCCCTGCTGGTGCACCCCAATGGATCGTTTTCTGAGTTTCCGTCATGTTGAATCACTGTCGCATAGATTGACTGCACACAAGCGCTAACGAATCTATATAGACCACGTGACGTCACAGACTGCTCTCTTCGGATTGGATGCGAGCTGACTGAATTTTGTAACGCGTGTTCGGATTGGTGAATGAATTCAATCCGTTTCAATCCTTCCTGTACCTATAAATAAGCGCAGTTCACTGCATTGATTCACTTGTTCTCGTCGCTTCAAGATGTGGACCGATGTGCAATCTTCTACGCTTGTGTCTTCCATGATGTTCCGGACGGACATGCTCATGTATGTCCGATCCAAGTGGACCGTTGTCCACAGGACAAACACCAGCCTGTGGATACGTAGGATCTACGTTGAAAGACAAGGATGCCTGAAAAGAGTGCTGATTTACGGACCAACAGTGAGACGTAGCCTAAGGACAAGAAGAAGACCAATGCGGTACCCTTTATGTTAATGAATACATTAACATAAACCCAAAGGCCCTTTTCAGGGCCAGCCATATTTCTCGAAAAGAGATAGCCTTTCCATTGCCTACCCCTTTTTAAAAAAAATTTAAAAAAAAAAAAAAAATCCCATATTCAATTCCCCTTTGTCCCTAAACAACCCCCAAACTCTATTCCCCATGTTAAATTCCCCTTGTACGTATATCGGCCCACAATTTTTTCCCATGTTAATTCCCCTTGTACGTATATTAACCCACGATTTTTCGCCATGTTAAATTTCCATTGTACGTATATTCGCCCAGGGGTCTCCGTAATGCTAATTTCCATTGTACGTATAGTGGCCCACTTAACTACTTCTATGGCAACTAGATACAGGAGAAACTTATAAGTGGCTAAGAGAAGAAGTGACAAAAAGAATAAGATGTAGAGTAGAAGAGAACAACTGGGAAAGAACTTGGAAAAATTGGGGAAAAATAAGATCCGTCAAAATTCAAAGTATTATTTTTAAATATCTACTCAACACATGGCATACAGGCAAAGAAGCTGTAAGATGTCGTATAATTATAACAGTACCGAAATGCCCTTTATGTAAAGTAGCAAATTTTACAAATTCCATACGATTGCCCAATGTGACAAAACCAAAAATTATAGAATTAGTTTGATAATGAAGATATTTAAAAAGTATAAATATCGCATTAATAATATTTTATATATAGATGTAAATTTCAAAAATAATGTAGTTTTAAAAATAATTGATTATATTACCACAGTTATGCTATCCTGTGCCAAGTAATAAGAATTATAAAATAAAACAATTTTAAATAAAAGAAAAAATTAAAAAAGCAAAATTAAGCAAATACAACCAAACAGACAACATGACATAGTGTGACTCTATATCATTAGGGGAGATGGGGAAGGGACTCCGGTATACCGCGTAGGGGTGGTACCGCAAACGGGCTGAAGCCTCGTTCTCATCTCTCATCTCATGGGGAATGTCAAATAAAACAATGACAAACAAAAAGAAATAATCTCATCCTCTAACTTGATTGTTTATAAATGAATATAAATAAATATTAATTTTCTTTATCAAATAACTCCCCCTTGTTTTTCTTTTTTTGTTTGTGTGTGTACTAGGGAGACTCCGCCTTTCAAATTTTGATAGGAAAGTATAGGGAAACAGGGACCTGTATGCTGGAGAAGTAGAAGACACAGATGTCGCAGGGCTACGCCACAAGGCGCCACGCGAAGTGGCCAGGCCTGCGAAAGAGCCCCAGAAAAACCAGCATGCAGTAAATGGACAAACAAAACAAACAAATGGGGAATAGTTTTGAATGGGCAAATATAGCCTTGATATATATATTAATATTTAGGCTTTAAAAAGTTTGATGTCTTTAAATGTCGAAGATAAACAAATGCCAATTGCGGCAGTAATTACAAGGATATGTCAAAAGATAAGAGAAACATGTAGAAGGAATTAAAGACCATGTGGCTTCTTATAGGACATATGCGAGTAATTTCAAAATTTCAATCAAAAGGAAAAAGAGAATCGCTACGCTATAAGTACATACATAAAAACGATAGGTTTTATTTACCTCTCTATGAGGCACCGGTTCTCTTAGAACTTATTGATTCCAAAACTTAATTAAATATCTATAACTAAAAAAAACTTTCTTTCTATAATAAAAATACAAAAGGAAGAAAAGGAGAAGAAAAAAAATGAATATAGAAGATGAAAACTTGGGTGGGTGATTTGACTCAAATGCTGTCCTAACATATATATCTATAACACACACACACACACAATATAGCAAATATTCGAATAGCATACACAAAACGTAGGGGACCCTTGGCAAAGGTCACAACTACCAAACAAGGGAAGAGACTCCGACTAGGATAAAAACTTAGATCGGACGAACAACCCTTTAGATAACACTAAGGGGAACAAGATGCACCATCAACAATTCGCAGATAGATATATTTTTTGGTATAAATTCTTTCATAAAAGATTACAAACACACGAACCTTAGGGGTAAACACAAACACATAAAAACACTTTTGTTTTTAAAATGGTGGTGGTGGGGGGGGCGGCATCCGTGTGGTGCCCCCTAAAAAGTTGTTTATTTGTCTTACCTTATATTGTTTTATTCATCTAGACAACAAAATCTTATTACCCATTAGTCCTCTTTAATCTTTTAAGCAGTATCTAAAATAATTTAAATAAAAGGCGTAGATGCAAAATGCAATGACTATGTATCGCTGGACGACAGCCTTAGAATAAACATAATGACTGGCTTTTTGTAACCCGGTAACTCGGGCTGGTGTTTCACAGACACAAAATCAAGCACTTGCATCATATTGGAAATGGCCAAGCAGCAATCACAGCAACATGGGATAGTTGTGGGGCCAACAAAAAAGGTACTTCTTTTAACGATCATTTGGTAATATACGTTCTTGCTATTTCACATGACAATACCGAGTTCACATGTATGGGAAGGTTACTATTGTTAGAGCAGCATAGTTATCTCGGTTTAGGTATTAAATTACATATTTATCTAGCAGTATTATACAATTTTCAAAAGAGATTACATATTTATCTAGCAGCATTATCAAATTTTCAAAAGAGATTAAATATTCAATTCTAAGATTTACATGGCATTGAAAATAAGATGACAAAATATATATTGCCCCAGGCACAAGACAATTTTTAAATGTCCCAAATATTTGTTTTATACGAGTTCTGGTTCAATACATTCGATTAAAACAATACCTGACATGAATTACGACCTTGAATGGAAATGCATATTCTTTATTTAGATATAAGAATGTTTTTAGAAAGAGAGTCCGCAAGCATATATCTCATCCTTGATAAAAAAAAATATCTCTAATTTAAAATTAAATTTTGGATTTATAGTGTTAGCATGTGATTAGGTTGTCAGTTTGATGCAATACAGAGATGAAAGCAACAATTGTATCAAAACTGGAATATGCGTCCCAGTAAGCACTCCTATGATGAGTACCGTTATATACTAAGCGACTATTACATTGGTTCTGATGCAAATCTTTCCAATTTTAACAACATTTAGATAAATAAAATTGTCCTTAAAATTTGCATATAGACTTTATTTTGGGATTTTCATTGTCCTTGGTAAAGATTTTATTCGAAAGATTTAATAAATTATATGCGTCCCTGTGAAAACAATATTTACCTAATTCATTTCACGTAAGTTTCATTTTTATTTGCTTTTGAACTTTTCCTGTGTACTTTGATTGAATTGGTTCGTTTTCATCCCAAGATTGTAATTTATAGTAACACATTGAATAAACAAAAAGGAAGAACTACTGGATGCACGTGTTCAAAGAAATGTCGCTCCAAAATTCACGGAATTATTGAGATTATCAAACACAGTGAAGTACATCACATCTTTGGCTTGAAAATATAGACTCCCCAATTAAATATGGCGACCGTGTTACTAAAGAAACTCCCGTTTGATTTGAAATCTCGACAAGATGACACTATTAAAATCTATAACTTAGTATGTGTTAATATTCACGTAGGGGGTGTCCCAGATTACTCATTTTCATTCGTTGTTATGTGAAATAGTGCAATACATTAGTAGATCAAATAATCAAATGACAATATTGCGTAACAATGTGTTCCGTTGCTGACGACATGATTAAAAATATTGCACTTCAATTGCAGATTTTAGTTCATCTCATCAAAGGTCAGGATTTTAGTTTTTGTAATTATTCACTGATTGTTCTAATACAATCTGAATAACAAAGTGTGTGACATAATTTGTGCAATAACATTAACTATCACCAAAACCAAAAATCATATCGTAATCAGTGCATAACAAAGTGTGTGACATAATTTGTGTAATAACATTAACTACCAGCAAAACCAAAAATCATATCGTAATCAGTGCATAACAAAGTGTGTGACATAATTTGTGTAATAACATTAACTACCAGCAAAACCACAAATCATATCGTAATCAGTGCATAACAAAGTGTGTGACATAATTTGTGTAATAACATTAACTACCAGCAAAACCACAAATCATATCGTAATCAGTGCATAACAAAGTGTGTGACATAATTTGTGTAATAACATTAACTACCAGCAAAACCAAAAATCATATCCATATTCAGTGCTTAAAGGTTTTCTGCTGTCTAAACAGCTCAAAGTCAATACATGCATATTTACCTATTAAACTGCCTTCAGCATAATCATTACGCAATTGTGATAATCAAATATGCAATTGATACTTTATTACTGATATTAGTAGCAGTAGTAGGTACATATCAGTAGCAGCTTACTCACCATTGTAGTGACTGCTGAGATCCAGGTTCCGAGTCTGATAGCAGTACTTGTTGTCAGGTCTGTTTTATATGATTTCCAACAGCCTTTACAAACAAATTAACAATTATTTGAGTTTATTTTAAGATTGGCAAGCAAGCAAGATCTTATATGAGACAATTTATGATTGGTCAGAAGCTATGTCCTCTCAGCAAACCAATGGGTAATTTAAAGCCTGATCACGTGGGTGGAATGCGAACACTTTTAAGATCCAGCACATAAAATTAGTCAAACACGTCTTTTCATGGCGGATTGTTTATTTATTATACTTTTGCAACTGGATCAAACAAAGTCAATAATGTTTCATCTTCAAATGTGGTGTAATCATAAATAATTATTAACATGGTGATAATATATGCAATGACCTTGTGAGAGAATATTACATCGCATTTGCAAATTAAAATGACAATATTCTGGTCATTCTAACAATACTTGTTTTTAATGTGAAGATATGGAGCTTTATTGATGTTTCTTAATAAAAGAATTATGTTATGACTGAAAGGAAATCGAATGGTATATTTATATGACATACACTTTTTTTCGGCGCAGACCCACAACACTTTCCAGGGGTGAGCGACTGAGTTGATCAGACTCAGCACAGAATCGATCAACGTTTCAATTACTCTTTACTCTTCAGCCGATCCAAGTTGAGGCCAACCTCAGTGACTAATATCCTGCAGCTAGTTCAATCCCGATGATTGACATGCCATGCCAAAACTTGTTGCAAAGCCACGGTATTCTATTTCCGTCGGTAGATTCAATGCGTTTGATCCATTCTGTTAGCACTCATGTATGAGAGAGAGAGAGAGAGAGAGAGAGAGCATAAACTAAAACATAATGAAGTGTGTAAATTAAGTTAAAACATCTTTTGAAATACAAAAAGAGACTCAGTTATGTACATTTTTAGACCTTGTTTAACTGCAAAATGCTTGATTGAGGAACGTTGCCCAAACTGTTACGGCATAGTTAATGTTTTGAAATCACCAGAACATTTTTTAATCATATATCACCATGCATGCTCTCGTATGGGTTGTAAAATGTTTCAGACAGCTTTTCGCAATAGGACCAATAAGAACGAAGTTAAAAAATAAGTCTTTACAATTTTATATTTTAGCTTTTTTATTTACAATACATTTAATTTGGCGTATCTCACAGTGTTGATATTAGAATTGGCTACCCTACCCCCTTTTTTTCTAAACATCCGTTTGTCAAAAGCTTGAAAATATCTTGCTGTCATTTTTTGGAAAGGAAAAATATATTATAACCATTATATTAAACAGTACCTGAGATAAAAGAAAATAAAACCGTTCAATCCTCTCCCGAGTTGATTGATACATTACAGCTTTCTGAAAGTCAAGTATTAACTACAACTAAACTTACGTTTCTGATACAATGATTGCATACCATAATTTTGACATATACCATTATGACTAAATGTCTACTGTAACATGTATACATCTGGTATTGTGAAACTGTGAAATGGACATATAATTTTGTTCGAACGTAAAAAGGGCGTGAGTTTGTCCAAAAGACACCGCAAATTTCGACATACATTTACATTTTCAAAAGACCCCATGGTATTATTTGTAGAAACAATGATTATTCTGATAGAAGGAACGAAAATTTTAGCTCAGTATAAAATGGCCCCCAACCACTTTTCCTTACATTAAATGGTCATCACCTTAGAGTAGGTGAATTTGCTATGTGCATGTCAATTGTTGTAAAAGTTATAATCTAAAAGCTGCAACTAAGGTTTTGAGGATGATTAAACGTACACAATATATGGTACTGTGAAAGACATCGTACTGACATTAAAGAGCCCATTGATAAAAATAGCAAGTGTTGATAGCGATGTTTTATATTTTCCAACTACGGTATTGATATAATAGGCAGGGAAACCGTGAGCGTGATGTCAACACCCGGGCAGGATATTTATCTGAGACGGTCAGTAAACATAACGTAAAAATAATATTGAATACAGTAGTTATCGAAGAAGTACTTATTGAAGAAAGTGAATATGTTGCAATGTTATGAATTTTACTCTACTGGTAATGCAAAGATGTATTTTCATAAGAGAGAACAGAACTTTTAGGTCATAAATGATCTTATATATATATATATATATATATATATATATATCATTATGTCTCTCTTTCTCGTGTCATTTGTTCATAGAAGAATACCCTTGAAAACAACTTGCTTTGAAATACTGCAGTTTGGATCTTTTGCTTACATTGGTCTGGGGGCCCCGAGTGGCCGAGTGGTCTAAAGCGCTCTCCGTTACGGATCACTGCCATCTCACCTCTGTCTGCGTCAGTTCGAGTCTCGGATTCGGCTAATGTGGGTATGTGAGAAAGCTTGCCAGTAGTTTCTCGTGGGTCGGTGGTTCTTTCCGGGGTTTTCCCGGGTTCTTCCTCCACCATTAATACTGGCCGCCATGTATAGCCTATCGTGTGCTGAAAAACGGCGTTAAACCCTACAACAACAACATTACATTGGTCTGTGCCTGTCTTAGTGTTGTTTATCATTCCACTGTTTCCTGATGCTAACTGGTACGCATCTTTTGCTCATGACTAATCATGTGTGTGTGTGTGTGTGAGAGAGAGAGAGAGAGAGAGAGAGAGAGTTTGCATAGACTAAAGCATAATGGAGTGTGTAAATGAAGTTAAACCATTTTTTGAAATACAGAAAAGATTCGGTTATGTACATTTTTAGACCTTGTTTAACTGTAAAATGCAGAACATTTTTAATCTTATATCACCAAGCATGCTCTCGTATGGGTTGTAAAATGTTTCAGACAGCTTTTAGCTATAGGACCAATAAGAACGAAGTTGCAAGAAAAATCTTTAAAATTTTATATTTTAGCTGATATTAATTTCAATACATTTAATCTGGCATATTTCTCACAGTATTGATATTTTTATTTGCTACCCCACCCCCTTTTTTCTAAACATCCGTCTGTCGAAATCTTGAAAATATCTTGTTGTGAATTTTTGGAAAGGAAAAATATATTATAACCATTAAATTAAACAGTATCTGAGATAAAGAAAACAAAACCGTTCAACCCTCTCCCAACAAGCGCACCCCGAAAAATGAATGGTCTGTGCCTTATGGTAAATGAATTTGCTATCTGTGTGTGTGTGTGTGTGTGTGTGTTAATTGCTGAATAAGATGCAGTATAAACACTAACTAAGGTGGGAACACGGAGATGAAAACATACACTGGTATCAAGATTGTAATCTGAGTTTCAGCAAGCACAGCTACGATGAGTACGTTCATCATGTATCCGACCAGTACGTAACTACTGAAACGCTACGTTTCCAATCTCTCTCTCTCTCTCTCTCTCTCTCTCACACACACATGATTGGTCATGAGCGAAAGATGTGTACCAGTTAGCATCAGGAAACAGTGGAATGATAAACAATACTAAGATGGATAATGACCAATGTAATCAAAAAATCCAAATAGCAGTATTTCAAAACAAAATGTTTTCAGGGGTATTCTTCTATTAACAGATGAAGCGACAAAGATAAACAGAATGAAGTAAATATATATAGTTAAGATCATTTATGACCTAAAAATTCTGTTCTCTCTTATCAATAAAAAGTTTGCATTACCAGCAGAGTAAAATCATAACATTCCAATGTATTCACTGTGTGTGTTAATTGCTGAATAAGATGCAATATAAAAACTAAGTGGGAACACGGAGATGAAAACATACACTGGTATCATAATTGTAATCTGAGTTTCAGCAAGCACACCTATGTTTAGTATGTTCATCACGAATTTGACCACGACGTTACTACTGAGACGCTACGTTTCCAATTTTAACAAAGACTGTAATAGTAGTAGTAGCAACAGTAGTGTACTTGTAGTAAAAGAAACAACAACACCTCCTGCTGTAGCTCATGTTGTTGCTGTAACAAACACAATATGAAGGGGTAAAGTTGCAAATATCGCCCTGAACATACAGGTAAAAAAAAAGAAATGTACGAGTCATCCAAAATTACAAACGGACCCTAAATGTCCTCGAAGGGAACCAAAGTAGAAGTCTATGTGCATATTTACTAAAGTGTGCATAACACTCAACGAACGTGCACAAGAACAAAAATGACAGTCAAATTTCAGGTGACAAGCGACTGTACGTTTGTCTGTTACGTTTTGGGGTGTAGCCAGGGGGTCCATGGATTCCAGACCCAACCACCCGCCTATCCGGTTCTAGATTCTTGAGAAATGCTAAAGGCTCCATAACATTAATATATGAAATCTCTCTCTCTCTCTCTGTCTCTCAAACAAACACACACACACACACACACACAATACAACGATTACAAAATTATGTTTCTTTGGGCTAAATTTCGATAGTCAGAAGGTTCATTGGTCGACATGATCTGTGGTCGTAACGATATATTTTGCTGGTTTTTTTTTAAAGTTCATTGATTCGATGGGTCATCAGTTCGAAATAAAAGTTCGATGGCCCTTAGGTACTTTAATCTAAAGGTGTCTTTGACCGAATGTATGAAAGATGAATTGTATTGTCCAAAGATGCGTGAACCTGAAGATTCAAATGAAATTTAAATAATGCGTATTGCTCCGTATTTGATTAAATGGATAAGTGGTTCATTTCTCTGAAGAAAGAAAATAGAAAGAAATATTAAACGATATATTGTTGTTTCGATTTAAACGCTCATGCGAGATGAAGATATAGAATTAATTTGGAAATCGACGCACAGACATACAAGCACGTGTCATATTTAGGCTTGCAGAATTACGTATTATGTATATTTAAATTGTGGTCCTTTTTATACTGGATTTGAAAAGATTCTACCCAGAATTAATAACGGACTAAATCGAAACAAATGTTGCATTAATTTTCTAGCATATGCATGGTGATAGTGATTTTAAAAAGTTATTTCATAAGATGTACAATCACGTGCATATGACAGAACATTTTATTAAATATCCATTTAGTGCTAAAAATGGAGTTATTTGTTTAACACTAAGGTGTTCCACTTGCGGCAAACATCTTCATACCTTTATGGAATATAAAGGAATATCTTGGAATATCGTAGCAAACTTTAAATTCATCAGAGTTGATTGATACATTACAGCTCTTCGAATGTCAAATATTAACTACAACTAAACTTACTTTTCTGATACAATGATTGCATAACATAATTTTGACATATACCATTATGACTAAATGTCCACTGTAACATCTATACATATGGTATTGTGAAACTGTGAAATGAACATATAATTTTGTTCGAACGTAAAAAGGGCGTGAGTTCGTCAAAAAGAACCCTCAAATTTCGCCCTTCATCTACATCTTCAAAAGACCTCATGATATTATTTGTAGAAACAATGATTATTCCGATAGAAGGAACGAAAATTTTAGCTCAATATAAAATGGCCCACAACCCATATTCCTTAAATTAAATGGTCATCACCTTAGAGTAGGTGAATTTGCTATGTGCATGTCAATTATTGTATAAGTTATAATCAAAAAGCTGTAACTAATGTGGGATGATTGAACTTACAACTATATATGGTGCTGTGAAAGACATCATACTGACACTAAAGAGCATATTGGTAAAAATAGCAAGTGTTGATAGCGATGTTTTATATTTTCTAGCTACGGTATTGATATAATGGGCAGGGAAACTGTGAGCTAGATGTCAATACCCGGGCAGGATATTTATCTGAGACGTCAGTAAACATAACGTAAAAATAATATTGAATGCAGTAGTCACAGAAGAAGTACTTATTTAAAAAAGTGAATATAATACTCTACTGATAATGCAAAGATGTGTTTTCATAAGGGAGAACAGAATTTCTCGGTCATAAATGATCTTAGCCAAACGAACTCCACACAGCAACAAGCTTTCTATACATACATACATACATACATACATACATACACACACACACACACACACACACACACACATATATATATATATATATATATATATATATATATATATATATATATATATATATATACTTCATTCTGTCTCTCTTTCTCGCGTCATCTGTTCATAGAAGAATACCATTTAAAACAACTTGTTTTGAAATACTGCTATTTGGATTTTTGCTTCCATTGGTCATTATCTATTTTAGTATAGTTTATCATTTCACTGTTTCCTGATGCTAACTGGTACACATCTTTCGCTCATGACCAATCATGAGAGAGAGAGAGAGAGAGAGAGAGAGCAATTATAATAGCCATATTGAGAAAAAGAAATGGAGGTAATGGAGCCTTTTGGGTTCCATCTTTCACATCTTTGTCTGTGTTCAGTCGTTTAGAATTAGAATTTTATACACCTATCGTCTTCAATCGTATAACTTAAAAGTATAGACGCATGTACAATGTGGATCGTCGAAATTGGGCGAGATGGTATAAATGCTTAATTTCAAATCAAAGTATAAATGAACAGTTCGATTGTGTTCCTCACTACTGTAAAAAAACTTCTTATCCTTGAGCAAATAACATCTTTTAAAGCGTCTAAATGTCCTGGACTTGTCTCTGTGTGTGTGTGTGCGTGTGTGTGTGTGTGTGTGTGTGTGTGTGTTTACGTACGTTCGGCTGGGTACAAGCGTGAACGTACATTATTCTTTGCATGAACTCTACATAATCCGAGTATCCTCTGACAATTCCCATCCCATTTAGATATTTGGACATTTAAGTTGGGGTGTGTTGTTCAAAATATCTAAAATGGGCTGAGACTGGTATGAGGAAACTCGGACTAGAACTCCATATTGATCCATAAATAAAATATTGTGCAAAATTTTCCCACTAGAAAGAAAATCTGACTGTTTTCCTGTTTAAATGTTCATTCTAGCATTCTTTTCAAGGTTTAGTTCTATGTTTACAAGCCTACAAGAAGACAAATGTTACCATTGTCAGCTTCAAGTTCAATGCCATATGTCCTTGTTTATTTGAAGTACAAGGGTTCGGCATACAAATTTCATAAAGAGATAATAATGTGGTGTATATCTGAATATTTATAATGAACCATCCCTAATTTCCATGTCGTTTGATAATAACATTTAAAACCTAGGGGAAAATAAGTTGAGGAATCTCGGACTAGAACTCCATATTGATCAATGTATAAAATATTTTGTAAATTTTTACAATAGAAATTGTGCCGATATTCCTGTTTAATTGTTCATTCTAACATTCTTTTCAAGGTTTAACTTTATGTTTAAATGCCTACAAGAAGACAATTGTTACTATTGTTTACTAAATAATTCAATGCCATATGACATTGTGTCTTTGTACAGGGGTTCGGGAATATAAATTGCATAAAGAGAAAATATTGTTGCATATGTTGTTGTATAATGGACCATCCTTAATTTCCATGACAATCAACATTTAAAAGCTCGGGAAATAAAATCCGTTTGTTAATCATATTAACCACTGAATATTCATGAGCATAAGGCATGGGTAGGGGAAAGTTGCGCACAGGAACAAATACGTTAGTATTAATATGTTTTACTGTAATTTGTATACAATCAGTTCTGGATATATAATAAGAAACCAGTGGCAGTTCATTCATCGTCTTGACGATATATGTATCGAAATTGTTATATATATAGTCTGTAACTATTGTAACCCACCCACCTCTCTCTCTCTCTCCTGCCTCGCTATGCGTTCAGCTTTAAGAGGTCAGTGTTAGGACTGGTCGACCTGGGCTCAGGATAATGTGACTGGGTGGGCCATCATGCTACATGTCTGCAGCATGATGCCCCAGTGCTAGGCGTCTTTTTAATCAGCCACACTGCAGACATCGTAGCGATATGATTAGAAAATTGTTAAAGCTACGTTAAAAAACATCTACATCTCACACACACACAAACTCACGCACACACGTACACACTCTCTCTCTTATAAAAGTGATATAAATATATAAAATAATCGGATCAGTCAACATCATATATTTTTGTTCTGTTATTAATAATAAGATTAACTTAGCCTTCTCCCTGAAGGATGCATAAAAAGAAAACGGTTTTCGTGGCTGACTTTATGAAGATTGTTAATTCTTCCCAATACATGATATCTATAATCGGCTATTATTAATGTACAGAGTGTCCTCACTACATATTTGTGAAACAATGACGAAGAAACAGAAAAATTGTACTTTTGTCAGTTGCGATTCTGGTAAAAATACAACAACTCAGCACAAATATGCGCGAAAGGTTTTAGATGAAAACTTAAATACATCTCAGAGGTAATCAACCGAGCATAATGTAAATATGTTAATAAAACAAAATGCACGTTTAATAAGTCTTAACATTGACTTGTATACAGATTATTTGCAAACACACAATTTAGGATCTATAGCTATCGGAAATATGTTTGATAGGCACCTTTTAGTCTCTATGTATATATTCCACGAATATAGGTGCCACAACAGAGATGAAAGCCATAGATAAGTAAATGGTTAATTTCCTTTGGGGGTCATGGATACAAAATCAGATAGATCATTTAAGGAAGAGACAGAGGCATATTTTCTTTGCATAAGTTTCGTCTGAATCTGAGCACGGGAATAAAATTACTCTTACAGCGCCTACCCCTTAATTATATACCTCTAATGTATGACACTTTACAAGAATGTTGTTCACAGGTAAGGAACGAAAACTGTTCATTTGGAGGTTGCTCCATCAGACAACCAGACTATTACGACTTAAAAGACTACATCGCAATGATAAGAAGGTTCATTGGTCCGACAGATTGGTTCGATAATCCAAATGTGCGTTAATCCGAATATTCAGTCGGAATTAATGAATGGAATTACTGAATGTTTGAACTAATGAATCCAATTTCAAATACCTTCCAAACAAAGAACCTTCGGATTTAAAAAAACTTTTCTCAAATATTTTCGGACTAACAAACCTTCTGACTAATGAACCCTTTGTTTCCAAAAACCTTCGGACAGATCAACCTGCTAACTTGTGAACCTTTCAACCTTTTCCTTCGGGGATATGAACCCTCGGATCAACAAAAAGTCGGACTATTGGCCGAAATATCCTTCGAACTTGTGAACCTTCGGAACAACGGAACTTTTGATTAAAATGGCCGGAAAATAGAGCTCTTGGACAAAAACAGTAAGACTTATGAACATTTGGAACATCAAGCAGTTACCTCTTAAAATAGATCTTTGTCCGAAAGTAAAATTTGTGTTTCTAGGTACACAAAATTGATTTTTATTTGTCAGATGATCACGAAACATTAGGGATGTTTTTCACGTGGAGCGGAAATAATTTCTGGTCTGGTTCAGTCATGGTGAAGATCACGGCGGATAGCTATTTGGTTTGTCCGTCAGTAACGATGGTAACTGCAGCTCTAGTAGTCGGATTGTCATGAAACTCATTAGCACTGCAGTTGTTTGGTAAATCACGAATGCTGTTAATGTTAGGATTGGTACAATCAAGTCAATGTCACGCTGACTAAAAATAATGACTTGATAAATTGGAACTGCAACAAAAGATACATAATGATGCAACAAACAAATCAGAATGGTGTATAATTCAACAAACCAGTCAGAAGGGTGTGTGATAAAAGAAACCAATTAAAATGACATATTATTCAACAAATGAATAAAAAGGGTGTACAGTGTGGTTTTAAGTTGCACGAAGGTAAAGTGGACTTTGATGACACATTTCCTGAATTCCAAATTGTGCGCTCACAGCTAAAACTGACCATGGCGTACATTATACCGCCTATTCCATGAGAACTGCATGACACGCCTATAAGAAAATTGGCAACTAACATAATGAGGAACGAGCTGTGTCTAAGTTTCCAAAATAACACATGGGGAATCTTTATTTTCAGAAGCAATATGCATGCGATTCTATAAAATATTGGCGACTATCACTATTTATACCAGCGCACTGATGTATTGTTGTTTGCTGATGTGTTTGAGAAATGTCGTGACACATGCCATGCACGTGTATAAGGTGGATTCCTCGCATTAATTATTATCACCGGGAATTGCGTGGGACTCGTCATAAACTAAAATCAAGAATGAATTACACACTGATATTGAATAGTTCTGTATATTGAATGCTCACTTTGTAGCGGGATTTCTATGGTGAGTCACAGATACAACATCAACAATGACCATGGATACTTCTTTCAAATTGACCTAGAATATCCAGAACATTTTCATGATGCAAATAACAGCGATAACCCACTGGCACTAAAAGCTTTGTTGGTGCCTGGTGCCTGATTGTCCCGATATCTGTGTGGGATCGCTGATGAAATCCGGAAGTAAATACACGGAATGAACCAAACTAGTACCAAGTCTAAGGACGAAATACAATTATGTATCAGACATGCGAAACCTCCAGCTGCATCTACTATTGGGTAAGTGTTATACCAATACATATCGAGTGCTTGAATTTCCCCAGCTCACTTGGATGGCGCCGTACATCCAGATGAATATGTATCTGAGAACACTGTGTTTGCGAATGAATTTCTCAAGCTCATGAACAATGGTATTATATGAAAAACATGGAGAATCGATGATCTGCGTAGATATTGTCCATAATAATGAACAATACAAACTTCGAAAGCTCGTCGCTGACCCAGCCTTTAAACAGAGAAAAGATCTTTCATGGTGGGCTTGATGTTCCAGTAAAGCTCGAAAGTAAAAATGATAAAACCAATCTATGTTTGATAGTCCGTGTTCACTTGTCGAAATTTCTGATGTACGAATTCTACAATGACAAAATCAAATCGTTTTATTAAGATTGGATGAAGATCTTGTTCACCGACACTGACGAGCTCTCGATGCCATATCACATGGAATGAGGTGAACGTGGATATGGTACAGCCATGTTTGGTAAATAAATCAGATCCGAAAAATAAACATCCGTTATTTAGTAGCACCAATAAAACGGTTGTTGGTTAATTCAAAGACAAATGATAGGGTAAACTAATCTAAGAGTATCTAGGACAAAGACCTAACATCTACTCGGTTGTAACTGGTAACTCTAATAACGTTACGTAGGCTAAAGGTTTTCCATGGGTTATTCTGCCATATTATTTCCAGCACGACATGTACGTGGAACGTCTTCGACACTGACTTGAATTCGCCCACACGGCAAATATGGTATAGTGTCAGAAACATCACATGGGTGTTTACCGATGCACAAAAGTGAGATTGTCACTGCTTGAATCCAAGCGATGAATATTCCCCGAAACGTAATCACCACATACGCGTTTGGGCATCATTCTACTGTATCAATTTACTATGCAATTTGATCAAATTTAAATTAGGTGGTAGATCCTCATTCGCTAGAATAATTTGCAATTCCTCTAGCGCAAATGTTCAGCAAAGAGTCTTTCCCTTGCATGAAGTTCACTCGGCTCAATACGGTAACGTGTTGGTTGTCTTGGGGTATCAATCCGTTCCGAAATCGTAAACACATTGAAGAATCATACCGCGGCAATCTCATTACGTTACCCACTTTCTAATTCTCCAGGTGCATACAGATACCGAACAAGAACTTGTTTCCGAGTGGTTGTAACGGTGCCAGCTGCGAAATCATTTTTTGAGTAAGTTTAAAAGTTTTTTGTCAAATTACATTAGCTGGCTTAAATCCATTTGTGTGTGTGACTTCAATATTGTTTGCTGCTGTGACTGATGGAAAACGTACTACCCATTTGTGGGGTCTTTTTAGAGTGCAAACACACCGAAACTTCATTAATAGGTATTGAGCTTACTGATGAATGAATAAAGCCTACGCGACTGTGCGACTAAATCGTTCCACAGTAGCTTGGTCAGGATGAATGTTAACATATCCAACACGTACTCGCACACAACAGTGCCGCAACAGATCCGAGAAATTCTTTACGAAGACTGACTTGTTACAATCGTGGCCATGTTAGTATTGAATGTTTATCGATACGTTAGAGAAAATCTGCATCACCTGAAAAATCATTTCACCTCACTGGCTCAGTATATAATATCCGACCACAACTGTTTGGTGGTCTGCCAGCGAAAAACACATATTTTCAGCAAAGGGTGTAACATGTTCGTGTATAGTAATATGTCCTACAGGTGCGCACGACATTACATAAAGAAATTATGAGGTCCGACGAATAATTTCGCCACTGACCACCAAAGATTCTAAACTGTTCATACGTGAACATGAGTCTACACTCGGCTCCGCTATCGCAATTGAATCTACACAGTCGTCGTTGAGAACGGTTCTTAGTTGGCCCAAAAATATGACCGAAAATGAACATTGCAGAATCTGAAGGGAGTGGATATACATCGCGTCTGGCATTGTTAGTACTACCTCAACGATCCAGATCAATTTAAATTATGACGCTTTCAATGGTAGTTATAAACGCAAACCAGATATGACAGACGTGGTAGCTCAAGGATACATACTGTGTGTGTTTTCACCAATAGTCTAACCCGGTGATCTGATATGAATTACTCCTGCGACACCCGTGCATCTCCAATGCCAACACATTCGGTTGACGTATATTATTTTCCTTTGCGGGGGAATAAAGTTGGGCACGATGTAGATCTGTTCAATGAAACACTGACAATGCAACTCTACTTTAGAGATCAACCTGACACTTAAATACAATAACGATAATCATTCGTGGATGCTTGTAACCCATGCATGTTGTAAACAGCGATAAAAACCCGTTTACGGGACATAGTAAGGAATTGGCCTATGTGATGTTTTTGTTGATTATTCAAGAACGCACTAAAGGTTCTCGGGGCTCTGACTTCACGTACTGCACCAATTGCTAAGCAACTTTCAATGCTAGTCGTTGATAGCATCATAAGCGCTGCTGCGGATCTATTAAAGAATCTGGGCTCGCGAGCGATAGAGTCGATTCAAGATCAACTACAACAATTAGTGACTAAAATTTCTTACGCTACCATCAATAGAAGAAATGCTGTCTGCGGTTGGTAAAATCATTAAATGTAGTCGCTCATCAACTATTGTCAGATTCAGTGAATGAAAATCTGGCAAAGGGGAGCATATTACAATTGTCTGGCAGAAGGTATTAGACGAAACTAATAATGTATGGCTTCACCATGGCTCAGTTTAAAGATATGTCTAATCTTGCATTTGCCATATGCGCACATGCGTTAGTAAAGGAGACTCTCAGCATTACTCATACCCAGCTAGAGACCCGAAATCAATTAAAAATAGAGTTGTGAGTGCATGACACGTCTAGGCTCTTCCTTCCATGTGAGGCATTGTCGGGAGTTGATGGGAAACCTTGTACAAAACGACGTTTTTAAATAGAGGGTAAACATGCACGCAAGCACAATGCCAATTACGATGCCAATGTCCAAGAGGAACGTTTTCATGGAGTTTTCCAACTGCATGTTACTCAGTCGCTGGAAGGGAATTCGAAAACAATTTTTGAGAATGTTGACATAACTACGACTAGCTCGGCAGCTTAATACTTAAAAACACAATAACACCTCAGAGATATAAAATTATCCAGGTCAGAAGTGACGCAAACGGCATCAGCGGCTGCAGCTGATTCCTGAAAGGTTGTTGTTGTTGTTGTAGATTTTTGACACCATTTTGCAGCGCAAGATAGGCTATACGTGGAGGCCAGTATTAATAGTAGAGGAAGAACGCAGGAATGCCCCGGAAAGAACCACTGACCTACGATAAACTACTGGCAAGCTTTGTTACATACCCACATATGCCGAACCCGAGACTCGAACCCACTCAGACAGAGGAGAGATGGCAGTGATCCGTAACGGAGAGCACTTTAGACCACTCTGAAAGATGATGTGAGGCAGAGCATCTCTTTGCCGTATAAAAGTCACGGTAAACAACCAGAGTTTAATATGATTATACCAACACAGACCCGGCTTGATGGACCCATGTGTGGTCTTTCGATATCTCTGAAGCATTGCATGCGCGCTTAAGCGTTCACATAACCCAAAAGCACTAACTGATTTCACATTAAAGTACGTTCAATAGTATAGAAAATGTATATTAACATTTGCAGACGTTACTCAGCTCGGCGACACGATGTGGATCTGAGCTGATTTGCAACCAAGGTTAGCTTGTGTTGTTTGAAGATCAAACCAGTAAACTGCTAATATCGGCATTTAAAATAGTACTGCAAGTTAAAAGGCGCTATCGTGAACAACCTGGCCGTGGTTACTAAAAATGGGGGAATCCGAGTTCCTGGAGTATCGGTTTCGTTTATCAAATACTATTTTGATGATATTATTTCTATAACAAAACAATACGTAAACGAACAAATTGCTATCGTTCCTACACTACCACGAGTGCTAATTGCATGATATGTCTGATTAATTAAGAAACTATTTAGTGGTCTGTTCCCAGATAAGGAACCGCGTAACGGATTTACATACAATTAAAGTCGAGTAAAACTATGTTCACTTTCGTAGCTTGCTTGCTTGCCAAGTCATGGGGGATAGATGCTGTGGCGATTAGTTTACCTAAAAAAGCAAACTGTATTAAAAACGGCAGATTACCAATACTGCGGGCATGCTGTCTGATTTCATTTGAGAATGGCCAGGCTCAAATAATTTATGCTTGACGAATTTGGAATGTGTTTGCTTTGCTTATGGCATAGAGATATGCAGAGGTCACATACTGGTTTCATTCTGTTTTCTGTAAGTATCAGAATAAAGTGTTTTTTCTTTCACTTAATGGTTACTTACAATAAAATTAATGTAAGTTAATAAACAAGTGTACAATCACGGATGAAACTCGTTGGTAGTAAAGGTCTCCAGCAATTGTACATGGAGTATTCAATACTGCCTGCCATCCAAACGTTGCAGCATATAATAATTGTCAACCATTGCTCTGATGTAATCATTTGATATTTGCTCTTGTGAATTATCCTTAAGCATCAAATGAGAATCGTTCATTCCCTTTAGAGTTTAGTCAGCATTTCCTTCAGCAATTTTTGATAATGAACATTGTATGCTGGGAACACCTGTTTTTCGTTGGTATGAAAAATGAATAAGTGAATTCTTCATATAATATTTGCCTATGTTTTGCTTTTGGCTTACTGGCTATCTCTCCTTTGATTTCCATTGACTTATTTACACGTGTCACATGTTTGTTATGTTCAAGTCCTATGATAAATAGATAAATGTTTTCTTCTTGACGGGTTACCTATGTATTGTAATTTCATTGATGAAGAAAATTCGAACGCACGCACGAACAAATAGGCACAGATGTTGTTTTCTTGTGAACATTTTACGTTCATGTCAGAACCTGAAAATATACCGATATATGTTCTATTTAGATAATAATAATAATAATAATAATAATAATGAAGACTTTGTATAGCGCCTAATCTTTAGAAGCTTTAAGCGCTTTACAACATTAGATAACACCTATAAGATAAAAGACATATAATGATATGATTACAAAAACAAACACCATGAAATTAGAAAACATTAAAAAAAACATGCTGAGAATATTTAAGGTAGGAAACATTATTTGGTCTTTAAGTTTGTTCTTGCAGTCGAAATAAGTGCGTTTTGAGAGCCCTCTTGAATGTAATCACTGTGTCATTGTGTCTAAGTTCAGTGGGCCATTCATTCCACGTTGATGGGCCCTGTTATGCAAAAGAACGCTGTCCATATGACTTTGTTTTCATAGTGGGAATAATGAGTATACGATTGTCAGAAGAAGAGCGAAAGTATCTTGCTGGTGTGTACACATGGGTGAGGTCGGATATGTATGTTGGACTAGAGTCCAACAGTGAAATGTAGCACAGAGAACAAATTTTGTGTTTGATTCTCGATCGAATGGATAACCAGTGTAGGGTACAGAGCAGCGGGGAGGTGTGCTCTGATTGTAGTACTCTAAGTATGATCCGAGCAGCTGTGTTTTGAACTTTTTGAAGTTTCTGGAGCAGATATTGGGATGAACGAGACAGAATTGAGTTACAATAGTACAGTCTTGAAAGTGCTAATGACTACACAAGTGTTTTAGTGGCATCAACTGAAAGATATTTGCGAATTGAGCTGATGCGTCTCAGTTCAAGATAGGCAGCCTTGCATATGTTCATGACATGTTGGTGCAATGTGAGAGTACTGTCCAGACTAACACCTAGGTTTCTTACTGATTGTGTGAATTTATTGTTGGTGCTGCTGATATTTATTGTTAGAGGTAAAGGATGTGAATGAGAAAGTCTTTATGTTGTGATCAGAATGGCCTCAGTTTTATCATCATTCATCTGCAGCATGTTACATGTCATCCATGATTTCACATCAAAAATGCACCTCTCTACACCTTGGATGGTAGCATCAACTTCAGTTGGGTGGCTAGATTTGTATATTTGGGTGTCATCAGCGTACAATTGGTGAGACACTGGATGATGATCTATGACACTTGAGAGCGACTGAGTGTACAGAATGAAGAGAACAGGTCCAAGAACATAACAACATAGATCAACTGGGCTGCAGTGTATTCTATTTGCAGATACAATGTGTGTCCTATTGACCAAGTATGACTTGAACCACAGAAAGGCTGTTTCATGAATGCCAAATACATGCTGGAGACGGTGAAGTAATATATCATGGTTTATTGTGTCAAATGCTGCAGACAAATCAAGGAGGGCGAGGACTGTCATCTTTCCGCTATCGAAGGCAGAGAGAATGTCATTAACTAAGATCAACTGTCGTTTCTACCAATAAGTAACTCGTTTGGGATTACAGTCCTTGATATTCTGATGAAAGGCTGTAACTCCCAGTTGTAATCTTATAGGCCCCCAGTACGTATCAAATATTCGTTTTCTGTCCTCTTCCTTGATCTTGTCATTGCATTTAAACTTACATGTGGAGCAGTCTTGAAATATTCATTTCTATATCTTTGGTGTTGCGGTTTTCATTCAAAATATTTTTTTTGCACAACAAAATGCTGCACTTTATCAACATCTCTACTACTAAGCTTTAATCAGCTGATGCGAAAATCTTGTTTTTGTCACTCCCTATACCGCTCGCCAAATATAACAAAATCGGGAAGCCATTGGATAATTTTGCTTTCCACATTTTGTGTTTTCTCTGAATTTATTTTAAAAGTCAGTGAAACAATTAGCTGTTACATCCTCGAAGTCAGAGCTATTCAAATTAATCTTGCTTATTTTGTACCCATCACAATATTGACTTTCACAAACTTGTATCTAAATTTTCACATATTTGATAAACAACTTACATTTGCACACCTATGTTACCTTTCTAAGGTCTTTTGAGCTACTCGGAGGTCGCTTACCAATCAGACATTGGAATGTTGAGTGAATTTGACTTTTTTGTTTGCAGTTTTTGACGACTTTGGCCTGGAGTAATTATGGAACTCTTATAAGGCCATCGGCTTAAATTAATTAGCGCTAAGGACAATATATAAACCTGAGCATACACAGAACTCTAAAGCAATTCTATTTTTATTTTTATAATATTTGCCATATGTGGGTTTTGAATTCAAATAAAGACGCTGTGTGAAGTTGGTAATGTTTTCATAGATTTATTTTTGAACATTTTATCAACAACAATCAGTTCTTTTACGTTTAAACATAAAATATTATTGTTTATCCATCGACTAGATATCAATAAGCAGTACTTGACAATAATTACAAAAAGTATACCGCTGGAAAAAGTGACACATATTATGTCGTTATCAAATCAATCGGCGACTAAATCCAACAATTCCATAACAGGTGCTTGTGAAAGAAGACAACTATTAAAGGGAATTAAATCCATAGGCTGAGGATAATAAAAGTGCCGGTAATTTCCCTTTTAACCATAACACGTAGAACAACATTCCAACGGTAGACAGATGAAAACACGTAATAATATTGCAATCTGCAATTACACTTTTGACACACACACACACACACACACACACACACACATTTCGCAGAATATTAATATCTTTACCTTTCATAGTGTAAGCAGCAGGGAAGTTCTACAGACCAGGTGGCTCAGATAAAAATAAGCCTCCTACGCAAACTTTCTCCGTAGAAGCCTCAGATTGCAGAAATAAAGCCTTCTACGAAAATTAATTTGCGTAAATTCGACCCGGAGTGCAATTTTCAGATACAAAAAAAAACAGCAATTTTTTTTGGGGGGGGTATAGTAAAATTTGTTTGTGATTGCAAATTCCGGCTGCAATTTTATGAGTAAATCTGATCAAGACCGACTCGATACCTACTTCGCGGATCATGAAGATTAATCGTGACAAAACCATGCGGCGTTGCCTGAGCATGACTGAAGAAATTTTTAAATTTATTTATGTCCATGTCGCCATTGCACCAAGTCTGATGAATATTCCTCAGCGTGTGAGTATCAACGCCATTGAACACTGATAAAATATTGCAATTATCTCTAATCACCTTTGGAATTTGCGTATATCGCTGCGTCACGTAAATCACATCGGTGTTCTTATGTCGGCCACGCGAGAATATCCTAGCTGGGTTAGTTTGCTTATCCAGCATCACATCATCGAAAACAACAAGATTATTAACATCACCGTCTAAACTTTCCACCGATGGAGCTGCATTGATATCCGTTATAAATTCTATTGTTCCATCTTCAGTATTATCGCTAAATTCCTTCAGTACCTGATAACATCGCTGATCATCAACAGATGGTGCAATCAAATACAATTTATCCCATTTTAACCATCGCATTATCAAATTCAACAACAACTGCGTCTTTCCAGATCCAGACGGTCCAATGATTATCATTCTTATCGAATTTGGTAATGCCTCGGTGTGTTTTACTTGCTCGCGTTTCTTTGTGGCTGAAAAATCAATTACATTCATGTTATTAGAATATTATGGATTCATATTGTGTTAAGTGTCGCACTCGAACTGCTACGCTAAATCCAATCGAAGTCGTTACACGCAACAACAGGAATGCAATCAAAGGTGAATGTGAAGTTTGCAAGACAATCAAGTTTAGATTTGTAAAAAAAAAGATAGAAGAACCGGAGGAGACATCGCTGCCTCCTTAACAAATCTACCTGGAGCTCCCTGGGCGAAATATCCCGGAGAGAAGCATCTACCAGGATATAATTACTGCGGACCTGGTACAAGGCTAGATATGAGACTCAACGATAATGATCAACCAAATCCTGGCGAGGATCCAGTAAACGCTATCGATAACGCATGCTATTATCACGATCTTGCATATCGTAGCGGAGATTTAGAACAACGACATCTCGCTGATATTAAATTAATTCACGCAATAGACGCAATTCCTGATAAAAATTTCAAAGAGAAATTGGCAACTTGGTTAATAAAAGGAGCAATGAAAGGTAAATTAGTACTAGGTGCTGGTAATTTATAATGGAGCAAATATATTATTCTCCGCGAGGATTTTGGCGAGGAAAATCAGCAATTGCTAAACTTGCTAAGGCAGCAAAAGTAAAACAATCCACCGCTGAATCGTGGCTATCGAGGCAGGCGGTCTGGCAAATTTATCTTCCTCCGCCTAAGAAAATATCATATGCGAGTTTCTCTGTCAGCGTCCCTAATGAAGTCCATCAGGCTGATCTTATGTTTCTTCCTCACGATACCGTTGACGGAGTTATATACAAATATGTTCTGACGATTGTTGATATTGCCAGCAGATACAAAGAAGCAGAACCATTATCAAATAAAACAGCAACGGAAATTTCAAAGGCATTTGAGAAAATTTATTCACGATCTCCATTAACATGGCCGAGTCTTCTTCAAATTGATCCAGGACGAGAATTTCTTGGTGCGGTTACTGCGTTAATGAAAAAGAATAATGTTAAAATCCGACGCGGTGTAGTTGGTGTTCATCGTAGTCAGGCTATCGTTGAAAGATTTAACAAAACACTAGCGGAAAGATTATTCGGATATCAGTACGCGAGAGAATTTATTCAGGATAAACGATCTCACGATTGGGTAACAAGATTACCTCACGTGATTAACGCACTAAATAACGAAGTAACACGAACAATACCAATGAAACCCGCAATTGCAATTACAAAAACAAAAATACCACTAAAGCGAGATTCTACTATTCCACCTGTGCTAGGTAGCGTCATAGTCAGATATTTATATAAGGAAGGAGAAGCCGAGGGTGGCAGAAAAAGAGCAACCGATCCAACCTGGAGCGTTACAACACATAAAATATCAGCCGTAACAAGATCATCAGGAAGACCAGCAATTTATTTCTTGGATTCGTTAGCACCACAACGAGGATTTACCAAGGAGGAATTACAAATAATACCAAGGGATACTCAATTACCACCAGCTTCACTTATGTGAAATTTAATTCTACCTAACTGAGATAATTTTCTTACTCGAGAAACTGCTAGATAAACTAAATTTGACCAGGAAATTCTATCATCGACGATCCAAACTTGGCCATCTACTGTTAATCCCTGTGACGAGTATATCGTTGCTGCGTATCCGAGTTTCCATGGTGATCTTTCCGCGTTTATTGCATCATTGACAAGATTAATATCAACGAAAATAATATCATTCAAAACCATCATTTTTTCTTCTCCGCATGGCAAAGTAACATTAATGTTTTGTTTTCTGGTATCAGCTGGCCTGTAGCACAATGGTACCTGTAATATTGGAAATTTCTCACAATGAAGTTTGAATAACATTTCCTGAATAGCATCGCGAATAATTTTTCTGCTAGCAACAATCAAATGATCAGGACGCCACAAATTTAGAAAATTATCCATCGAAGTCTCGTCAATTATTTTTCTCATCACATCACATTGAAACTTATTGGGTTGCAACCGAATTATTTTTTTAAACTCAGTTAGTAAATTATCATTGGATCTATAATCAGCGTCAATTTCTTCATAATAATCCACAAAGTTTCTAAGCCACCCGTGAGGAGATTCACCATCAATAGGATCAGGTTGGCCATGATCGCCGCACATTATTACTGCGGTGTTTTTTTCTTCCAGCCAACCCAGGATTGATTTTAACAAAACTAAATTTACTGTACAAATTTCATCAAATATTATAATCTTGTTGATATATTTGTTTCCCATTCGAGCTGAATCCCACAATCCACCACTGTACTTGAAATAACTATGATAGGTGCAAGAATTAACGCCACGTTGTCTTATTTCTCGCGCTAGTCTGTGAGTTGGAGTCAACACAACCATATCAGAATTTGAAAATAAGTTTATTGCTCTTGTTGTTTTACCACTACCACCAGGACCATTCAGATAAACAAATTTGTTTCGTGAAATCGGATCGAACGCGGATGCTGCTGTTGATACTTCATCGCATTTATCTTTATGAAACTTATCGCAATCTTCAACATCCGCGTCCTCACAGTAATCTAGAATATCTTCGTTTTTTATTCTCCAAGTTCCCCAGGAACCATCGGTGATTAAATTTTCCAACCTACACTGGAATTTCTTATCGATATAAAACGAATCCGTTGCAACCCTTACCGCGATATCAGAAAATTTATTTATCATTGACAACAAATTTATACTGACGTAAGCGAGCATTGACGACCTTAAATGCGTATACTGCGCTGACTCTCCATCGAGATAACTAATCACGGTACCTAACTTCGTTCCATCAATAATAATATTTTCTCTGTTGCAAAATATTCCACGCGACACTGTATCGGCAATAATAAAATCCATCTCGGCATCATTGATAAATAATCTAGCGTGGCGATGTTTATGATCAACTGATCCTCCTTGAGTAAATTTACCAATTATTTTTCTTCCGATATCTTTCGCATTTTCACAATCCGTGGGTAACCACACTTCAGTTTGTTTCCTATACGATATAATTGCCTCACTTACCGTCAATGATATTAACATCGACGAATCCAACATAAATCTCAACAGCACCGTAGGGACCCATCTGCGTTGAGATAAATGTCGACCAAACCAAATATAACAAATTTTATGCAAATTTTCAGCAAACTCAAACGAAGTAACATGAGCGAATCCTGTCATGACAAAATCAGGTAACGGTCCGTTAATTGCAACTCTCGTCATCTCGCTGGTAGGATGGCCAAATTTAGCAAAGTAATCTGCACAATCGCCGTATCCAAGGAAACTTCCAGGATAGCACGCGCTCATGTCAACGGAAATCATATCTTCGAAATAATATTTGGTGTTCCACAATCCTCCGTGGCCGTATTCGATACAGCTAAGTTGAATATCATTAAGAAATTCATTCCTCGTAGGTTTCCACGAGTTTCTTTCTCTAGCAGCGTGAGCAGCAACAGACGGAACGGTAAAACAATTCGTTAATAACTGATCTGGATTTGACGAATATTTCTCCGCGATATTTTTCATTGATTCGTGTAATATTTCATCACGGTAAATATCTCCGCGTGGCAAAATAAATTGATCGTATTTTTCTTCGCTAGAAAATAACCAGACCGATATTGGATCAGACGCGGCTAATAGTTTGATAAACCTAAACATGGCATCGGAATTATCTTTTCCAGATTCCACAGGATAAAATTTAACAACACGATCTCGTGGAAATATCATTACCGACTGCGACCACGCATGTGAATTATGATCAACAATTTCGATTGGTGTTCCTCGGGAACTATACGGCGATGAATATAATATTTCACCCGATAGTGTTTTTACTGTGATAGGAAATTTAAGTTTTTTACTCAACGCAGCAACATCGTCAATCGATGCACCATCAACAATTGTCTTTGCCCACGTGTTAATTTTATCCAATCTCAATTGAGTTAGACCAGATCCGCGACGAGCATTTTTCATGTGTTCGATAACTCGCTCAGCCACGCAGTTTATTTTCGGAGATTCTTTCATCGCAGGTAGATTTTTCATATCCGGATTATTATTCAGCCGATAAATTCCATAAACAACAGCGCTAGAAGGATACGCCCTAGCATAATAAGGACCATCAATTCCCAATAACAATCCTGGTTTCGAATTCTTATCAAGAACGACATTTTTCTTACCGCCACGTACTGGATCTCGTTTGTCGCGAATAATCCAAGTATCATCGGGCATTTGTGCAATAAATTTTATTCCAAAGATAAATCGCTCTTCCTTGTGTTCAGATTTTATGTGCTCAATTATCTTCTTTGCTCGCTCCAAATTCATCGTAGCATCAACGAAGTTAGTTTTCCACGTCGACCAAACATGAATCGCTCCATCATCGAAAAATTCCTTCTTCGCACGATCTACTTCAGGAATGATATATTCTGCCTCATCAAGATCAAATAAATCCATTATTATATTTTAGACAAATATCTAAATTAATAATGAAACAATGCGCGTGGATAACAGTCGGATCAACAAAATCATGTGACAAATCCTGCAGAGGTGAATATTGCGGTGCTCATATATACGAAATTCGACGAGGTAACAAGGGACCACAGCGATGTTTAGTTTGTCAAGTTGGCATTCGAGGAAAGACACGATTGTGTTTCTCTTGTGGAGGGAAAAAATATCGTGAGTTACGGAGATAATATGAAAAAAGATCCTCGTCAGTGATAAAATGTGAAGAAGATTATATTAATCGTTTCAAAGCAAATTATGATTTAAACAAAGAGAATATCATATATGGAAATGAAATCAGCGATTCCCACAATGAAAATCACATGCGAGTATAAATCGCATCCAACCATCGAAGGTTACGAAGCATCTGAGGATGGTAATATTAGACACATCAGAACAAAAAGACAAGTTGGTAATGTTAATAATTCGGGATATCTTGCTTTCACTTTCAAAAAATCAGGTTATTTATGTCACAGATTTATATTCGAGTGTTATCACGGACTCATTAAGAATAATTTGGTTATTGACCATATCGACGGAAAAAAACTTAATAATAAAATCTTGAATCTTCGCGCGGTAACTCCGAGTGAAAATTCAAGATTTAATAATATAAGTGGCGTATATCGACCAGCTAAGGCGGTTAAATCGGTAAATCAAAAAACTGGTGAAGAACTTGTATTTGAGTCGATGACTGCAGCTGCGAAATATTATAAAATTGGTTCAGCATCGGTGTGGCGAGTAGCAGAAGGAATTCAACATGCGACTTTTTCTTATAGGTCGAATTCGTGGATCAAGTTTTCCTACACTCGAATAATATTAAATTCGGAGAGTGACGAAGAATAATTAAATACTACAAAATTAATATAATGGACGAAGAAACAATAAACGACATCATTGAAGCGATTGATGATCTGAAGAAAAAGATAGATCTTCCATCGGAGTTAGACACAAATAAAATTCGATCTGAATTCGAGACAATTGTTCAGGGAAAACTTGAATACAAATATACGCTGCCGTCCGAATATAAATTAATAAAGAAAATCCAAATTGCGATATATCAATCACTTGCAACAATCAGCGATGATCGCATCGAGGATTTTGTTAAATTATCGATGTTGGTAGAAAACGCTAGATTGATTTTATCAGACGCGTATGAATCACGAAAAATTACAAGTTCGCGTGTCAGGCAGTTGAAAAGACTTGTCGATGAAAGTAAAATTAGGGAATCATCCAATTCCTGAATAATTTCTGCAAAACAAAAAAAAAGATTAATTTTGAACATTCCCCTGGTTTTTATTTATTTTTTTCGCCCATTTTTCCCTGGGATACAGATTTGAAAATCTCACTCACGATTTCACCAAAAGATTGATACTCACAGTTTCCCCGCGTATATCAAGTAAATTTCCTTTCTGATCCGTTAGTTTGAAATTTATTCTTGACAAAAATCGATTATGACATCGCAGGTAAAACGGATTCATTGGTTCCTTGATTATCAAATAACCAGGAGATGCGATAGGTGAAAATGAATACAATATAAAACCCTGATGGGCTTGATTTGACTCTGACGCATCAACATTGTAACTACCCTCGACAACATCCGCGTGAAGATAAATCGCGATAACTTCCGTTATATTAACGATACCCGGCGAGATATGCCGTCCGCCACCAGTCGGATCATTATTGTGTTTGAGAATCAATTCCGATTGTATTTTTTTAGTCCATGCGGCATGTAATTTCGGAAATAAATCATCAATGGTATCAGTGACGGATTTTCTCATCGCATCAAAATCAGAATTGGGGAATTTGAAATTTGGCAGTGTTTCCTCGGTTAATTCAAATACTCTCATGAATTTTTGTTTTTCTCCTGAGTTTTTGATCAACTCGAATTTGCTAATAGGAAGAACATACTCGGCAATTGATATATCGTCGACTATCGCCCGAATAAACATATCATGATAATATTCAATATCATTCGCAAGTTGATTTAAAATTTTCACGTGCTTTATAATTTCGCTACATGAACCAGATTTATTTAGGATGCATTCATGAAATGATCCTCGCAATAAATTTAATTGTAATTCGTGTTCTTGAATAAACTCGTCGAGGGTTCTTCTTACCAAGATACCGTCTATGGGGGCTATTATCCTGTTAATGTGGGTAGCGTAGAAGATTTTCACATCTGGGGGGATTTTAGGAAGAGGCAGCCATGAGAGAATTCTTTCGTTAATAAAAGTGAAAGCGAACATTACTAGGTTAAATTTGTGGTTATTCATGAGATTGATGGCGCTGTGGATCAGAGGCTTGTGTTTGATATCTCCATACCATCCTTCGTTGGTGGTAAAATCCGATTTTTTTGGTTCCGGTAGTTCTGGAAGGGTTTCATCATACCAACCTGGAATAATAACATCCGATTTTTTTGGTTCTACCAGAGGTGCGACCTCGGGCCAACCTAATATATTTCTAATCGATGATTGGTAAATATCTACCACGTACGGTGATTTCACTTCTATCATTGACGATAGTGTTGGATCATGTGAAGATATCTTTATTCCCGGAGTAGCATCGCCGGTTATATTTGATATTCTAGTGATAAACTCATTATTCAGCTGATCAATTTCATAACTACCGGTTGGTATACCAACGACGATCCAATCAGGTGTTTCATCGGGTTTATTTTTATTTGCAAAAACAAGTGAATTATTTGACATCAAATTACCGAATGATTTTGATCTAACATTAGGCCAGCTATTGTAGACGCGCAATTGTGTTAATGCAATTTCGTTGACGCTGATTGGTGTTGAAAAATTAATGCTAAATTCTGGTTTCGTTGAACTTAACGATATTAACGTTGTTGTCGGCGGCGTCGTGTTTGTCACGATCTGGGCTAACTCGGACATTATTAATATTCATTTGTTCAATCTCCGAGTAGATACTGATAATCGAAGAAAATTCTAGATCGGATATAATACCGTCATTAAGACTCTCCGAAAGTAACGATGATAATTTCGAGTATGCGTCATTGATTTTAGTTAGTTTACTTTTGTACGAAGATAGTTTCTCACTTGTGCACGAGGATATTTTTTTTGCGATAATATTTAAAACACCGGCAATTGTTGTTGTTGACGAGATTATTATTGTTGCTACGATTGGCGCTATCATTGTTACCGCGGATAGAATTATTCCTGCACCAGCGACCACAGCAGATACCGCGTAAACAGCAACATCAATGGTAACTAATCTACGCTGATATTTCTTTATTTTTATCTGATAATCGTCGAGGAGTTTTTTTAGCGAATCCTGCCATGATCGCGCCTGATTGTATCGGTAATCAGATGCGGTCATTTATTAATCTACGATAACAATTACGGGATTACCATGTTTATCCTGGAATACCAACTGTTCCCAATCCCGATAAATATTCGAAAATTACAAAATAATCCACCGGTCCTGTGGTGGTTCTATCTGGCGGTTCTAGATGGCATGATGTACCGACATCTTTTTCTAGCGAAATAATAAAAAATCCAGGATGGAATTCATGAATTCTACTGCCACGTTCCATTATCACGCTGAATTTTATCTTGGAAATAACATATACTCGATATATGCCGGTAATTGGCACGGTGAAATAAAATCCGATACTACCGTTTTCAGGGTCCCAATCATAATTGTATGTCTTAAACACAAATGGCACATTGCAGACAATATTTTTTGTTTCTACTTCCGCTGGTATCGAAATTCGCGATAATATTCCAAGGTTCAATGACGATATTTTTGTGTTGATATTGTTAATTTTTGTGGTTGTTTCGATAATTTCCCTACCTAATTGTTTTACGTCAGTGGCGTGACCAGTTTTATCGGCGGATTGGTCAATCTTTGCTGTTGCAGCAAGAAGTTTCGTGTTTAAATCTCGAATTTCTCCGTCGTACGTTGATATATCTAACTTTTGACGCGCCAATTCACGTATCACGTTAATTTCATCGTTGATGGATTTTATTTTCTCATTTATTTGTCCTTGCATCACGTTAATCCCCTTGGTAAATTCAGGAACAACAACATCGCCGAGTTTAATAATTTCCTCGTTGATTTTTTTGCTGAGATCGTCGATTGATGGTTTCTCACCCATCGCGGTATTTATTTTGGTAATATCGGCGAGAATTTCAGTGATATCCTTGTTGATTTTTCTTATTCTCTCGCTGAGATCGTCATGTGATGCTTGATCGGCTTTTTTCTTTGCTAGTTCATTTGTGGCGGAGGAAGTATCGCTGGATGTTTTTATGTCCTCGTCAAATTTTTTGCTAAATTTAGCTAAGGCATCGTCAAGATTTTTAAAGTCGTTATTTAGCCTGTTAAGTCTTTTTGTCATTCTGTCCTGAAGATCGTCGTGTAATGCTTTATCGGCCTTCAGGGGTAACTTCGCTATAATATCGGCGATATCAGCAATAGATTTTAATACCATCTCCGATTGGCGAGTAAACTGACTAATGTGATCGCGGTATTCGTCTCGCTTGATTATATCAGTTATTTTGATATTGCTAGTTTGTAATCGCCCTTCGGTATTTTGAAAAACAGCAACTTCACCAGGATCAACTTCTGATAGTGATAGAAGATTGTTAATATCGCTCTTAGTTGCAAACTTTGATGTATCGATGTCGACTGCTCCCTTTTTTTCTTTTCTGAAGAGAGATCTACCGTAAATGTCAACCATGATATTTATCTACGGTATATTCAAATAAAATTTTGCGATAAGGATTGGATGATTTTGAAATTGCATCAAGGACATTAATTGACTCCGGGCCGCATATTGGTGGATCCGCTAATGTTTGTGTTGGAAGCGTTGAATACCAAACCGGAAGTCTTAGTTTTGACACGTATTTGATAAATTCATTTGGCGGTGCTAATCCATACGAATCGAAGTAAATAACTTCGCGAGGATTAATCGCGTAAGCAACCCAGTGAGTGCCAGGACCGGTATTATCATCGAGATTTATTATTCCTGTCTCGGTGAGATTTGGTTTATCTGGTAGTTGATCTCGCATAAATACGCCTCTGAAAAATTTTATTTTCTTTTTTTTTGCTTCACTGATTAAATCTAAATTTGAGGCTGGTAGGCTCGACTTAACCCGGATCCGTACGGGGGTCGTCTTAGGTAAAGGCCGGATCCTTGTCGTTGCTGCATCATTTTTGCAAGAAGGAGGGGGGCAAGAAGAGGAGGGAATATCCCTCCCTTTTTTTTACGATATCTTCCTCCGACGACTTTTTTTCCTAATACGGAACCTATCCCACCAAGTGCACCTAATCCTACTGCCTTTGCAATCGCGGGAGCCGCCGCAGCTATCAATCCCGGAATAGCGGCAAATAAAGGAAAAATACCACCTACTTTGATCATATCTCTGATTGCTCCTATTGAGAGATTCAGGCGAATACCAGTATTTGCTGATTTGGCTCTGTTAAAATGTCCATGTTGATTTTTAGTTAGCGATAGTTTGTTAGGTCCACCGTGAAGTTGATTATTTTTCAAGGTTAAACTTAAACCTCGTCGCGCTGTTGTTGCCGATTGAAGCTTTTTCACCTGACCGGGGGTCAGAGTTACGCTGACGTGATCGTATGGCATATTAATAATCACTTAATCTAAATTTGGAATTTATTACATGTTTTCTACGGGTGCATCGATTACTCTCATTCTACCGCTGATGCCTTCCAGGATCATTGTTCTATCGCTGAGAATAACTGCAATTGCTCTTGCATTATTTCCCCTTGTGTTAATTCTGGCCTTAAAATGAATATCGACAACCGACTGCTTTACCAAATCGAGATGTTCCAAGGAAAAATAATAGATGGGATAAAGATTATTAAAATCCAGCTGTGATATTTGCAATCCAGTATCAATATTTTGATCGCGACCCATAAAACTTAGTAATCGATGATACGCGCGTGCCGTCGAATTGTTCTCAAAATCGATGGCTATTTCCTCGGATGGCTCCTGTTGGCCATTTATTCTCAATGATACGTTTGTCGCCTCGAATCGATCGAATATCATATGGCTATGCAGTTGATCATTTCTATCCGCAGATTGAAGGGCAACAAAGATGTGTCTAGGTGCGGAAGAGCCCTGCTGTGAAGCAATTCGCCAAGTAAATGTTCCGTTAATATTAACATCGTAGGAGTCGGTCATAGTTGTCAGCCAGGACATAACGGATTTTCCACCTTGATTCATAAATGATAATAATTTTTCTTCAATGATCATCGATGGAATTATTGCTGGCATCCACAAGGTAATTTTTTCAAGGACAACTTTACCAGCATCACCAGGATCTCGCCAAATGGCTCTATCATCATTGACATCTCGAACAAAAATTATCGTATGCTTCGCTCCGTAAATAACTTTTCTAAAATGTCTGCAAAATCCAAAAATGTGAGATAATGGAATTGCACAGGAGAATCTTCGTTCAGCTCCCTTCAACATATTTTTTCTTATGGCAAATCCAAGATTGTAATTGGCATTGGGGGAAATCATCACTGAACGAATATCAGCGGCGGCGCCAGCAACGGTTACCGGTCTACCGATATCATATGGAGAATGTTCAGGTTCATTGGAATTATCCTTGGCAAACATCATACTAGGACCGGCTGACCTGGTAAAATCATCCGAGTATCTCGCTAGACCTATTATCGTCGTTGCTATATCAACGTTGTTCGTAATTGATTCAATCTCTTTTCCATCAATCATGTAAGTGGCATTCTTGAATAATGCCATGATACCATTATTGACAAACCCAACACCAAAATTTGCATCGTAGTTGGTATCATCAGCTGCCTTTACAATTCTCCCAACAAATTCGATATACGCCTCAGATGGAAGAAAATATCTTGTTGTATCGTGGACTTGTATTTCCTTTCGATTTCTTGAATCCGGCTCAACTACATCGTACGAGAAATACTGAAAATCTCGCACTGATGTATCCCTACCTACTGGTTCATCCATGTCAAATACTTCATTTGACACTTGTGCGAACATTTATTATTAATAATATCGTCTAAAACGAAGACCATCACCTGAAACAAAACTTGTATTTGCTAGATTTGTCCTAGCAACATCCTGCGCTAGATTTGTATTAGCAACTTCCTGCGCTAGATTTGTTATAGCAGCTTCCTGTGCCAGATCATTTATTTTTTTATTTGCTGCGTCATTTATGGCCTTACTGACTTCGGGTGGCATTTCGCTGGTAATGGGTAATTTGACGGGTTGCTTTTTACGTACTAAACTTAATATTTTATTTTTTATGGCATTGAAGCCTTTACTAGCCAAATTACCGATACCAGAAACAGCAGTCTCACCAATCTTTCCTATTGCTTTCAATCCTAGCTGTTTTACCATTGGTCCAATTTTAGGTATTACTCGCGTGACAAGACTTCCAATGATATCGCCGAATCCATTGCCGTGAATATATTTGTACACTGGCAATCGAGAGTTTACTATGCGGACCTGATTAGGTCTGCGTTGATGTTTATGAACAATCATATTATTTCAATTGTGTTGATTTAATCGATGAGTTCATCGACAAACTCCTTGTAAATGTGAGAATCGATGATACCACCACGGAATAATCGCTGACAAATATCTGATGCTTCGTTGACTATCTCACGGGAGTTATTTCCAGCTCGCTTTCCTCCGATTAATACTTCAAGGCGAGATACATCGTTGACAACACTATCGGGACAAACTGAATATCCGCTTCCTGTTTTTTTTGTTTCTGGAGATTCCAATGGCGTTACGTAGAATACTTCATCTGACGGCGATGAAGATTTCTTCTCCTCTGCTGATCCTGGTGATGTCCCCGACGACGTCGGTGGTGAATATTGTTCTAGTGGAGGTGAAGGGGTACCGCCCCTAAGTGTTGCACCCTCCCCGGGGTGAATTCCCCATCTTAATGGTTTTTCAGTGGGACCCCTGTAGTTTGACGCTGTTGGTTCCAGAGGTGCGGGTCGCAAAGAGGAGCGCTCTGTAGGAGGACCTCTTGGATAGAATGTAGGAGAGAAAAGAGGATGGTCAGGATCAAAGGAGAATGATTCAGAACTTTCATCTTTGGGTGACGAACTTTTACTTTTAGGTGGTGAGCCCTTATCTTTGGGTGACGAACTTTTACTTTTAGGTGGCGAAATTGCCTTTTTCGCACTCGCAAATCTGTATTTAATAACATCTGATGAAAATTTTGTAAAATTTTCATCGCTGTATGTTATTGGTTTTCCTATACCACCAAAATATATTATTGCTAGCCAATCAATTTCGTCAAGTTTATCAACATCAATATCTTTTCGTAAAAGTAATCTTTTATTTTCCGAAGAATTATCCGCAGCCATCTGAACTCTTGAATCATAGTTGCGAGTTAAATGCAACATGTTTTCATCCAAATAATTTCCAGCAGGTATTCTAGGATTAATTTTAAACGAACCATTAGTCGGTGATGATTCATATTCGTGAACAATTATTGGTTCATCAATCTGATCTTTTTTCATTTTCGATTTTCTTTCTTTTTTCTGAGGCGAAGTTCTCTCTTTTGGTCTGGCTCCTAATTCCTCTGGTTGAAATATTGGCTCCTGTGGTTGAATATCTTCCTGTGGTGCTGCTTTTCTTCCTCGTTTTTTAGGTTTTGGTTCCTCTTGCTGAATATCTTCCTGTGATTGAATATCTTCCTGTGGTGTTTCTTTTCTCCCTCGTTTTTTAGTTTTTTCCTTCTTCTCCTGTTGTTTTCTTTCTTTCTCCAGTTGTTTTCTTTCTTTCTCCAGTTGTTTTCTTTCTTCCTTCTGCTCCTTATTATATTTTTGTGTTGCTCTTGCTGCAGCTACATATCTTACGTAAAACCTATCTTCTATCTTTTTTATTGTTGTTGTTTCTGTGTAAATTTTGTATAGTAAATCGTACCAAACTTCACGAGTTCCATATCTTTTTTTTCCTATTTCAGTCAAAAATTCCCTTCGATCCTCGAACATATTTTCCACAAGTTGAGCAAAATGATCTATATTAGGATACATTTCATAAAGTGGCCGTGATATTATATCCCATCCCTCATCGGTGAAATTTTCTCTTAAATTATCAATATTATATTTTCCTTTTATCATCATAGGTTTTCCTACTACAGGTTTTCCATCTTCAGGTTTTCCTCCAGCAGCAATTGCAAGTTGTTGTGCTGCTGCTGCTATTGCTAATCGCTCTGGTAATGTTCGTGATTGATCCTCAATACTTCTCAACGCGCGAAAAATTCCACTTTTTCTGGTATCTGGATCTTTTTCGTCACCATATACAACCTGTTCAATTGTTCCGGTCACTGGCTTCAACCATTTTGCCGAAGTTTCTGAAATTCCATGTTGCATATCTTCGTAACCACGAATATTTCTCTTAAATAATCGTTTTGTCGGAATTAGCTTCTTTAATGCCGCTAATTGCTCTCGCGCTAATCTGGCAGAATGAGGTTCTCCAACTGTACTAGCTTTCGGACTCATCTTATTTTCAACGATATTGTTTTATTGTAAGATAAAATTAGTATCACTAGTCCTTCCTTGCAATCACACACAAATTTTACTATACCCCCCCCAAAAAAAATTGCTGTTTTTTTTGTATCTGAAAATTGCACTCCGGGTCGAATTTACGCAAATTAATTTTCGTAGAAGGCTTTATTTCTGCAATCTGAGGCTTCTACGGAGAAAGTTTGCGTAGGAGGCTTATTTTTATCTGAGCCACCTGGTCTGTAGAACTTCCCTGCTGCTTAGTGTATCAGGACCGCTCTGGTGGCCTAGTGATTATGGCGTCCATCTCGGATGCGGGAGATCGCAGGTTCGAACCCTGGCCGAGTCACACAAATTACTTACGAAAAACAGTACTAACAGCTGCCTCGCTTGGCGCTCAACAGTAATATGCTAGTGTTACGACTGGTCGGCCTGGTGTCAGGATAATGTGATTGGGTGGGACATCATGCTACCTGTCTGCAGCATGATGCCCCAGTGCTAGATAACACTAAAAACTGTCACACTACAGATATCGTAGCGATATGACTAAACATATTTTAAATCTACGCTAAAATCCATATTACACTCACACACATAGTGTGCCATGTTTTGATTTTTGTTTAGATATATTTGAAAGGGTCATTCTTCTTTAATTGGTGTATGCAGGACCGTTTTACATTTTTTGGACCTTTTTCCCCAACTTGACACCATATAGCCATTGTTGTGCTGATATGTCGTAAAACCACACACACACACACACACACACACACAAACACACTGAGCAAAGACCCATTCCTTGTGACACGCCTTTGTGTGAAGCTTTTACAATTTATACATATCCACACCTAGGGAATCAATTGCTACATTCAATATGACAGTTCCTAAATCAAGTAGTGTCACACCTTGACTATTACAGTTTACAATAGACCTGTCTGTGTGCTTGTGCACGAGGGGAGTTAGTAACAACTGCAAACAAATACATGTTATTAAAAATAACATTTAATCTACAGCAAAAGTATGCACAAATTTGTTTAATACATCAATTACATCAAACCAGCAAAATTCACGATGAATTAAAACGGAAACTTGTCAGAGTTCTATATCTATAAAAGTTTATCTACAATTCTAGTCATCACACACACACACACACACACACACACACACACACACACAAGGAATAAAACCAGTATATACCGGACAGTCTCATAATAATTGTCTACACAGGACAGATGTATGTTCTCACACAACAATACTGGCCCACACAGGAAGAAATTGTGCTAGCCAACACAAGGTTCAATATGTGCCCACACACACACACACACACACACACACACAGGGAACAATGACATGCTCACAAAGGACTGGATTATGTCTGTCCACACAGGGTAGACATCTGCATCCACACAGAAAATGAACACTTGTTCACACAAGACTGAATAATATCTCTTACTTGCTTGTCCATTTCAGTATGGTGTAATTCAACAGTGAGGTCGTCTGAGTTTCCACAGGTGACATCCGAGTGCCCTGGTAACCAAGCTCGTTGTTAATCTCTATGTGATTAAAACATTGGTAATACAGTCTATACTTCATCTATCTCAAGCGATTCTGCAGCAAGAATAATTAGTTGCACAATCCAGCCCTTTATATGCAATGTTCATGCTAACCATCGCACATGCAACTCATGCATCACAACATACCACGTATTGTGAACCTAGAACAACGTGTAAAACTAGTTGCAGAGTATTTTCTATAATGAATAAATTAGGCAAAGTATACAAACAGTTTATCAACACAAAATGTAAATCATATGCATGTTTAATGAATATATAGGTTGATAAAATTATTAATAGTTATGATCGTCACTAGTAACTGACAAGTATTAAACATTTCAAACAAACAACAACACTTTGAAGAGCATTAATTAAATCTTATTTGTCTCCATTCACTAGGTTAAAAAAATCACTTCCGTCTCATTTGGCGCCTCTTAAAACCTGGCGCCGTAGGAGATGGCCTCTTTCGCCAGTGTGGTCGGGTTAGCCCTGTTTATGGGATGGTCTGTTTTTCGTCGTCAGATGTATGTCTGTCCGTAACACAGGTGTACCACTCCTAGTAAACTATTTCGAGGATTACCTTGAAACTTGATACACACATTTATCCCATGCTCTAGTTGGTCCAAATGCAGATGGTGCTGCTCGGATATCCAATACGGTCGCCATCTTGAAGATATTGTTATGGCTACTCAGTCTAAACGGTTGGTTAGATCAATGTGGGGTTTTCGCGTAAAGACTTCTTTGATGTGTAGTTGATACTAAAACAATGTCTATTAACGCCAAAGATGACGCCATCTTGAGAATATTCTTACTGCAACCCATTCTACAGAGGTAGTCATGTCTACGTAGTCTAAATGAAGAACTTACATCCAAAATGGCTTCTACAACATAGATCTTAAAAATCTTTGTATTCTTCCTAAGTAGAAAGCCATATCTTGGAAATGGTATCCTCTTCAAATGGATGGATCGATCAACACGTGGTTTTCACCAAAATACATACTTGATTCTAAATCAACATGGTGCCAGTGGTACATTTAATGAGACAACCACGATGACTGTCTTAACATCTTCTTGTCACGACTCCCCTTGAATGAATGACTATTTTGACATGAGGTTTGTACCAAAAGACTTCAAATGATATCTACTTCGTCCTAAATGAAATTGGTGAGAAGCTGACATCGAATATGTCCACTACAGTCGCTAATTTGAAAATCTTGTTCTCTGTGAAGAGTATCATAGTTGTTTTCAAGACTCAGCAGTTAAAAGAAAGAAGTGATGTGATCTTAGATTTCTCTAATTGGAAATTCTATTCGCCCAGTAAAGCGTCAGTCCCTTCAATGAACTCTTCCTGAACTGTTACACCGCATCATCAATTAGTCTTTGTTCTCCAATTCTTTATTGATGTATTTTCTCGGTATTGGTTCTGGTCGCTCTATATTGCAAGTAATCGATCCGTACAAAGTTACTATAATACTTTAACATAAATTTGGCGCATGTGCAAACAGTTTCAGAATATGCATATATTTCCCTGGGATCATCTTTAATGTTTATAGACAATGTCATTTACAAATTTCACTCAGTTTTTTTTTTTATTTTGACCATGAACAATGCACACTGGTGTTCCGATGAATGGAATATCGTTTTCCCTAATGCTTGATGATTCATCTTTCAGTCTCTAAGATGAAGCACTTGTTTTGCACCTCCAAGATCAATGGTTTGGTCTTCCATATATACATAAGCTTGGAGTTTTGTTGTCAATCTCAGCAATCTAGATTAAAGGACCACTCTAAATCACTTGACAAAAACAACAATGTATTGGAAAATGAAATGAAGATAATTAATTTTAAAGCTCAAACATGTATCTACCGATTTTCTGTTTTTGTTTCAAACAGTTTCAAAGTTAGATCCACTTGTTTTTAGCCTTGCATAATGCTAACTTATTTATTTACATATCATCTCTCATTGCCAATGTCAAATTGCTGCCACTTGGTAACACATTTTCCTGAGGCTTTTTTAGGTCATCTCTTGTCGCCTATATAAAGTTACTTCGACTATAATTTCTTTTTATAATATTTGTATAATATTTCTGATAAAGCTTGGTGTTTCACATGACAACATGTACATTGAATAAAGCAGCCGTATCATTTTCGGAAACTACCATTCAGCAAGCGAAATCATGGTGAGTAAAGTTCTACTGAAAAGCAACTGCTACTTTCACTGCTGGTACCATTACTGCTACTAATACCACTACTACTGCTATTACTGCTACTACTCTTGCTACTGCTTCTACTATTTCAAATGCTACTAATATTGCTAATATTATCATTGTATTGTGGCAGTGGTACATGACAATTAGTAGAACTGCTAGATGCGTATTTGCTTTCAACCCAAAAGTGTAAAGTGGTACTGTATATCTCATAGTGACGTGCATTCTACACAGTGGACCGTTTCCACAGGATTTACTTTCATTTAAACATTGTAGAACGTGTTTTCTCCTTGATATTCTAATTGTCCTGGAAAAATCTACAAACCGAGGTACAAGAACAATTCTGAACGATTTGTTCTGTTTTTTATTCTGAAACATTTGATAACTTAAGAGTGTATTCAAATAGCTAATTTTGGCATGATAGTGCTCCCATAAGGTATCTCCTTTGCACATAAATTGCAAACATGTATTACACACTCGTCATTTAATGATCGTAGTTAGTGCCCAATTCTTTAGATGAATATTATTTTAAAAAATCTAATGATCCCAAGAACCATTATACATAAGAAATTTTCAAATTTCTGAATGCAAAGAAGACTCATTGTCTGAGCCCAGCTATGTATTCTAGCATATAAGCTGTATTGATTTGTAAAATAAAGTGTGTGTGATATACAAAACTCACGCACGTAATAATCTGATTCTGAACCTGAGTGCGATTCCCACTTTCGCACTTTCGTAGCCAATTGAAATTGCATTAAGAAAAACGCACATGCCCAATCTACACCGAGAAGGACAATAGTTTAGTTCAGAGCCAGTAATGTCGGGGTTTCGCTGGACCAATCATATGTCCTTTCTAACACGGATTTCGGGTACAAATCTTTAAAAACTGCTCAAAATAATTTCGGAAGTTAATATGTTTAGCGGCTTTAGTCGCGGCCATTATTTTTGAAAGGCTAGACAGACATGCAGCAAATCCAGATAACAGCTTCCAACGCTTACTCTTCGAGCGCCAATGACACGGTAGAATGTTGTTTGTGTGTGTATATATATATATATATATATATATATATATATATATATATATATATATACATATTAAATCGGCAATGACAAATAAAATTGTACTAATACCACTGCTGGTACTACAACGGATATTCTTGTTCTTGATACTGTTGCGTTTGCTTTTACTGCTACTACTAATGCTTGTACAGTTATTGCTTCTGGATTCAACACTACTATATTTGCCTCGTTATGTACCAACTCAGGCATTAGTGGTATTAGAGTTGGTAGGATTAGTAGCTGATATTACTTATTTGAAGATATAGTAATAGTACCAAGATTATACTATATGTGGCCAAAAGGAACAATATATCTATGATTCATATATATGCTAAACAGAGGTACATGTGTCTAGATTTGAAAGGCAATGCCGGCAGAACAGTATAACTAATCAGAATATTCCGAAAGAATTTGAAAAATTACTACCAACACTCAATTCCAACCAACCAACCCCAACCCCAATTAATTATATTAATTACAAAGTATTAAAAATATGTTTGAGTCAAATGGAAAAATATATATCCTGCTTCAAACTAAAATACCAGTCTTACTCCTCGACTACCCCTATCATCAGAAAAATAAAAGGTCGTCACGTATGTAATCCTGATGCTATGTTATAATGAAATTATTGTCTGTATTCAAAAACAACATCCTAAACAACGACGATCATGCTTACGATTATACTGTAGATTCTGTCCTAGTGTTGTTGAAAGCTCGAATACGTATAGTGGTTTAAGTGAAGTGAATCCGATGCAAATTTACTTAAAAATCTGTACCTACATGGCCGACAAAATGATGGTTAAGAACTTAATTCAAGCACTAGGCATTGAATATCATACAATTTGTTTTTGTTTCAGAACAAAGTTGTTGGTTTCTGTTACCTTTTGACCCTATATCAAAAAGGATGTTTAATCCCGACGACTCCAATATCCTCAGACGGATGTATTTTTGAAGACCGCCATTTCCGGCCTGGGGAAGAAATTTCACGTGGAACACATGAGTCATATTGTTTCGGTTCCTTTTGTAGCGAAAACGGACAAGTCATTGCCTGGGATGACTGGAATTGCAATACGGACGTATACACATGGCCCGATATACATCCAACAACCACAACACAGCAGCAACCAGGCTGTTACACTGGCGAAAGATGGATTCAGCCAGGGGAGATAACTTTTGAAGGAAGAAACGGGTCCATTTGTTACTTATTCATCTGTAATCCAGATGGAAGCATGGATTCGTTGGACAACTGGAATTGTTCGCCTTAAATCAGTTATGTCAAAAGACTATCTCATAAGTTTCAATTCCCTCGATAAAAGGAGGTTTATGTTAACACCCACATAAGAAACAAGTGAATTCAATATTCGATTTGTCCTTTTTATTACCAGGTAGTTAAATGAACCTAAATGTTTTTGCACGGGCGTCATTAAATTACCCCCATCTCCCTCTCTCTCTCTCTCTCTCTCTCTCTCTCTTATTAATTTCTGAAGACTTTGTTCTAAGCACACCATCTAAGAAAATATTTAATTTATACACATTTTTGGGTGGGTTGGTGGTATGACATGAAAGGCAATTGTTAATGCTACGCTCATTACCTTTCCTTCTGTCTTGAATTAGCTGATGCATAAAAATCACCGTATATATCATTTCTTCTTTCCTTTCCACTCTTCTTATAACTGGTAATAAGACGATTCCATGTTAGCTTGGCACCCGATGACGACATATTCTGAATCGAATGACCATGCTTCCAGCACTTTTCTTTTTCTTGATTCATTCTAATTGTACATGATCAAACATATCGGATTACCGATAAGGTGAACTGTAATGGTATAAACCCTAGCAAACCTACATTATGGATAGCTTTTTGGTCAGGGGTAGCGAATGACTCGAAGCTGACAGACAACAAGATACCGTGACAAATGTAACGTTTTGGTTTATCGTTTATTAGCTGATTTCAAATGGACAAATAGATTAAATATGCATGTTAACTTGTGCACAGTTTCCATCAGCAAGACCGATGGTGAGTACATTGTATTGTGTGGAATTAGTACTTACTAACTAAACAAATAACTAGCTTACTATCTATCTATCTATCTATCTATCTATCTATCTATCTATCTATCTATCTATATATATATATATATATATATATATATATATATATATATATATATATATATATGCCCTTGTTACTTTCTCCACAACCCTCAGTCACGGAAGAAAGTCAAGCACACAATATAAATTAAATATGCATAACACCTCCTCTCATAAAGAAAAGAAATATTTAAAAAAATAATCTGCCTTTACATATTGATCAGACACATAAACATTACATTGGAAGATGTTTCGTGAATTACACAATATATGCAGAAAATAAAACAATATAATACTTCTATATAAGCGAGAGTGCACCTGCAGTCACATTATCATTTCCACTGATGCGTCTAATGTATTTCTCCAGCATCAAACGCATTCTGAACAATCTGTAATTTTTGTTTTTAATTTTATTAACGTGAGTATTGGGTTTGTGATCAGTGAACACAATAATCTTAGAAAGAGCTAAACTAGCATTTCAAAAGTTGCAAAGCCAATATCGAAACCGAACATTCTTTCTTGATTGTTGAATAATTTCTCTCGTACTTATTTGGTTTTTTATAAAAACTAGCACACTTTTTGATCCATACTATTTTTTTTTCTTCTTAAGCAATACTCCGCCAACCCGTAACATCACTTGCATCAAGAGATATCTGAAATAATTGACTGAATTTTGCAGCTGAAACAGAACTGGCGCACTTTCTTTTAATGATGACTTTTAATTGGTCCAAAGATTCCTGACGCCAGTCAGAGCAATAAAACTTGGATTTTTTAATAAACAAATTTTGACGTAGTCGCGGCAGTGGTTTCCAAGTCATCTCCCTAGATATATAGAATCTATGTTGGGGTTTGGCCCGAGACAAGGAAATCCCAGTCAAAGGGTTATATTATTTGTCCTTACGAGGCTTGCCCAAGTGGGGAGACATATAATGTAACCCCGCGACTGGGATTTCCTTGTCTCGGTCCAAACCCCAACGTAGATTATTTTTCTCACCCAATATTTTCCTTTAAAGTAAAAAGAATTCTTCACTAGTGTTGACTCCAATGTTTACATGCGGCGCACGAATATAAATATGTTAATGAGGGATGTGGTGTCGCCGTTGCGTCCGAAGTACACAATTTATACGAGTGAGCAAAGAAAAATAACAACACTAAACGTCGCATAGTAATGAGGTATTATCACATTTATTATATGGATGTTATATGAAATTGACAATAAATAATTAATATTTATTAAAGGAAACTGCTTCATTTTCTTCAGTTCCAATTTTAGAAAAGTTGTATTGTAAATAATAAAACGATATTGGCTACTCAGCTCTACTGTAGTTATACTTAGTACAAGTTGTAGCGAAGAGTAATATCTTGCTTTAAATTATTCATGTTTAACTAGAGATCTGTTTCACTATCGTATATAACTATTATTTTCTGTGGAGGAGGTGAAACTGTTTGTGACACACTTGTGTTGTCGTTAATATTGGTTGTAAAACTATCCCGGTGTATAAATAGATCCTCCAAAAATTTACTCTAGCGGATAACCATGTGCTAAACTTTCAAGTTCACGGATTCTTTGAACATTTATTTTTCTGTCCTGGAAATATGGCAGGTGCTACAGTGAACTTTGCTTATGGATTAATGTATTGACAGATAAATGATTCCTTCTGGCTGGTAAGTGCATTATTTGTCATTAAATATTGTAGGTATAGTTTTGATTCAACCGGGGCACAATGAAGATGCTTAATAAAATTAGATTAAATCATGTAAATCCGTAAAGAGAGTTGGGAGGCTATGAAGTGTATAGGTCTATAGTCTATATTCATAGATCAGTGTTTTCTGTTATAGTTCACACAGTATTGAGAATTATATCCTATCTGTAGCACAGGCAATTTTCAGGTCAGCGTCATTAAATGTACCTAACGATATATAATTTGTTTCACATTAAGTATTTAAACCTAGTTGGGTAGTTTTAGCTACATTTAATGACACTGACCAGAAAATGTACTGAGCTAGGCCTGCATATGGGATAAAACTGATCATGCTGTGTGGAACGAACTAGCATAATACCAAGAAAGCTCTACATAGTACGCGTTTGTGTCGTTGTCTCTCTCGAAATGTTTTTTCAAGGTGTTTTCTCAAAGATGGATTTAACTTCAGTTACTATGTTTTTGTTATATATCTGTTGATGTTGTTGTTTGATTTTAGTACAACTACGTCAGGCACAGCAGAAGACAACAAGCGTTTCTTGTTTTTAAATTTAGTTCTGAGCGCGCGGACATCTTGACTGAGACGACTGGTCTGAAATGACTAGACTGAGACAGGAAAAGTAAGGTTAGTAAAATAACTAGATTTCTCTGTCGCATAGGTGAGACATCGTTGTAGATGATAACGTCATCGCTGAACGCATTACAGTTATTAAGACCAGATATTAACATGTGCATTAAACGCTGGAACGTTACCGGGGAACCTTTCGTTGCAGTGGACATCACTTTATAGTGATAATAAAGTCCATCTAGAGTTGCGAATGCAAAATTTCCTTTGATCTATCCTTGAGTGACATTTTCCAGAATCATTTAAAGAGGTTAAACTTGGTGATGTATTTTGCATTTTCATTTTTGTCGATGCAATCATCTATTCTTTGCATTGGAAATTAATCCATCAAATTTTGTTGGACTGTTGACTTTTCTATAATTATTATGCATGGAAAATGTATTATCTGATTTCTGCACTACAATACGTTTTGAACTCCAGTTAGTTTCACTTGATTCTATGAAACCAGTAAATATTAATTCATTCCTCAAACATTCCTGCTTGAGAGGAATCATCCTATAAGGACGTTGTCTCAAATGTGAAGAACATATAATCTCAATGTCATTATAGATGTTATTTTTTCGAGTTGGAATATCAGGAAACAAGTGCTGACATTCTCATTATATCTGTTTTAGTTCATTATTTCATTGTGCTTGTAGTTGTAAATGTTTCTGGTCCAGACTGCTCAATATTTCTGAATTTTGAAGATTGGTTAAACCAAAGTCACTACTGTCAGGTTGCATTATACAGTATACATACCCAGCGTATATGTTAGATACAGCAAAATTGATTGAATAATTAACTGGGCTGTATCAACTAAAGTAGTCTTCGAACATATGTAACTTTCAAAATTGTTTATGTTTCCGTCTAAAAGAAGTGTTAATGATATGATTTAAGTCATTTGCATTCTTTTTAATTGGATGAGCATTATGATATTTAGATCTTGAGTTATGGCAAATAAAACAAAAATGTATAACAAGGTTGAAAACTCTTTTCCTGTGTATTTCTGACATAAAAATAATTCAGTTTTGACTAGGTATAATGAAGATTAGTTTATGATACTTTAAAAGCTTTTGCCAACATATATTTAAACTCATAGACACAATCTAGGAGATTAGACATGGAATCATCTTTTCAAATAAAGTTTCTCTCTTAAGAAGTTCACGAGTCCACCGACAATATGTCCAAAAACCAGTTCAAAGGGACTAAAAAGATATGTGTCTTGAACCAATTTCTTAACAGCAAACAAGAGCAAACGAGCATCATCATCCCAATCCTTCAAATCAATATGTTCATCAAAGTTTGATGAAAATTTCCTAAGCCTCATAACTTTCAGGGTGATAAGCAGAATACTTAAACTTTTGGATGCTTGATGTATGCATAACTTGTAGGAAAGTTCCAGACATAAAATGTGACCATTGATCAAACTAGACAAATTTAGAAAGACCAACAAGTGCAAATTAAACTTTATCATTGCTTTAACTATGGTTTTATTTTAATATTTTTCTCAAAGCAATTGCATCAGGACATATTGTACATGTACACATTATGGTCAACAAGTATGGGTAGCCTCCCTTTGTATTAGATAAGGGACCAACGCAGTCAAGCATTGTTCTTCTATATAGTTTCATTAGATGCATGAATATGTTGCATATGAGCCTTAGATATCATCTGTATTATTGATATTCCTACCGTTTGACAAGTGTGACACGATCTACTGTGTTTAGAAACATCACTTATCAGGTGCGACTGACATAAATGATTTTAGATCTTGTGGTAAGCCTTATTGGTTCCTAAATGACTAAGCAATGGAGTTTCATGGGCTAACCTAAGACTTTCCTGTCAATCACTGACCAAATCAAGCACATAATATAAATCACATATACTTAACAATACATAAAGAGTTCGGTGTTATAAGAATCGAATCCTTAGGGCATTATTCTACCAATCAAAATAGAGTTTAAAAATATTGCAAATGACAATTTTAGCTAACATGAAATTGTAGTGGATATTGCGGACAAACAATTTTTTTCACAACTGAATTCTTGCTACAAAATATAATTGTCTAAAGCCAAAATGTTTCTTAAATAAATGTAGTCAAACTGTACTCATTCTGGGTCACTGATAACGAAAACGATGCTTAAAGTGTCGATTGGATCTAGTTTGAAATATAAGATACTGGGTCAGTATGTACGAGCCTTGCCTTAGGAATGACTGACAATATGTGCGTTATAAAGGGGAGGGATCTCACTTTAAACCAGGATTGACTAAAACTCATATTTTACTGGATCTATGAATAAATCTATGACTGGGTTTGGACAGTACTTGCTTTTTAGGCAAAACAATGAATGATGTAATCTGAAGCTAGTATTGCGTCATACATGCTATGAATTGCATCATGTCATTCGTAGACGTCATGAATGATGCCATCATAACTAAGCTTACATCACTCTGCTGAACAAAGAGGCCCATATCAGCTCTCGAAATCACACAATGTCGTGCACTCTTATTTGTCAGTGCTTAATGTTGCAAAGGGACACATTTCTGTTCAGCCAAAGTGAGCAGAGATTCCTCGTACCTGTGTAAACAATGCAAATAACTTCTGCTATGTTTGTGGTGAAGTGAGATTTGCATCACAAAAATGCACTATAAGCGCTATGGTTAAGAAAGCCGACCACCTATATTCTGGCTGCAAAAGTGGCGACAAGGACAAGAGGCGGGCCCTACGTATATGCTGCAGCACTTGTGCAACAATTCGCCAGCGGTTGAACAGGATATGGAAATTTATGTATTTTGCAATGCCAATGATTTGAAGAGAGCCAACAGATCATATCATTAATTGTTACTTGTGCATGGTGAAGTCAGTTGGGAATGGTGTCTTAAGAAAAACTGGATTGAGCATTATCCAAACATTCCAATCTACAGAGAAGGACTGCCGATTCTCGATGCACCAGAATCATTCTCATTTGAGTCAGACGAGGAAGAGGAAGGGGATGAATCTTCTATTCCTGAAATATCAATTTCACATGACCCATATTTTCTCCCATCCTTCTCTGATCCAGAATCATATCACAAGGTGAACTGAATGACCTTATCAGGGATTTGGAAATATCTAAAAGTAAGGCAAAGCTGACGGGCTGCAGACTAAAGCATTGGAATCTCCTGGCATGTAATGTTAGGGTTTCCATGTTCGCGTAACCGTCAAAAGGCTCTTGTCCCATTCGTCTTCATGGAAGGGGATCTTGTAGCCTGTAATACAATAGATGGTGTGATGGCAGCCCTCAACACCATTCATGATCCAGATGAGTGGAGACTGTTTATTGATTCATCAAGATTACTCTTCAATCGTATTTTGCATAACTGCAATGGTTTGCCATCAGTTCCAGTTGGTCATGCAGTCCATATGAAGGAAACCAATGAAACAATAAAACAACTTTCGAGGTGCATAATCTATGACCAACGTCAGTGCCATCTGTGTGGCGATTTGAAGTTTCTTGCTCTCGTGCTTGGTCTGCAGACTGGATAAACGAAGAACTGCTGTTTTCACGCCGAATGGGATAGTCGTGGAAGAGATTCCCACTACATTAAGAGAGACTGGCCACTCAGACAGTCATTTGAGCCTGGTAGGAAGTGTTCATTATCTACCACTTACTGAATCAAGTAAGTTTGTGTTACCACCCTTGCACATAAGCTGGGTCTGATGAAGAACTATGTTAAGCCAGGGACAAATCACAAGCAGCTTTCAAGTAGAAATATTCAAAAGTAAAGTGAAGCTAAAATAAGGAATGTGTCTTTGTTGGTCCTCATATTTATAGACTTTGAGATGATAATTTTGACAGTGCACTGTGTGACAAGGAAAAGACAGCATGGAAAGCCTTCCAATTAGTGACAACAATTTTTTTTCGGAAACAGCAAGACATACAACTACAGGGAGTTGGTTAAGAACCTCCTCAAGGCATGCAAAAACCCTGACTGCAACTTTCACTAAAGATACATAATTTGCACTCTCACCGAGATTTTGTTTTCATCGAACTGCGGAGCAAATGGAGCCCATCAGTGCTTGCAGACTATTGCTGAACAGTGACAAGAGATACTCCATTTAATGAATACAAGGGACAAGCCAAGAAGCGCCGAGCTGACACTTTTTCGTATATTTGATCTAATTTATATTTTGTTTAATTTGTGTTAGATTTGATTTGATCGTTTATGGCTTTAATTTATATTTTATTTTATTTACAAGTCAATGTAATGTAATTCAATTACTAGGAAATTGATATTTTCCAGAAAATTCAATCTGACCTGAGTCTTTCCTTAAATACATGATGATAGAAAAATCGTTTTATTTTTCATAAAGTTCCTGGGCTTGACTGAGGGTCAAGTAAACAACAATTTTCTAGGAGTAAAAGGATTGGTCTTATCAAGGACATACAGGGTCTACGTGATTTTTATATGTAAACATGATCACGTGATCCTCTATTTTGCAATGAGGCATTTCCATAATTGTGAAATATTTAGTTTTAATAGTGATGTTGAAAGAGAGAGAGAGAGAGAGATTATAGTTTCTTGGGCTTTTAAACACTTGATGTCAAGTTGTGTTTTTTCTTTTGTGACTAGTTTTGACTTTTTGGGGTTTTATTTAAATTTTTCGGATTCTAATAGATTAATTCTTTTCTCGGGAAATATTATTGTGCTCATACAAAATTCTTGAACAGAGACATTTATTGAAAATTTTATTTGGATTTCCTAGACCCGAGGATTAATTATTTTTTTTCTACAAGGAACATTAGACTTCAACACAGTACAGGTTACAGCATACGTCATCGCCTTCCATCTTGGATTCTTCGTCCACACTCGAACTTGAAATCATTAGAACATTTTATTGTTAGGACTTCTAAAATATTATTCCTGGATTATTCTTGGATTATTTTTGGATTTGATTCTTAAAACCGTAAGTTCATATTTTTTTCTCAGTTTTACAGTATTTTTCCAGGGAAATAAATTATTATATTTTTAAAATCTTGTTGTTTTCACTGTATCTTATGTTACTGTTTATTCGAGTCTAAGAAACGTAGCATAAGACACTGAACAAAGTATATTTACTTATATATACATAATAGTTTTATTGCCTTTTGTTTCATAGTAAATTTTATTATTTAACCCTTTTGCTGTTTTAAAAAGTGTTACATAAACAGGACAGGTGAAATATGATCATGTAAAGCAAACATAAACACATTAAAGGACCTAGATTTACAATTTATGACTACTTACTCTACTATCTACACATATTTGTGTGATTGAAAAGTCAATAACTATATGTGAAGACAGTTCAAAATGTTTAAATGCCTGTGTCTTCCTGAGTAGGCAGTTCTGAAAAATTGTAATGCCCATGTCTACCTAAGAAGGCAGTTCTGAATCGTTGTAACGAGGAATAGATGTTATTATTATTATTATTCGCCATTTTACAAGCTGCACGTTATGCTCAAACGTAAAACCAGCAAGTAAACAGATGAACTTAATCATGTGAATTTAAAGAAACGCTCTGGATTGTGATTTAGAATCCAATTATCGAATTGTATGATATTTATGTTGAATTTGTATCAATCAAACGCCTTAAGTAAAGGCCCGATTGATGTGTTGTCTATACTAGTAAAGTAACATACTGCACTGATGACAAAATTTTACAACTTTAATACATCATACTACGTTGATGAGAGAAGCCTATATTTATTTTTGTACCATACCGCTTTGATGAACGACATCTATAATTGTAATGTAGCATACTGCACTGATGACGAAAGTCTATAATTTGAATGTACCATACTTCAGAAGTCTATAATTTCAATGTACCATATACTGCTTTGATAACATAAGTATATACTTTGAATGTACCATAATGCATTGATGACAGAAGTCTATACTTGAATGTACAATACTGCCTTTATGACAGAAGTTTATAATTTGAATATGTACCATACTGCATTGATAACAGAAGTCTATAATTTGAATGTATCATACTGCGTTGATAACAGAAGTATATAATTTGAATGTATCATACTGCGTTGATAACAGAAGTCTATAATTTGAATGTATCATGCTGCGTTGATAACAGAAGTATATAATTTGAATGCACCATACAGTATTGCTGACAGAAGTCTATAACTGTAATGAATCATAACGCATTGAGGATACAAGTCTACAATTTTAATGTACCATAATACATTGATAACTTAAGTCTACAATTTGAATGTACCATACTACACAGATAACATAAGTATATAATTTGAATATGTACCATATTGCATTGATAACAGAAGTCTATAATTTGAATATGTACCATACAGCATTGATAACTTAAGTCTATAATTTGAATATGTACCATACTGCATTGATGACAGAAGTCTATAATTTGAATGTACCATACTGCATTGATAACAGAAGTTTATAATTTGAATGTACGATACTGCGTTGATGACAGAAGCCAGTAATTATAATGTACCATGTTGCATATGAAGACAGAAGTCTATAATTTGAATGTACCATACTGCACTGATGACAGAAATGAATAATTTATATGTAACATACTGCCCTGATGACAAAAGTCTATAAATTGAATGCACCATACTGAATTGATGACAGAAGTCTATAATTTAAATGTACCGTGTTGCAGTGATGCCAGAAGCCTATAAATTGAATGTACCATACTGCATTGACAACAGAAGTCTATAATTTGAATTCACTATACTGTACTGATAACATAAGTCTATAATTGTAAAGCAAGACACTGCATTGATGACAAAAGTCTATAATTTCATTATAACATGCTTCATATATTATGAAGTCTGTAATTGTAACATAGCATACTGCATTGATGACATAAGTCTAAACTTGTGATATAGCATACTGCATTGATGACATAAGTCTAAACTTGTAATATAGTATACTGCATTGATGACATAAGTCTAAACTTGTAATATAGCATACTGCATTGATGACATAAGTCTAAACTTGTAATATAGCATACTGCATTGATGACATAAGTCTAAACTTGTAATATAGCATACTGCATTGATGACATAAGTCTAAACTTGTAATATAGCATACTGCATTGATGACATAAGTCTAAACTTGTAATATAGCATACTGCATTGATGACATAAGTCTAAATTTGTAATATAGCATACTGCATTGATGACATAAGTCTAAACTTGTAATATAGCATACTGCATTGATGACATAAGTCTAAACTTGTAATATAGCATACTGCATTGATGACATAAGCCTAAACTTGTAATATAGCATACTGCATTGATGACATAAGTCTAAACTTGTAATATAGCATACTGCATTGATGACATAAGTCTAAATTTGTAATATAGCATACTGCATTGATGACATAAGTCTAAACTTGTAATATAGCATACTGTATTGATGACATAAGTCTAAACTTGTAATATAGCATACTGTATTGATGACATAAGTCTAAACTTGTAATATAGCATACTGCATTGATGACATAAGTCTAAACTTGTAATATAGCATACTGCATTGATGACAGAAGTCTATAATTGTAACATAGCATACTGCATTGATGACATAAGTATATACTTGTAATATAGCATACTGCATTGATGACATAAATCTAAATTTGTAATATAGCATACTGCATTGATGACAGAAGTCTATAATTGTAATGTAGCATACTGCATTTATTTTAGAAGTATATACTTGTAATATAGCATACTGCATTGATGACATAAATCTATGCTTTATGTGGCTTCATGATACCTACTTTTGGAATAAAACGACAACGGTTCATTTCCTCAAAAGTTTTAATAGCATATGAGGCAGCTAAGCACCACTTTTCATTAGGTACGTAAAAGCTAGCTATATATATTATACATCATTAATTTTCTACAATGTTATGTAGCCAACATGCTAAAATTAAAGACACTAATATATTGTGATATACAGTTTTGCTGACGAATTGTAAAGACGCAAGAAGGAAATGCAGGTGATCATGATTATTCTATCTATCTATCTGTGTGTGTGTGTGTGTGTGTGTGTGTGTGCGTGCCAAAAGTGTATCCAATTTAAATTTGAAAGAAAACCAATGAGATCACTATATAATTATTACAAAACAATTACCACTTTAAGCAATTCCAATGAGAAAAATCTAAGCAAAGTCCAATACAATAATAAGATTCGTTACGTAACAAAACGATCGACTCTCTTAATGAAAAAATGCAATGGTTAATGAGTTATATGGGAAAAGGACTGTACTGAGGTGTTTAGTATTGAAGTGTTTGGGAAACTGACTGTAGCAAAGCGCGTTCTACTGAGGTCAATGGAAGATAGACTGTACACATATATTTAGTATTGAGGGCTATTAGAAATGACTGTGCATATATATTTGGTAGTATTTTATGGAATTTACTGTACGCTCGTATTTACTATTGAGGTCTATTAAAATGATTGTTTAAGAACAATTTTTCCGTATGTTCATGTATCTTTTAAATGGACATTTAAATATCAAAGACAAATTAATTTTCTTTCTTTTATTTTCATTTTGCGTGATGGAGGAAGGTTTCATCTTATTGCATCTTTTTTTCTTATAAAATTTTTATACATTTGGGAAATTTTACTTACGCATTTCAGTTGAGTAGATAATTAAAATTATCAATTGAAATAGAAGAAAACGAAAATATGTAAAATTACTTACTTTATTAGCACACACACACACACACACACCTGCATACACTCTCGAGATAATAATTTAATAATTTAAGCCCAAGGACAATGCCAGCTTTGCTTTCAAACTTAACGCATCAGAAACTGGTTAATTCTAAACGGTCAAGTAATCTAAGTGGTTAGAGAGTCCGCATAGGAATCGGAAGGTCGCGGGTTCCAACCCCGTCGAGTCATGCCAAAGACTTACCAAAATGGTACTAACAGTTGCATCGCTAGGCGCTCAGAATTAGGAGGTTAGTGTTAGGACTGGTCTACCTGGTGTCAGGATAATGTGACTGGGTGGGACGTGATGCTACATGTTTGCGGCATGATGCTCTATTGCCAGACATCACTATAAACTTCCACACTGCAAACATCGTAGCGATATGACTGAAACATTGTTGTATATATGTTGAAAGTCCAGTTCCATCATATACACACAGTATTAATTCTGTTATCACATCATTATATGAGGCTGTCATTTGTTTCTGCTAAGAGTCGAAATATTGTATAAATTAACTCTGCTTGCATGAACTTGTACAGCGTATGGCATACCTGATGAAGCTCTCGAATATTTTGTGGAGAAGGGCTATTGAAACACGCGTGCATACAGGGTTATGTCCATTCTTTGAAAAGCGCGTGATATACTCATTCGGGCTACTTAAGTAAACGCTAGTCAATAAATGCGACTCTCACTGGAACGAAACGATGACATTCCAAAAGAAAATATACCGTAACTGTTCGAACTTTTTAGTTATAGTCAAACTTTTAGCAATTTAGGCGGTCCCTCAGAAACGCAAATATTACAATCATAAAAATGACAATCACTGCCATAACCTATACTTGCTAATACGTTTAACATTTATTTCCGATATTAACTAACAGTCGACAAGTTTCAGGACAGCATGAAGCCTACAAGTTGCCAATCAATTTATTAATGGCATGGGAAAGATAGGCTATTAATATAGACACTTCATTGTTTATTTAACAGCATCTGTTGTATTTTTATCGAATAAAACGCACTGCAGCTGTTGTTTTGTCACTGTAATTCAAACCTGCAAATAAAACCATCAATAATATTGCAAATAAACATAAAGACACGAGAAGACTTAAAAAGCACAGAAATGTGTTTTTGAAATATGAACGCCCACCTACATTGCACGAAAACTGATCTTATTGCAAAGTTGAACTGGATGGACGCATGGATGTAGGGCCTGACATTGCCAACCACATTCTTGGTGGGGCATTTAAAATTAAAATTATTATATTCTTGAACTCGCAAAGACATGAAATATAATAATAAATACTTTCCCCATGTAGGCCAAATTTATCAAACAAATCGCCACGGCTATATCCATATTGCTGTAGTCGAAATAGGCTCATCCTGTTTATTACGTCCTTACTCTTCTTAATCTTTATAATAAAGCGAAGGCCTCTTAAATGGCAATTTGATGCAGTAAAATATAATAACTGTCACTAAAAATATACAAAATCCAGAAGAAAAAAGTGTCCAAGGGAAATAAACGAAGAAGGATGAAATGTCAAACGGATTTTAAAAATTGCTCATGAAATTGGACTACTGCTTGTTGATAAAAAAATATCAAATCGCAATGCTTTTTAAGTAAATTTGACTAAATTCAAACTTGTACAACGAATTAAATATGTTAACCACTAATAAGAACATAGCTTTAAAATAGCTCAGACATATCACTTACTAAATTCTAAGTCCTGTTCTTAAACATGGATGCAAACAACTTTTAACGATGACAGGCAACGCAGAGACTAATTAGAAAGTTATGATACGTACAGCATTGGGAGTCATGTATCGACATAACTGATTCAGCACTAATGGATGGTGAACTAATATCCAAATCTTTCAAAGATTGCAAAATCCAGCCTATTGATGGATACAGAGAGTAATTTAAAGTCCAGTCTATTGATGACTACAGAGAGTAATTTAAAGTCCACTGTATTGATGACTACAGATAGTTGTTTAAAGTCTAGTCTATTGATGACTACAGAGAGTAATTTAAAGTCCAGTCTATTGATGGCTACATAAAGTAATTTAAAGTCCCGTCCAGTGAAGGCTGCATAGAGCAATGTAAAGTCCAGTCTAGTGATGGCTACATAGGGTAATTTAAAGTCCAGTCTATTGATGGTTACAGAGAGTAATTTAAAGTCAAGTCTGTTGATGGTTACAGAGAGTAATTTAAAGTCCAGTCTGTTGATGGCTATAGAGAGTAATTTAAAGTCTAGTCTAGTGATGGCTACATAGAGTAATTTAAAGTCCAGTACGTTGATGGCTACATAGAGTATTTTAAAATCCAGAGAGTAATCAGCAGAAGATAGCGTCCTAAATCTATTATACTAATTTAAAGTCCAGTCTGTTTATGGCTACAGAGAGTAATTTAAAGTCCAGTCTATTGATGGCTACAGAGAGTAATCAGGCAAAGAGAGCGTGCTAAATCTATTATACCATGAATCTCAAACTCAAACCAGCCTGAGGGCCGTATGATGGCATTTTCGATGGCACAAAGGACGCACCACCTTTTGCTATCTCTCATGACACCTTGTGACGCCCATCATTTTGCGGGCCACATTATACGGCCTGGCAGGCTACATGCGGCCCACGCGTTTGAGACCGCTGTACTACTCTAACTTCAAATCGAGCGTAGTGATGCCTGCAAGGAAAATTATCCATCTATATCGTACTAACTCAATTAAACTAATTTAGGATATTACTAAGATTAAAGTTCGTCTTTTATTTGTAGCTGAAGTCCCTGCTTGTCTTTAAGACCTTCTAGAACTCGAAAAGAACGAATGATAAAATGTGACTGTAACATATTTATCACAACTCTCCGGGCTTTTGGAAAAATCAGGATTTAAAAAAAAAAATTAAATATTTTTTTTTTAAAAAACGTCTTCGTAGAACTTTGCCATCCAGTGTAGAATTTCCCGAGCTTTGAACGTGTCGATTAGTTCTAGTTTAACAGACGGATATAAGTGCAGGTTTATTCGGGTGTCTATCAAGATTTGCTGTGGAAAAAAGAACAGTGAACTTTCTGCAATAATTTAATATGTTTTGTTGCCTGGGATTTCTCTCTCCTTGTTTAGCTGATTCTTATACAAATTTGCTCTTACTGACACAGAAACGAATGCTGAGAGAATTTATTTACTACCACATAATGATCATACAGGCTGAAGAACTATTTTGTTCAAAGTAATTGATTCATGCAACTGGTAATTCTGATATCGTCATAACGTAACATTAGCTGTCACTTCCTTGATATTGTGCAATTAGATTAAATGCGACTCTTTAAAAAATGAACTGATTAAGTTTTTACAGTTGAACTTACGTACTATCCAATTAAAGACTTATCATTACAATATTTGTATAATGTTTATTTACATGTCATTTTAAACCTTTTGTTTAGTATAAAGCCATTCAATCGAACACTAACAACCACAAAAAGAAAATACTGAGTGCAAGCAGTTTGGGTTTTTATTTTATTAAAAGGTTAGCATTTTCTGGACCTTTTAGCATGTGCTTTGGCATATGTTATATTTGGGTTCCTTCCCGTAACAGGGAAAAGATACAATTACATAACATAATAATGACACTAATACAAACAAATAACATAATAATGATACTAATACAAATAAATAACATAATAATGACACTAATACAAATAAATAACATAATAATGACACTAATACAAATACATAACATAATAATGACACTAATACAAATAAATAACATAATAATGACACTAATACAAATACATAACATAATAATGTCACTAATACAAATAAATAACATAATAATGACACTAATATAAATAAATAACATTAAAATGACTCTATTGCAACTACATAACAGAATAATGACACAAATACAAATAAATAACATAATAATGACACATACAAATGCATAACATAATAATGACTCTAATATAAATACATAACATAATAATGTCACTAACACAAATACATAACATAATAATGACACTAATACAAATAAATAACATAATAATGACACTAATAAAAGGCTTCAATATAATAAGACAACCTTTCGTAGATAGTAGCTAGCATATATTTGATCCATTTACATATATAAAGAGATTAATGGCAATGTGGAAATATAAAATGACTCACTTGAAATTAGAGTGTGCCCCATGAATAAAGAAGCTTTTGTGACTGTCGTTAGGGATATATGAATATGATTCATAACTCTTTATACAGATGCTGGGAAAACTGACCCAGAACATGAAGTCTCTATTATGCAAAACAATATGTTCTTAAAAGTCTCATTTGTAAATAAATTTTAGATTATTAGTTTACAATAAATGGAAAAAGAAGAATTTGAAAGATAAAAAAAACAATAACATTTATGGATTATGTTATTTTTATTGTTCAATCGTTAGATGAATTTGCGCCGAAAAAATATGTAAATGATGCAAGATTCATGGAAACCATAACTAACAAAAGTAGCAAAGATGAATGCAAATATATTAAAGCCGTTATGAAACATTTTAGTTAAAAGCTGTCAGAGATGACGAATACGAATTTAATCTTTGATAAGAGATATTCCTATAATTTCAGATATTTCTAAAGAATTCGGAGCAGTGTGCCTTTAAAAACTATGAAATTGGATTATACACGATTTGATGCTTCTGGACACGGTGCTTGTTTAAGACTGGCAGGTGTATAATTCGAGTCAATAACATAATACGCTTCTAATGCTTGTATCAGGAAACACAGGAAGAGTAAGTATGATTTCGCACAAGTATTATTATTGTGTATGTAATTTGCATTTCGACCTTAACTTACCGCTAACGATTGTAGGCTGACTATGCAAGGAATTTACGCAGGCTTCGACGTCATATAGCAATACCACTTGCTTGTAAAACGTCAATTTACGTGCATTCGAATAGTAATCCCATGTTACTAATGTGATACGTGTCGCTAAACGAACGCTGAGAACCATATTTGAGAACCCGACTGGAGTGTCTGGTATATAATCCAAACTTTTCATTGAGTATGTGAGTTTAACATCCGGAATTGAGCTATTTGATTTGTTTTTTTCTCACTCTTTCATTGGGTGAGAGGAAATGTAATCCAATCATCTAAGCTCGAAACTTAATTGTGTTTTTGTGCCTTCAAATGCCAAACCCATTATTATGACCATTTGTACTGAGCTGGGTTACAAATTATGCCTTAATTGTCCGAATTTCGCTAGAAGTTGATTAGGTCAAACTAAGAGTACAAATTCGAGTAGAAAATAAAAATCAATAAAACTATGTCATAAATGTTGCTGTGATCGAATGTACTCTTAGATTTTGTGCTCTCAGTAAATGAACCATATTTTTACCGTACAATGTTTGCAATTAACGTATCAGAAATGTTCATGTTCGACTATATTTCGCAATCTTTCGTTTCTGTGATAATTTTCACGTTTTACATGTCCCGCTTAATTATCTTAAATGCTAGTTCCGTTGATTAATGGTTTATGGATGTGCCAATCGACCGGGATGAGTGTAATGTGTCCGCCAATTTATATCATTATAATGCGTAAGCCGATCGGGATCATTATAATTTGTTAGCCGATTGTGACCATTATAATGTGTCAGCCATTGGGATCATTATAATGTCAGCCCATTGTGATCATTATAATGTCAGCCGATTGTGATCATTATAATGTCAGTCGATCGTGATAATTATAATGTCAGCCAATTGTGATCATTATAATGTCAGCCGATTGTGATCATTTTAATGTCAGCCGATTGTGATCATTATAATGTCAGCCAATTGTGATCATTATAATGTCAGCCTATTGTGATCATTATAATGTCAGCCAATTTTGATCATTATAATGTCAGCCGATTGTGATCATTATAATGTCAGCCAATTGTGATCATTATAATGTCAGCCAATTGTGATCATTATAATGTGCCAGCCAGTTGTGATCATAGACATACACACTTTTAGAATGTAGAATAAAATGCTGGAGGCGGTAAGTATAATACATACACGCGAATGCTCGCGCATACACATTTTAAAAAGATAACCGCACAGACACACGAAAGGACAAACATATATAAACACTCATCAGCTGTAAAAACAACTTTCCTTGTTGATTTGATGATAGGTGGGCAAAAATGACACATAGTGATTAAGGAAGCACCAATATCCCCAGCTTATAAAGTTATTGCATCAAATCTCTCTTAATCCGAGTCGTCTTGATCACAGGATTTCAAAGTATTTGTTCATTCCTAAGTTTGACCTGTATAGTTGTCCGGAAATGCTCAAGTGTTTATATTGGTATAATCATAGCCTGATTAAGGCCTTCTAGAGCCCTAAGCACTGAAAATATTACGGTGCCTCCCTTTTCCTACAGAATGTGAAACTCAAAAAGACAATAAAGGTGGAAAAATACGATTGTTGCCATCATTCCGAATATAAATACTCGTACATGCAGATCGAGATGGTAATATATAATTCATTCAATGTTATCACGAACAATCAATTTTAATTTGTACGGTGCTCTTGGTGGGATGGTGCTATATCCACGTGCTCAGTGTACTTAATTGGTAATCCGGCTCTGCGTATCGTCTTAATTATCAGGAGAAAGACATATGTTACTTTTCTATTGGTGGCAGTGTCTCCAGCAATAAAAGCTTTAGGAATTATTTTTATACATAAACTACATGACTTAGTATAGTCAGCGCCTCATTTTATCTCGACAAAAAATGTACAAAGTAGAATGTTGACCATCTAATTTTGTTGCAGTAAATTCGACTGTTGGAAAATTAATTGGGCAAAAAATCTAGTATAAGAAAAAGTCATGTTTCTCTCTGTGTTCTAAATTGAGATCTGTATCTAAATGGATTACAGATATGCTAATGACCACTCACCCCCTCTCAGCTTTTGTGTTATTTGATTGATTCAAACAAATAGAATACAGACCTTTCACTAGCAAGGAACTGGCAACATCATCTTTGCAAGGACCTTAGCAAAGTTATACCAGCAAATCCCTAGCAATGTCCCCAGGGAACTGGATTAGTCAAAATATACCATAAAAGTTTTGTGATCAATGAAATTTATTCCAGTTTGAGAGAGAGAGAGAGAGAGAGAGAGAGAGAGAGAGAGAGATAGAGAGAGAGAGAGAAAGAGAGAGAGAGAGAGAGAGAGAGAGAGAGAGAGAGAGAGAGAGAGAGATGGGGGGGGGGGGGAAGAGAGAATGACATATTCAAGATAATATTCTCCCTCCTCACCTGACACACCTGGATCGAACTCTCTAATCAAACACGACTCGTCGAAAACAGCGGCAGACGATAAATACGTTGAAAGAACAATACACGCAAGGGAACGGGACTCCTTAAGAAGCAAATGACATAGGTAATACATTGAAAGAACAATGCTGGCAAGTGACCGGGACTCCTTAAGAAGCCAATGACATAGATAATACATTAAACGAACAATACTGGCAAGGGACCGGGACCCCTTAAGAAGCCTGACAAAGGTACACAATATATATTTGAGATATGTATGATAAACAATAGCATTCGCAAATCAGAGCATCTTTGAAGATTTTTCTTTAATGAGTGATAAAGACATTGTTATATTGTAATCCCATTGGAGGTCAACCACTTGTAACATTGTTACCGTTTGTCCCTATAAACACTTTATCTCACAAGTGTCTCCAGCGTGTTTAACAATGGTGATTTGTCCCCCATTTCCGCCATACAGATACTTACATCTAATTAGTGTTTCACAGGACAAAATAGAACAATTACAAGCAGTTGTAACACTTTTGGAAACGACGTCTCAGCAAGCACAATCATGGTGAGTAAGCTTCTACTGAAACACAACTGCTACTTCCTCTGCTACATCATACTGCTGGTACCACTATTATTACTACTACTATAGCTACTACTTAGTCTACTGTTATTACTTGTTGTTGTAGAGTTTAACGCCACTTTTTAGCACAAGATAGGCTATACATGGCGGCCAGTATTAATGGAGGAGGAAGAACCCGGAAAACCCCCGGAAAGAACCACCGACCCACGAGAAGCTACTGGCAAGCTTTCTCACATAACCACATTAGCCGAATCCGAGACTCGAACCGACGCAGACAGAGGTGAGATGGCAGTGATCCGTAACGGTGAGCGCTTTAGACCACTCGGCCACTCGGGGCCCCACTGTTATTACTACTACTACTAGGACTACTAGCAATGCGAGTATTACTACTATTGACGATGATACGGTTGCCATTTTGAAGCAGTAGTAGTAGAAGCTGCAGTAATTATAGTAGTAGTAGATCCTATTGTTTTTGCTGCAACAGTATATATATATATATATATATATATATATATATATATATATATATATATATATATATAGTTTGGAGCAATTGTTAGTGATTATTGACATTATGGCATGAAGTCTATCTCTCTAATTCACACAAACACCCACCACCACTTACCCATCCATACAAACACCCCCCACAAACATACACACACACGCAAACACCCACACACAAACACCCATACCCACACACACAAACACACACAAATACGCACACGACACTGCTTAATGAACATAATTCGTCGTGCAGTAAATACAAATTTAAAATCGTGAAATTGAAAAAAATTAGCCGATGGAATATCATCACTATTTTTAATCCATCTTTCCTGATCACAACGTAATTTATTATTTGCTAATGCATTCCTCTATACAATGCAAATGAGAGCGAGCAAAAGAACCACTACCCACTTTAATATTTTTGTATGGTTCGATTAATTTTAAATTATCTTACTGACATTTTGAAAGTGAACGTTTAACACACAAATAAATTTGGTTAATAGATTTCCTGATTTTAACAGTGATGAAACTGTCTTAAACCAGTAATGAAGTATACGAGCAATTTTGCAAAGCTCAGGGTCACACGATTCAATTTTATTTTGTTTTATAACATGTGGATTTAAGGCTCAAATATAATAGATAATATTTGGTTTAGAAAAGTAACTTTCTAATTTTCGGCACAAGGTGAATGAGAAGTAAGTGAGGATATATTTGAAGCAGGAATGTTATTTACGTCTTCAGTTGGCGTACGATAATTTTAGGGTGGCATTTGTTATGCATAGTTGTTGTTGAGTGAGGAACTGACATTTTAATTCGGGGTGGGTGGGGGTGGGGTGGACAAAAATGATGTTGGGTATTTGTCTTCAAGATATTTCGTTTTCAAAGAATGCAATGAATGTATTTAGTTATTTTCTTATACAAATTAAGGCAAGAATACCTTGTAAGCTATTTGCCGGCCTCTTCTCCCGCCCACTGAACATAAAATGATCGGTTTCTATATTTCCTAACTTAAGTTTCACGACTAAGAGAATCAGTGTACTGTGAAAGATCAGTGAACGTATTGGATTTATTATTAAACAGAAAATTTCGTCATTTACCCATTGTTGTATTTTGGGGGAGAGGATGTTGGTTTTAGTGTGATATTATGCAGAAAATGATGCTTATTAATTATAACTTTTTCAGGCATTAGTAGATACAACTATGCCACAGTAATGTGACACTGGTACATTACAGGCAATTAAACTGGCTGAAGCGTATTATTTTCAACCTGAAATATGAAGTGTCACTTATGTCCTACGATGACGTGCATGTTTTTACGGTGGACCACGAGGCTGTAACTTTATATCAGTGTTACAAAACAGAAGTTCTTAATATCCTTGCTATCCTAACTGCCCGGGACAAATCTACAAATTAGGTACATGAAATGTTTGGAATCGGGTATTCTAATTTTGATTTTGAAATATTTGATAATTTAGACCGTATTCAAATAGTTACGGGAAGCCTGTAACTGGGCATACTACGGCAAGTTGTCTCCCTTGCACATAAATGTATACACGTATTACACGCCTATTACCTAGTGATTGTAGATTGTGACAAATTCATCTGATGCAGATTTTTTTACATCTAAAAATGCCAATAAAATACCATAACCTCTAATCATACTTAGATTCAGTATTTATATATAGGATATTTATAATTTAGCATAGATTCACATCACATGGTCTCGTGTAAATAAGCATGGCAGCATGTAAGGTTTGCTGTTGTGTGTACAAAAGTACGTGTGCTGCACAAAACAAACACATATAACAAACTGATTCTGAACTAGTCTGCTAGTGCATCACCCACCTTCTTAGACACCTTTAAATGCTGTAAGTCTAGAAAACGAAACTGAATGTAAGAACTTGACGTGTACAAAGGTATAATTAAAAATAATAGGAGGTGAACATGAAATGTGAATGTTTATTAAGAATGAAGAATGTATCAACATATGAGAGTTGAGTTGTAACCAGTCACCAAATATCTGTTGGAAAGAAAGCTGGTGGTCGAAAAAAAAAATGTTGTAAATTTTGTAAGAAAGATGTCCAGGAAACATTGACGTATAATTTAAATATTACGAAGAAATGTAAAACATAAAAATTTGGGTAAAAAATTCGTAAATAGCTAACATGTATAATGAAAGATGAAGGAGAGGAAAGAATAATATATACAGCAACTGACAGAACAAATAACTGGAATTTTTCGACAAATAAAACTAATACATCTGCGAAAGTTTCTGAATTTTTCAACATCGAATAAGTAACCTTTAAAAGTTAGAGAAAAACGTGTGCGCGAAATCAAAGCTATGTAATATCTAGAACCAAAGTTAGGAAATAATGCAACATTTTAGTAATCAAAACTGCAATATTATGTTCTAGAATTGCATTTCAGAAAATGTTTAACAAAGACAGTACAGTTATTTATGATGAGGCTAAAAGACATCGGATGATAAGAAATCTATTAATGTGGAAGATATCCATCTAGTTATCAGTCCCTAGACTAAACAGAGCTGAGAAAAACCAAAGAAAAGTATAATTAGTGTTGAAATTTATAAAAATCTACATTCTAAGATGAAATATAAACAGCGAATAAATAGAATACATGACGTGTTAGAAAATCCATGAGTGAGGAAGTGTCTAAAATGTACACAATAACGAATATCATTTCTGCAAATATGTCTGAAATACCTTATGACTATATTATGAACGGCAAAAGAGAAACTATGGTTGAAATATCACTGATAAAAGGAATTGTGGCTGAAATAGCATCAGAATTTGACTTTTGGTGACGGGGAGGCTGATGTAACAAATATGAACTTTTTGAGAGTCTAACAGTCTTTTCTCTTCACACGTATTTGTGAAAGTCTACCATACATTTACAAGCAAGTCTTCACATTGAATGGCAACCTCTTCGCAATAAAAAAAAAAAAAAATATCTCTAATGTGGCTGTCATTTCAGTGTGTCAGTAAATAATAGCTGTAACTTTGATTGATAAAGAGATACCGTGTTCTCATTTTTAGTTGCATGTTTGACTCAAATATTAGTTGAAAAGTTTGGTTTTAGGCTTCAAACAGTACAATTGGCATCCTTCTCGACTTTTCTGCAACCTGCAATAGAAACATGTCGTAATGCAAATGAAACAATTTTGTTTTTTGATAGTGAAATTTTCTGATCGTATTTTATAATTTCCCTATATTTTTTGTCTGTCCCTGAAAGGTATAGTTCGAACAAAAACTATCAGTTCGACGAGTTCGCAATTATCATTGGCTGTCATTTTTGTGTGCTGATGAAGACGGCATTAGGTGGCAGACCCGTTTGATTTATTCGTTTTATGAGGACTTTGAAATCTGAAGGTAGATTCAATTTTAGTGGTAATATTTACAAGTAAAAGAAGATGATAAAAGTTGTTGTTAATATGGCACAAGACCCTGTAGTGCTGTCCTTGCCAACATGTGAAAAACAATTCAAATCTAGTATTATATTAAAACGTCTAATGTTTAATTGCACTGAGACTGGATGTGTTTCAGCAGTATTCAGTGAGTATTGCCTGATTACAGTGAAAGAGTGAAAATTGAATATGAATTGGCAAAAAAGGTACTTTTCATATTTTAATAAATGCAGAAATCTTACATCAAGTATTATTCAGTATAGTTATTTTATAAATACTTATAGGTTAGATAAATCTGTAAGGAGAATTTGCCAGAAGATAACAGTGTGTGCTGAAAAGTATATAGATGAAGAACGGAAATTTAAGTTAAGATGTATCCAATATTTGAAAGTCGTGGGAAACGTTGATAAGACAAAACTTTAAACTGCAGAAGCGTACAAACGTCATTGACCAGATTGGTCAGTGATTGACCAGTTTTTGTGTCATAAGTTAGTGAAAAAGTCTTAAAAATAGAAGACAAGAACGAATTTTGTATACATGTGCACCGGCAACTAAGTAACAAAAGGATACCGCTTCAAAAACTGTAGTCTTTAACATAATTTATGACAGTCATAGAAGACAACATATAGGAATCAAAATGGCTTAATTATGTCCTATACATGTTAAATATGCATTTTAGGGTATTATACAATGTTATATATAAAACTTTCGTATATGCTATAACCAAACATTTTAGATGGAAAGTCTTTCCTCCCTTACATTTGCCAAATACAAGGGGTAAAAACGTTTGAACATCAGGTCAAAAAACGATTGAAGGCAGTGCTTGAAATGGTGATACATGATTTTCACATTATCTTACTTGTGTCATATTTGTTTCAAGTAAGTGTAAATGCATCAATGACTCATAAAATATATCCTGCTTTATATACCATTTCTTTAAGTGTTTTAAAAAGGCCATTCTTGATTTGTCATATGTAGGGCTTTAAAGAGGCTTGGCAGTTTAGTTTTCAGTTAAACAATTTGTCTTACCGTGACTGCTTTGTAACAATCACACTGGTTTTACAGTGAACTTGAACTTCAGGTATGTTTACTTCTAAGTCTATGATACAGTGCAAATTCAGGAGCTTATCTACTGTTGGATTGTAGGCACATACGATTAATTCATCTAATGGCTTCAATCTGTATTTCGTCCATCAAATCGATGAGGACCACTTTAGTCATCCAGTGTTTTATCGGGAACAAATGGTATGTGGGTGCGTAGGTGGCCGATTAGGCCAATGTGTGCCCTGAATGTTCTGTGGCATTGTGGACATGGGGTGTTGACAACGCTGATCGTGGGGTTACTGGCTCGGAATGTCCTTGCCAGCCTCCGTTGTTCTGCTGCGGCTGTCATGTTGGCCTCGCAAGCTGCATCACCTTAAGTGACGGAAGAGCACCACTAGACAGTCTAGTCCCACAAATCAGAGCTAATACCAAAGTTCTTCAATGACATCTTCAGGGTGTCCTTGAATCGTTTTCTCTGGCCTCCTTCATTTCTTATACCTTGTTCAAGTTCGCTATAAAAGAGCTTTTTGGAAGCCTGTGGCCTGGTATGTGAGATACATGGCCTGCCCATCGCAACTGTGATTGCATCAAGCTGGTGTAGATACTGGGAAGGCTTGCTTGGGCAAGGACCTCAGTATCCAGAATCCTGTCCCTCCACTTGATGTTTAGTAGTCTTCTGAGGCAGGTAGTGTGGAAGTGTGTGAGATTCTTTGCATGACGCTGGTACACTGTCCAGGTTTAGCAGGCGTATAATAGCACAGGGAGTACTATCGCTCTGACTTCACTCTAGAAAGGGCTACATACGCAATTGAAGGCTGAATCGTCATATTTCGTTGGATGTTTTTCATGGCGGACATGATTTAAATGGGATTGAAATATACACATTATGATGTTAACAGTACCATTTAGTTGATTATAAATTGTACAATCATATGCAGTACTGCTTTCATGGATACCACCTAACATATCAATATCTAGGTAAGCTGCTATTGGTCACTTTGGCAAGTACTGGTCATTCTAATTGTCAGTGTTCTCTACTGAATATATGCTAAGCATGAACAGTTTTGTCTAAAGATGCAGGTGCACTTAATTTTGTTTAAATTCTGCAGATTTTAAATGAAACGCTTAAATGACGCGGTCATAGGACATATTAGTATATCTCTTTTAAATACTTGGTAATGCACGGTTTTATGCCTAGCAAGCACTTGGTAATGCACGGTTTAATGCCTATTATGTACTTGGTAATGCAAGGTGTTTTGCCTGCCACGTACTTAGTAATGCACTCTTTCATGCCTACCATGTGCTTGGTAATGCACGTTTGATGTCTACCATATACATGGTAATGCACGGTTTGATGCCTACCATATACTTGGTACTGCACGGTTTGATGCCTACCATGTACTTGGTAATACACGGTTTGATGTCTACCATTTACTTGGTAATGCACGGTTTGATTTCTACCATATACTTGGTAATGCACGGTTTGATGTTTACCATGTACTTGTTAATGCACGGTTTGATGTCTACCATATACTTGGTAATGCACGGTTTGATGCCTACCATGTACTTGGTAATGCACGGTGTTTTGCCTACCATATACTTGGTAAAGCACGGTTTGATTTCTACCATATACTTGGTAATGCACGGTTTGATGTTTACCATGTACTTGTTAATGCACGGTTTGATGTCTACCATATACTTGGTAATGCACGGTTTGATGCCTACCATGTACTTAGTAATGCACGGTGTTTTGCCTACCATATACTTGGTAATGCACGGTTTGATTTCTACCATATGCTTGGTAATGCACGGTTTGATTTCTACCATGTACTTGGTAATACACGGTTTGATGTCTACCATATACTTGGTAATGCACGGTTTGATGCCTACCATGTACTTGGTAATGCACGGTGTTTTGCCTACCATATACTTGGTAATGCACGGTTTGATTTCTACCATATACTTGGTAATGCACGGTTTGATGTTTACCATGTACTTGTTAATGCACGGTTTGATGTCTACCATATACTTGGTAATGCACGGTTTGATGCCTACCATGTACTTAGTAATGCACGGTGTTTTGCCTACCATATACTTGGTAATGCACGGTTTGATTTCTACCATATGCTTGGTAATGCACGGTTTGATTTCTACCATGTACTTGGTAATGCACGGTTTGATGTCTACCATATACTTGGTAATGCACGGTTTGATGCCTACCATGTACTTGGTAATGCACGGTGTTTTGCCTACCATATACTTGGTAATGCACGGTTTGATTTCTACCATATACTTGGTAATGCACGGTTTGATGTTTACCATGTACTTGTTAATGCACGGTTTGATGTCTACCATATACTTGGTAATGCACGGTGTTTTGCCTACCATATACATGGTAATGCACGGTTTGATTTCTACCATATACTTGGTAATGCACGGTTTGATGTTTACCATGTACTTGTTAATGCACGGTTTGATTTCTACCATGTACTTGGTAATGCACGGTTTGATGTCTACCATATACTTGGTAATGCACGGTTTGATGCCTACCATGTACTTGGTAATGCACGGTGTTTTGCCTACCATATACTTTGTAATGCACGGTTTGATTTCTACCATATACTTGGTAATGCACGGTTTGATGTTTACCATGTACTTGTTAATGCACGGTTTGATGTCTACCATATACTTGGTAATGCACGGTTTGATGCCTACCATGTACTTGGTAATGCACGGTGTTTTGCCTACCATATACTTGGTAAAGCACGGTTTGATGCCTACCATATACTTGGTAATGCACGGTTTGATGTCTACCATGTACTTGTTAATGCACGGTTTGATTTCTGCCATGTACTTGGTAATGCACGGTTTGATGTCTACCATATACTTGGTAATGCACGGTTTGATGCCTACCATGTACTTAGTAATGCACGGTGTTTTGCCTACCATATACTTGGTAATGCACGGTTTGATTTCTACCATGTACTTGTTAATGCACGGTTTGATGTCTACCATATACTTGGTAATGCACGGTTTGATGCCTACCATGTACTTGGTAATGCACGGTGTTTTGCCTACCATATACTTGGTAATGCACGGTTTGATGCCTGCCATATACTTGGTAATGCACGGTTTGATGTCTACCATGTACTTGTTAATGCACGGTTTGATTTCTGCCATGTACTTGGTAATGCACGGTTTGATTTCTACCATATACTTGGTAATGCACGGTTTGATGTCTACCATGTACTTGGTAATGCACGGTGTTTTGCCTACCATATACTGCACGGTTTGAAAAGTGCCATGTACTTGGAATTGCTACATAATATATGCTTTAACTTTTATTCAGGAGTCAACTCATACTTTCAGTAGATATAGGACAGGCAGGGGACATAACTGTTTCTGGTTCCAGATTGTTCTTGCCTCTAAGGTTCCAGAACAGTGATCTACTTTTATGGGAAATTTTCATATAACATAAATTTAAATATTATTTTTAAGGCACATGTTTTCACATTTAAAATTTTCATATAATACAGATTTGAATATCTTTTAAAGACACATGTTTTGACATTTCAACGACCCATGTATTTAAACTTTTTACATTGTTTCACACATTTCTAATTCTGTTCCACCAGAAGCCTTCCTTACAAATTCAAATATCAACGTTTTTATTATACTGTATTGCACTGTAGCAGGACTAAGAGGAAAGGTTCACTTAATTATCACCTTTTCATGATCCCTGTAAAAATATATTCATTCTTTTCTTAATAGTATGACTTAAGCATGGATATACAAGAAATCAACCTAAGTAGCATAAAAGTAAGTTAAGACTTCAATATTCTAATTCTTCTGTGCATCTGCTTGAAAAAAAAAAAGCAGTCAGGTTTAGTTGCAACATCTGGTACTTCATTAGTCAGAATGGTGCCTGTGGCGCCCGCATAATTATTTTCCGTGGTGGGGGGCGACAAACATGTCAGCTATTAAGTTTCATGTGTGAAGGCCAAAACATGTTTAAATGTAAATTGTGGACGGCCATGATTGTACAAACTTTCAGCTCGAAATTTCAATCTAAGATTTATTCATGTTGAATATGTACTGACTTTCTTTTGTATTCTATCTGCGTAATTCAAAGACTCAGAATAATATAAGATACCTTTGTATGATCCCTGTACACATATCTTTATTCGGTTTTTAATTGTACCATAACTTAAGCATGGATATACTAGAAATCACGCTAAGTATCATAAAGGTAAGGTCATATTTCAATATTCTAATTCTTCGGTGCATCTGAATTGAAAAAAGAAACAGTTTGGTTTAGTTGCAACACCTGGTACTTCATTAATTATAATCGTGTCCTGAGGCGCCCACATAATTATTTTCGGGGGGTGGGGCACAAACATGTCAGCTAATAAGTTTTTCTTGTGCAGGCCAAAACATGTTTAAATGTGAAATGTGGGCGGCCATGCATGTACCTGTGTTCAGCTCGAAATTATGTTCTAAGATTTATTTATGTTGACCACGTACTCATTTTCTCTTGTATTCTATCTGCGTAATTCAAGAACTCAGAATAATATAAGATACTTGACGTCTTGAATTTTATTATTTATGATCAAGTATTACTCACGTGGGCTACTTGCAATTCATTCTTTTTCACCAACATTTGAATAGAACAGACAATTGACGATGAAGGGGTGCAAAGTGATTTTATGATAAAATTATAATTTAATCTGCTATTCTATTTGGGCAGAATAAAAATGTACACATATATAGTATACAAACGACTATACCTTATAAAAAGTGTAACACTTGAAAAGCAGCTTCCCATGCACCGTGTAATCTATATGCAAAGGAAGCGTATTGGTTTTGTCAATTTCTTGTTTCTCTTCTTCTTCGTCTTCTTCTTCTTCGTCTTCTTCTTCTTCTTCTATTTTCGAGCCGGTTCCTGGCTGAAGCAGAAACGATGGTTACCGATTCGTCCTTGGTTACTGTAAAACACATTGAAAAGTTCTAATTATAGATTATTTATAATGTTCGTTGAAAACTTAATTTTTCTTCGCCTTTCTTTACATATGTTCTACAAATAAATAAGAATAGCTTTATCTTACAGATACAGCTTGCTTTGGCGGGTATAGTTTTACTTTCACAATGAATGAAACGCCTCAGCTAAGTAGATGAAGTGATGCACATGCTCAACAGTTAACATTCAGGAAAGAAAGCTGAAGAAATCCGCTTGTATTACTCTCTGGGAGATGAACCATTTTATATTTATTGAATTTACTGGCCATTCGACGGGTTTAGCATTAATATATGACATTTTGATGTATTATGTGCGTGTGAGAAGGACAGTCCATCATAGAAAGTACTCAAAAATAAACACAGTACCACCCCCACCCCCCCCCAAAAAAAAACACAACAAACAACAAACACAACAACAAACAGATCCGCCAGAAAATCCAAATCCAATATAAGAACACGCTCTAGCTTCAACTAAAAAATAATGCCCCGGCTACACCGATGAGGGCAGTAGTTTAGTGCCGCATCCGAAATAGTCTGGTTTCCTGCTTTGTACGCTTCCTGTGTGGCATTGTGAAATACGTATAACCAATTTGTTTTGTTCACAAGACAATTTGATGCATGCGCTCACCTGACTTCGCATAGCCGGAATGCCAGGCAATAAAGCTTACAAAACTTGGAACAATTCTACGCCGGATACGTCATTGTTACGTTTTCACCAATCAGGTGTCCTTTCTTATATTGATTTCGGGTACATATACTTCAAAAATTCCTAAAATGTTTTCCCAAATAATATTTATTAACGGTCATTATTTTTGAAAATCTACGTAGACATGCAACAAATCTTTCCAAGGTAACTCTTTGATCGCCGAAGACACGGCAACACAGAACATATTACAACAACAACAACAGCAACATATATTGCTAACACTACCATTGATACAGTAACTATTGCCACGGATGTTGTTGCTGATACTGATGCGTTTGCTTTGCTGCTACTACTACAGGTATTACTTCTGCATTCACTACTACTATGTTTGCTTGATTATGTAGTAATACTGATAATAGTGGAATTAGTAGGATTAGCAGTTCCTATTACTGAAATGTTCCAGAGAAAACATGACATTTTAGGAGATAGTAAAAGTGTTAAGACTTTACTATATGTGAAAAGAAGGGACAATTCATCTGTGATCGATACATATATTTGATAAGCACAGATTATGGATATTTGCAAAAAGTAGCTATTGTGGGTTATAAACCTCCACCTATCTCTCTCTCTCTCTCTCTCTCTCTCTCTCTCTCAGACACACACATACACATACGAGCGTGCGCTAGTTGAAGTATTACAAAAGAAACCTATTGAATAGTTTTTCAACTGGCATGATTTGAACCTCTCCTTTACAAAATTCTTTTATTGGCCTTTGGTATATGGGCAAAGCCATTTCTCATAATTAGAAATGAGAGTGATTAATTTGACTTATCCACGGCTAAGGAAGATAAACTGATTCATTTGAGTGTCATTTTGGAACATTTATCCCTCGGGTCTGAATTTGAAATTGCAATGCCGGTGGAGTAGCAATGCTTGTTAGTATATTTCGAAAAAGTTTTAAAATGCCTTGAAAGCGAAACTCCCTTGCTCTGATTTCATAGAACAAAAGGACTAAATATATCTGTTATATTAGTTGCAAAGCAAGAAACATATTCTGAAGTAGAATGAAAAATTGATAATCGATCCAAAGAAAATATCTTTGCTACTCAACAGCAACCTTTATCCCCCGAATATTAAAGGATCATGTCTTATGAGAGGTCAGATGCTATGTTAAATTTATTGACTGCATACAAAAACAACAATATAGAAAAAAACAACGATAGTGATTATGAGTATGATGCTACTGTAGATGTTCTTTAAGTGTTGATGAATTCTTGGGTACTTATAGTAATTTAAGGGTGGTGATTCTAATGTGAATTTACAGGAAAATATGTACTGAGATGCAGACTAATACGCACGTGGCTACTGAGATGCAATCTAACACCGTATTTGAAGCACGAAGCATTAGAAAGCATAATATGATTTTTCTTTGTTTCAGGACAAAGTTGTGGGTCTTTTCTTCGTTTTTTCCTTATATCAAGTGGAATGTTTAATCACTATGCTTCCATTTTCCCCGGTCGGATGTATCACTGGCGGTCGCCATTTCCAGCCTGGGGAAGAAATTTCACGAGGAAAATCGGGTTCATGGTGTTTCGGTTCGATTTGCAACACCGACGGTCAAGTTATTCACTGGGATGACTGGAATTGCAATAATGACGAAACCACAATGCACAATATACAGCAATCAGGCACGACAAATCAACCAGGCTGTTACACTGGAGACGGATGGATGCAGCCCGGGGAGTTCACTTTAGAAGGAAGAAGGAGGTCATATTGTTTCGGATTCTACTGCAATGCCAATGGAATTCTGAGTTCATGGGATGACTGGAATTGTGTATCTTAACAGACTGTTGATAAGTTTCAATTCACTTGATGAAATGAGCTGTACATATGAATGAGCAGTTACTGTTTGAAATGTACCCAATTGTCATCCACACAAAGAACACGTGAATTCAATAATAGAATTTTCTTTTTATTTACAAGCAGTTCCATTAGGATAAATACATTATCATGGTCACCATAATAATAATCATTACCCTCTCTCACTCTTACATTTACTATAGCTTTATTCTAAGCAAACAAACTTCGAAATTACTTAAATTATACCCAGTGATGGTGGGTTGGAAATATGAAATGAATGACAACTTTTAATTCTTTGCGCGTTTGCTTTCCTTCTATGTTCAGTCAGCTGATCCCAATAAAATGAATATTTGATTTCTTCTTTTGTTTCCTTTATTTTTAGATGATAATTAAGAAGAATCAGTGTCTGCTTGCACACGGCTACGATAGATTCCGAAACGAACAAACATGTTTCCATAGCTTTTATTGTTGTTATTTCATTGAAAATGTTCAATTACCGATAACGTGAATGGTAATGATATTCACACTAACACACTTAAAATATGGACAGAAAACAAGATACCTTAAAAAAGTAGATATTGTTTCATCATCTTATATTAGCTTATCTCAAATGGATTAAATATGCTTGTAAACATTTTATGAGCAATGAGGAATCACTAACAAACTAGCTATATATATATATATATATATATATATATATATATATATATATATATATATATATATATATATATATATATATATGAATAATTACGACCACAGCAATCTTGGGGCAACGGAAAAAAATCAACGGTTATCTAGAGAAATCTGATGGACATCCAGCTTTTCAAAGTAGGTTACGGAGAAAAACAACGGATGCATACACGCACACATTCAAGTACATACATACATACATACATACATACTATTAAGACGCGAGGTAATAATAGTTGTAAAAGAAAGAAATGAAAACAACTTTAGCAAAATCAACAAATAATACATTTCTCTCTGTCAGAAATTAAAAATGGAACAGACCCTTAAGAAATTATGATTTAAATCCGCAACAATCCTAAATGTCTTATCACAAGTATGAAAGTATGGAATTCCAATAGTCATCAATGTCCTGATGCATCAATGTACATGACAGTACTGATGTAACAATAGTCTTGAATATCCCGATATACCAATAGTCTTGAATGTCCCGATATACCAATAGTCTTGAATATTCCGATATACCAATAGTCTTGAATGTCCTAATGTAGCGGAATGGTGAAAACCAGAATGTGTTCAAACACGTCCACAATAATTCGACAACAATGTGTTAATCCAAATATCAGTTTAAATTATAAATTCCTCGAATCCTATTGGAAGACAAGTGTAAGCTCTGATTACAAATGGATTCCAAAAACAAAATGATCTTACGTTAAGAATGAATTGTTAACCTGGTCGTAAATACATATAAAATTCCGCCATGATCTGGCCTTGAACTCAAATTCTAGTAAACGTCTTGGTTACCACATACAATCTTGCCAGAAGTCAAGAATATAAAAACTCGATCCACAATCCTTAGTCGCAATAGAAATGAAATATATTTGATAGTTCATGAATAGGTCAGTTCTTAACGAAATGGACAAACACATCATTCTCTTTGGACTGTAAATACCAAGCTGTAAAATGCAAAAAGATGGATGTGGATGAAGGTGTGGTTCTTTAGCTGGATGGCATCACAACCTTTAAATTTTTTCAATCAAAAATGAAGTTGTAATATTTTGAGAGACACGAGTTTCGCAAACATAACGTTTGTAATGGATATAACGGACATACAATGTTCTTTAACATTGAATCTTTTCTACAGTTACGTGATTGAAATGCCAACGTCTACCTGAGTAGGATTTTCTAAAATGTTGTAATGCCAATGTCTACATGAGTAAGAATTTCTAAAATGTTGTAATGTCAATATCTACCTGCGTAGGAATTTCTAAAAGTTATCAACAGGTAATAGAGTTGAGTATTCACCATTCAAAGATGTTTGATATGAAGGTCTATGGGAAATTTACTGTAATCAGATATTTGGTAGTTAGGTCTGTGGAAAACCAACTGTATACTGATATTCATATCTCACGTTTTTAGGCTCGAATAAACAGTAACACAAAAAAGAGTGAAAACAGCAAGCGTTGAAAAAATACAATAATTTATTTAGCTGGAAAAATTCGGTAAAAATGAGAAAATATGAACTTACTCTTTTATAGAATCAAATGCAAAAATAATCCAAGAATAATCCACAGATAAATCTTTTTATCGCCTAATAACAAAATTGTCTAATGATTTCAAGTTCGAATCCAATATGGAAGACGATGACGTATGCTGTAACCGATATTTTTGAAGTCTACAGTTCCTTGTAGAAACGAAAATTATCACTCCGGTTTTGGAAATCAAAATAAATTTATTACAGAACTGTCTTCGATTAAGAATCTCACACGATCACATGCATTTTCCAGGCAAAAGGAATTAATCCTTTTGAACCCAAATAATTTGAAATAACTCCAATCCAAGTAATTTGAAATAACTCCAAACATCACAACATACAACTTCCAGTGTAAGAGAAAGCCCAGCTGCAACTTCTACTGAGAATAACTCTCCAAAACAGAGGTTATATCGTATCCTAAAACGTAAACAAGGGGTCACGAGATTATCGTTTGGAAGCTTACATAAACTAGGTACTTGTTAATGATCACGTCTGCCCAGCGTGGCCCAGACCTGACGAGAACCAATCATTTGACTCTAAGAAATAAAAAAAAAGGTTTACATCTTAAACCCGAGCTCCCATCATGACCTCGACAACAACCAATCATTTTAAAATAAAATAGAACTTGTTTACGTGGATGCTACACATTTTGAAATAAGGTCATGATTTAGATCACTACCTGGTGTTTATAAACTAACAGTCAAGGTCAAACTATTTTCTGAAATAAAGTATCACCTCTAGAGAAAAACTTACATTACAACATGATGTGATGAAAAATAACTTTTTAAAAACTGACACACAATTAAATTGAAACAAATATTTATTAAATCAGATATAATTAAATCAGATATACATGACAATATTTAGTAATGGGATCTATGGAAAATGCGCTTCCATACTGATAGTTGCTATAGAGAGCTATGGGGAACTGACTATATACTAATATTTATGGGAAACCGACTTTATAATGATATTTAGTGTTGCGATCTATGGGAAACTTACTGTTTACGGACATTTAATATTGAGATGTATGGGAAATTAGCTGTACTGTTACATATATATATACATATATATATATATATATATATATATATATATATATATATATATATATATATATATATATATATATATATATATATGAAAGTTTTAATTAATGACTGAAAATGTAGTAAATTGTCTTAATAAACTTTTGAATGTGTATAATAGCAGAAAACTGAGCCATCAGATTCATTCCTATTTTGGTTCATTCGGATTCTTGTTTCGTATGTTAAAACAGTCTTCAGATGTGTTTAAAGATGTGTTTAGATAATTTGCGAAGAGAAGTTAGTAAGCTTTATTCACTATGATTACAAAGTGCTCGTTGGACTAAAAGAGTATTATGGGACCATTGTAAAATATTCAAAAGAGTTCTAACAATGCCTTTATGATACGGTTATTTGAGAAACTGAAATTCATTTGGAACTTCGATTTAAAAACATTTGACTTGAACAAAACATTTTATGATTCTTTTGGATACTCTTTATAATACTGTAAGTTCTCCTTACATTTTAATTTTATAACATTGAATAATACATTTTGTATTAAGGTATAGAAAAATGATTGGGTTTGCTTCTTTTTGTCGTCGCCTAGTTTATGACCATAGAGTCGTACCGTTACATATATGTTTGGTCCTACTAGGACAATGTGGGTACGTGAGAAAGCTTGCCAGTAGTTTCTCGTGGGTCGATGGTTCTTTCTTGGGTTTTCCCGGGTTCTTCCTCCACCATGTATACTGGCCACTATTGTGATGAAAATGGTGTTAAACCCTATAACAATAACAACAAAGATGTTTGGTTGTAATGCCAATGGAAACTTTACTGTTTACGATCAATCCGTCCATAAGTTTATATATCAAAGAAACATTTATTTGATTTTTTTTTTTTTTTTTGGGGGGGGGGGTCGAAATTTTCCAGGATGGTTTACTGTTGTTTCATTCATTTTCTCATAAACTATATATACATTAGGGGAAATGTCATATATGAATTTCATCTGAGTGGCATGTTAACATTATCACTTGACAGGAACACATTTTCGTGGGAGTGTGTATCCTGCATATGCTCTCGCGATGACTCATTTAAGGAATGCTATATTGTCAGCGTTACTTCCTAACATGTTGCATTACGAACGCCCCTAGGTATAGCTAATAATACCATCAGACTTCTAACATGTTGCATTACGAACGTCCCTAGGTATAGCTAATAATACCATCAGACTTCTAACATGTTGCATTACGAACATCCCTAGGTATAGCTAATAATACCATCAGACTTCTAGCATGTTGCATTACGAACGTCCTTAGGTATAGCTAATAATACCATCAGACTTCCTAACATGTTGCATTACGAACGTCCCTAGGTATAGCTAATAATACACTCAGACTTCCTAACAGGTCGCATTACGAACGTACCTAGGTATAGATAATAATACACTCAGACTTCCTAACATGTTGCATTACGAACGTCCCTAGGTATAGCTAATAATACCATCAGACTTCCTAACATGTTGCATTACGAACGTCCCTAGGTATAGCTAATAATACCATCAGACTTCCTAACATGTTGCATTACGAACGTCCCTATGTATAGCTAACACTATCATCAGACTCTTATATGAGGTTTTCTGTTTAGAGTCGAAATATGGTAAAATTTACCTTAGTGTATGTTGCGATGAAATTATACAACGTGTGGCAGGACTATGGAGCGCTTGAATCATTTGTGGAGAAGGAAAATTGAAACGCGCATGCAGACACATTTATGTGCGTTCTTTTGAAGAACGTGGGATATCCTCATACCAAACGCAATTTGCCATTTCCGTTGCATGCTAGCTAGACAATTTTTCTGTTGGTCGAATACATTCGACTCTCATTGGAAGGAAGTCATGTTCCAAATGAAAATACAGAGATAATATAGGTACTTTTAAATCGTCAAATTCTCAGTAATTTATCGGGTCTTCAGAAAAGCAAATATTACAAGCACACCAAAATATCTTGTCAAGAATGTGACAACCACTTCTGAAACTTAGGTTTGCTAACACACTTAGTAAGTTCATCAGGTATGAACTAAATGGAGACCAGTTTCTGAACAGTGTAAAGCACACATGTTGCCGATCAGTTTATTCCGTGAATGGGAATGATAGAACGTTACTGTCGTCCCTTTAACATGTATGCTACAGCATCTGTTGTATTTTTATCAACTAAAATCTCACTGCGGATATTGATATGTCTCTCAAATTTGAACCTGCAAAGGAGAACAAGGAATTATAAATACACCCTTACAGCAAAAAAAACAAAAAACAAAAAAAAAAGAAAACAAAAAAAAAAAACACATACATGTGTTTATGAAACATGAAAGTCCACTCACAGTGCATGAAAACCAGTCTTAGTGCAAAATGAACTGTATAGACATATGGATATAAGGACGGACACTGGCATAACTCTATGTGCCAACCGCATTCGTGGCGGGGCAATAAATATTACAGTTATTATCTACGTGAACTCGCACAGACATGAATATTAATAAATAAATTTATTCTCTAAGTTAGGCCAAATTATCAAATATAAATCACCACGAGTATGTTCATAGTACGGCAGTAGATGTTAGGCTCTACATATTCATTACGTTTTTATTTTTCTTAATCTGTTTAACAAAAGAAAGGCCTTTCGTCTTGCTGTGTCATACAACAAGAATTAATTACCATAACTGCATATGAAAATACACACAAGAGTTCAAAAAGAGATATTTTTAGAAGAGAAATAAATGAAGACGGAAAACAACATGTCAAAACGTTGCTGACGTTGGCACATTGCATTCTCCTTCCAATACTACTATATATAGATGTAGATAATAGCACACAGTTTGTTTCCAGGATGTTTGCTGAGCTTAACTTTATGCATATATATATATATATATATATATATATATATATATATATATATATTCACATTTTATATAGGAATGGTTTAAAAATGACTAAGGATCGGATGCAGTGCCCATTTCATTTGCATGTTCAAAATACTTTTTTCAGCGGAGACTCATTAGAAAATTATGTGTTGCGTATATCTGACTGATTCGCATTAAAGGAAATATGAGATCTTATCAAATTGTTGAAAATAAAAGCTCACATTATTCAAATATCAAACATCCATTCTACAGATGGCTGCAGATGGGAATCGGCCAACAATATGGTACTAACTATATTATACCAATTTATAATCCAGACTTATGATGGCTGCAGAGTGTCATTAGTCATCGATATCGTTGTAAATCTATTATACTAATTTAGTATATTATAAGATTAAAGTTCTTCCTTTATTACAAATTGAAATCCATATATGTCTTCGAAACGTTCTAGAACTCGAAAATGATGACTTTGGAAATAATAACGGTAACTGTAGTATTAGCATATACAAAGGTTTACCTTAATTCTCCATATGTCTGTCGAGGCTGAAAAGTTTGGTCCGAGTGTAATAAGTTTGGTAGGCAATTTATATAAAATGTTATAACACATCTGCGGAATAGGCAACGAAGATTAGGCTTACGTTTATTACATATGTACTAGCATGTACAAAACACAAAACGGCTGCTCTCAAATACACTAGATGATTCATGCCCATAATTGATAACTATTATAATTGTGACTTGCCGAGGACCGTTGGTGATTAATTTGTAATATTCTTTGATAGTTTTGAGTAGACGGTCTACCCTTTAGCTTGAAATGCCTATTTCGGGTGCATTTGATGTTAACTGAGTGTGGTGATATAATTGAAACTCACAATTTATTGGAATTCGATAATATTGTCAATTTCGCTTCATATTATATATATTATTAATAGAAATGTACGTGCTAAGCAATATGTCCAACATTTTGTAGTGGGCAAGGCACATGTCCCGCCCGCTTAAAGACAACCCCCCCGTCTAGAAAATAGTGTTCACTCCGTCGTCGACAGTATCAAAACACATTACTTAAATCAGTCATAACCAGTCAAATTAAAAAGAACCATCTCCATTCCGAGCTTCGCGTATTTTCGTACACTATGTTTCATACTTAGTAATATAATGACCCCCACAAAAAATACACGACTCTCTTCAAGTTTGAATTTTTAGATCGTGCATCAGTAGTGAAGGGGGGCACCCTACGTACAATGGGAATTAGCATTACAGGGACCCCTGGGTCACTCTACGTACAATGGAAATTTAACATGGCGAAAAATCGTGGGTCACTCTACGTACAAGGGGAATTTAACATGGGAATAAATCGTGGGTCACTCTACGTACAAGGGGAATTTAACATGGGGAATAGAGTTTGGGCTTGTTTAGGGACAAGGGGAATGGAACATAGGATTTTTTTTTTTTTTAAAATTTTAAAAAAAAGGGTAGGCAATGGAAAGGCTATCTCTTTTCGAGAAATATGGCTGGCCCTGAAAAGGGCCTTTGGGTTTTCTTCTTCTTCTAATTTCTTCTTTTTCTCCACCAAGTTCTTATTTTATCTCCTACACTCTTCTTCCCTTTCTTTTTTTCTTCTCCTCCTCTTCTTTCTTCCTCTTCTCATTTTCTTCTTCTTTTTCAATTTTTTCGTTCCATTTTGTGACGATCGTCGATAAATACCTATGTATCTATAATCAGCTGAAATTCCTATGAAATCCCACTATCTATTTATAGCTCCAACTTGTGGGTTTTTCCTTTGGAAAATCCCACTATCTTTTTATAGCCTCAGCTTGAGTGACGTTCCTGTTTATGAATTCTAGTATATATGTATAGCTACAAAATGTGGAAATACCCATGTCGATATTTATAGTCTCGAAATTTCCAGCGTCAGTGACGTCACTGTACTGAACACTAGGGATAAATATCAACAGTGTTGCAAGTGGCTGACCTGAATACGCGCTACTGTAGGTAGGTAGGTAGAGTGTATCTGATAGGGATAAAGTGAGTTTTATACGGACAAACAGAGACCAATAGACACACACAACGTACGCGCGCAGACACACACACACACACACACACACACACACACACAAACACACACACAACGTACGCGCGCCGACATACTCACACACACACACACACATACTCACACACACACACACACACAGAAACACACAACGTACGCGCGCAGACATACTCACACACACACACATAAACACACACACTATAAAATAGATAAAATTAGTAACTACTTACAATATCAACTTCTGTGACGATCGTCGATAAATACCTATGTATCTATAATCAGCTGAAATTCCTATGAAATCCCACGATCTATTTATAGCTCCAACTTGTGGGTTTTTCCTTTGGAAAATCCCACTATCTTTTTATAGCCTCAGCTTGAGTGACGTTCCTGTTTATGAATTCTAGTATATATGTATAGCTACAAAATGTGGAAATCCCCAAGTCGATATTTATAGTCTCGAAATTTCCAGCGTCAGTGACGTCACTGTACTGAACACTAGGGATAAATATCAACAGTGTTGCAAGTGGCTGACCTGAATGCACGCTACTGTAGGTAGGTAGGTAGAGTGTATCTGATAGGGATAAAGGGAGTTTTATACGGACAAACAGAGACCAATAGACACACACAACGTACGCGCGCAGACACACACACACACACACACACACAAACACACAAACACACACACACAACGTACGCGCGCCGACATACTCACACACACACACACACACACATACTCACACACACACACACACACACAGAAACACACAACGTACGCGCGCAGACATACTCACACACACACACATAAACACACACACTATAAAATAGATAAAATTAGTAACTACTTACAATATCAACTTCTGTGACGATCGTCGATAACTACCTATGTATCTATAATCAGCTGAAATTCCTATGAAATCCCACTATCTATTTATAGCTCCAACTTGTGGGTTTTTCCTTCGGAAAATCCCACTATCTTTTTATAGCCTCAGCTTGAGTGACGTTCCTGTTTATGAATTCTAGCATATATGTATAGCTACAAAATGTGGAAATCCCCATGTCGATATTTATAGTCTCGAAATTTCCAGCGTCAGTGACGTCACTGTACTGAACACTAGGGATAAATATCAACAGTGTTGCAAGTGGCTGACCTGAATACGCGCTACTGTAGGTAGGTAGGTAGAGTGTATCTGATAGGGATAAAGTGAGTTTTATACGGACAAACAGAGACCAATAGACACACACAACGTACGCGCGCAGACACACACACACACACACACACACAACGTACGCGCGCCGACATACTCACACACACACACACACACACACACACACATACTCACACACACACACACACACACACAGAAACACACAACGTACGCGCGCAGACATACTCACACACACACACATAAACACACACACTATAAAATAGATAAAATTAGTAACTACTTACAATATCAACTTCTGTGACGATCGTCGATAAATACCTATGTATCTATAATCAGCTGAAATTCCTATGAAATCCCACTATCTATTTATAGCTCCAACTTGTGGGTTTTTCCTTTGGAAAATCCCACTATCTTTTTATAGCCTCAGCTTGAGTGACGTTCCTGTTTATGAATTCTAGTATATATGTATAGCTACAAAATGTGGAAATCCCCAAGTCGATATTTATAGTCTCGAAATTTCCAGCGTCAGTGACGTCACTGTACTGAACACTAGGGATAAATATCAACAGTGTTGCAAGTGGCTGACCTGAATGCACGCTACTGCAGGTAGGTAGGTAGAGTGTATCTGATAGGGATAAAGTGAGTTTTATACGGACAAACAGAGACCAATACACACACCCACACAACGTACGCGCGCAGACATACGCACACACACACACACACACACACGCACACACACACATACACACATACACATACAGAGGGAAGAGGAAAAAACAAACCCCAAATATACTATCAACACAGAAGGGAGATGATACAAACCCCAAATAAACTATCCACACAAACGTACGCGAACGCATACAAACCCCAAATATACTATCAACACAGAAAGGGAGATGATACAAACCCCAAATAAACTATCCACACAAACGTACGCGAACGCATACAAACTCCAAATATACTATCAACACAGAGTGAAGAAGTAAAAGTTTTTTGAAAGCACCTAAGCCCTCACCTGCAATGACCAACTCTGCCAAACACCTACACCCCACCCACCCCCACTCCCAACACTACAAAACCCATTTAACCCGTTATTTTATGGCATCAGTGTGTGATTTAGGAAACATCAAGACACAAAATAATGGAGGAATAGACTGACTATTGTTTACCGACTTGCATGCCTAAAGAGCGTGCATGAAGGAAAACATCCTTCCATTTCAATTCTAACTAAAACATGATCCAGAGGGATAGAGATAGGTGAAAGGGCACAATTTCATAAAGTGTGAGTAGAAAACAAAACACGCCATCCTTATTATACAATGTCAAGACCAAGAGACACTTACGTGTTCTTTCTGGTCTATTCTCTTTTAGAAGGTAGTATGAAATTTCACATCAGGGCCAACGCATCGGCTCACATTGTCAATTTTTCCATTTCCATGTCTTTACTGGCACAAGTTCTTCATCATCTTCAATTTCTTCTTCTTCTGAATCCCTCTTCTCTGTTTCGTCTTGTTTTTGTTTATTCTCTTTTCTCGTAGGGCACTCTGAATTCCAGTGTCCTTTCTCCTGACAACGATATTAGGTATCTTGACTTTTGTCTCTCTTTCTTAGACGAAGCAGGTATTCTGGAGACAAATACCCATTTACCTTTGCAGATATAGCAAACTTCATTAGCACTTACACACTTTCGTATGACTCTTATCAAATCAACGACCAAAAGAGTAAGTTTTGTTGCCACTTTCGCATGTGAATTATGTTTTCGTATGACTTTTAGCAAATATTTGACCAGCAGGTCGATCTGTGCTGACTCTTCCATCTTTGATCGTTTGAGAGCGAAATGAATACTCTGACGCTAAGACACTCTCCTTATATACAGAGACCTGCTGCGTATGAAACCTAGTCAAATGTAATTTTGCAATAAGATGAAACGATTTCATTGAGGAAGTAAAAGGCAATGATGTACCGTATCGCCTCACACAAAACCTGAAGTGTTAGTTCAAATCCGTGTCAGCGATTTCGAAGACGACATAACTGGGCTTTAATCAATGCTCTCCATTTCTGCCACAAAACCACGAGTCCTGATTCACGCCAAAAGAAATTTCGTTCGGTCCATAAAAAATAGTATCACATCCGAGAAACGCAAAAACGAACTTCCAGAAAACTGAGAACGACGGCTTACACCTACAACGTGAAATGTATGAGTTCAAGTAGTGCGTAAAACTTAGTCAAATTAAATTTTTATAGTCAAGACGAAACGATCTCTTTTCGAAGAAGAAAGCAGACACCAAGCGACAATGGCGATCCGTGTCACACAACACTTTTCAAAATGTATATGATCAGAGGTTTGTTCTAGCGATCTGCACGGTTAAATTAAATGTTGATGTATTTTGCAATAAGACGGACACTGGTCGCCCATGGAACCATTGTTCGTGCATTAGTTTAAATTTTTAAAATATTTTTTTTATATAAATCGCCTATAGGATAGACCCAGTAAAGCATGGCCATTCTTGTCACTGTGTGAATAGCTGCTCAAGTCAATTCGAAGTGAACGCGGTAAGAAAATAAGTATAGCCAATGAAATGGCTTACAACGGGTGATGCATTGTTTTGTTCTAGGACTGTGTGGCATAATAATCCCTATGTTCTTGCGTTGTTACCATTACAGTGCAGACAGACTGAAATGTGAACTTACAAGCCCTCTTTGTGTGTGTGTGTGTTGTACCATTTCTTCTTACCACATCAAAAGACTGAGCGTCACAGTATTGGTTCGCGTTTTCAAGCTGACCATTTTTTAAAAATCTCACTTAAACATTTTAACATAAACACTCACACTCACATCGGTAGAGTCAGAACAGACGTGTTACAGTACTGAGGGGCATGTTATCTTTTTTTTTCAAACTAATAAATTTGGGGTTTGTATGAAGTAAAGAACCGAAAGTACAGTGAAACTCAAGGATGATGACCCAATCTGTCTGTCTATTGATGCGTGTATTTACTTAAGAAGAAATATGACCTCTAAAACACAAAGAGATACGGCAAGCATGATTAGAATGAACATAACGATGTTTTCCTTCACGTCCGTGTAATTTAGAGTTTCAATCCTCTTTGAAAACAAACTTGGTCTCCTTTTGTAGGGCTTGAAATAATAAAAAACCTGAAAAAATCTTAAGCACTTTGCTATAGATAATTTCATCAACAGACTAAACAACATAAATGCCGTTACAACACTAGAAAGCCTTAAATCTTCTATCAAAAAGAAATGTATCAAAAAATTAAAGATTAACGATAACTAACCAATGAAACCGAATTTAACAAAGGCAGTGACATGTGAAGAAATGTCTCTCACTTTGGAAAGGTAGGCGAATGTACTCTGTCATGCACCATCAACTTGAAAAAAAATTATAAACAGAGAGAAACCTGAATTCAAAATTCAGTTGTTGTTTTTCTTCAAAATTGTTTCGTTTCTTTTTTCTTTTTTTGGAACAAATCTAAGCACTAATATAGAGTGGAAAAGGGAAAATGCACATACAAGCTTTGATATTTCTGAAAAAATGAGGGGATATTCCTAACGTTCATAACCACCTATGGACTTGGACTTGTCTGTGACTTATCCACAAAACAAGATGTACATATTTCTGGTCAAGCTGCAAGTGTGTGCGTGTTTTTGAAAATGGTAAAAATGGGATATACAATTTTCTCGTGATACTTATAAAGTGAAGAGTCTGTGCAAGTGTCAAAAGCCAAAGTCATATAAGTTTTGTATTTTGTACGGCTTGTAAAGATTTCCACTTTAGAAAATGTGAAGTATCACAAGTTATTATCACAAACAGAAGTGGAACATAGGGGCTTGCAAGAAAGAAAATAACCCAGACAGTTGGTGTCATCAAGAGTGCTAGAGACGGTACCCGAACTTGCTTGCTTGCTTACTTGAATTAAAGTGATTTTCGCCCTAATGGAGCATATATCACTGGTTTAATAACGCACCGCGTGATTTTTAATTACTCCTAGGGAAGGAAAGAGAGCCTCATCTCCCAGGCTTTTATGTACTCACAGACTACTTTTAAATTTAGCCACTCAGGTGTAGGACTAACTAGTCCTTAACAACCTGACTGAAAGGCTTTAAACATGAGTGGGAATAGTCTCACCACACACTCATATTTCTGTCCGAGCGTGGTAAAGGAGGAAAAAGGTGCTCAAAAAGACAGCCATGGGTGTTAAGTACTCAACAAAACGCTAGCCCGTACTTATTTCAAATCAAGTCCCGTTTTTGCTAATGGACAGTAAAAAGTACCAATAATGTGTTAACCACTTGTGCAATTAGTTCAAATCTAATGAGTCTGTTAAATTTCCTACTTCCTAACCTATCTATCTAATATTAGTACTTAGTGTACATAAAAATAGCCATACTGATCTTATTTAAATTATTATGTCTAAGAGACATATACCAGTTTGGTCACTGTTAGGTTTAAAAAGTTAAATTTGTTGCGGTGTTCCAATGGGTCAAGTTTGTTTCGAGAATAGTTTAGTCAAGGAGGGATACCAAGCCAAATATGGTTCCCTATTTAATAAGAAGCAATCTTTTGGAGCCCTAAAAAAGTTTGTTTTTTCTATTAGAAGGTAACACGTCTCTCTTTTGCTTTCACGTTCTTTCCTGCACTCCTAGTCTCATGATTCTTGATATCAGGAAATGCGTAGCCATGATGGGCGGCAATGTAAGCAGCGGCTTCTACCAGTTGACTGAGGGGGTATCCAGTGTAGGTTTGTCTGTAGAATTGGGGAAGAACTCTGACCCTAATCCCCATTGAGAAGGTCTTGGTTTAAAGGTGTCTAGAGATTTGTAGGCAACGTATTGTATGGCTCTAATAAACTGCCCTGATTTGTTGACGTCATACAATGCTTGATCTAGTCCCATTTCGGTGTACTTCTCAACGAGGGTCAGCGTCCCCCTCTTCCTCCTCAACCGCCTCAATTTCCTCTTCTGGTTCTGATACTAATTCTTTAGTTGAGGTAGATAGTTTTAAATCCGCTGCTATGGCGTCTGTCGCTGTTATTGTTGTTGTGGTTGTTCTTTCAGCTGAGATTGCCTGTAGTATCGGAGTGAGAAAAGAACGTTGTTGTTGTTGTAGGGTTTAACGCCATTTTTCAGCACGCGATAGGCTATACATGGCGGCCAGCATTAATGGTGGAGGAAGAACCCGGGAAAAACCCGGAAAGAACCACCGACCCACGAGAAGCTACTGGCAAGTTTTCTCACATACCCACATTAGCCGAATCCGAGACTCGAACCCACGCAGACAAAGGTGAGATGACAGTGATCCGTAACGGAGAGCGCTTTAGACCACTCGGCCACTCTGGGCCCCAGAAAAGAACGTAGTGCCTCCGATAATTACATTTTCGTTTGCCATACCGTTTGTCTAACATAATTGGCCCTTTGTTTTGCCACCACTCTTTCCGGGTCAGGTTGTTTGTTAGGTATAGTCGGCTGTTGACTAGATGTTATTTGTGTTCTCGAGGTGGGTGGAGTGCTAACTGGCTAGGTCTGCATTTCTTGCTCCCGCTACTGTTGCGTATATTTCTTCCCTCCACACCGAGTTCTGGGCCTAATTCTTTTAATTTCGTTGTACCCGAACTTACATTATCCATATTATCACCAACAAAAAAAAACAAAAACGCACAAACCTAAAAGAAACACTCACTCACTTTTTTACAGAACATTACTATTTTTAAAATTTTGATAAGCGACGGAAACGAAGGACTTAGAGTCGCACTTTCTAACCAAGATAAAGAAATCATGTGCTGATAGACTCACTTCTGTATTTTTTCTTCTAACTGACTAACATATCATAGGCAATGGAATGTTATTTCTTTTTGAGAGTATGGGGTAGCCCTGAAATTTTTTTTTTGGAACTTGAAGCTATGGCGATCGCTTAGGTTATAAGATGGCGGCCTCCTCTGATGAGAGGCTTTCTCATAGGATAAGGTCTGCTTCTTCGGAAAAGAGAAGAAGAACTCTTTGGTGTCGATACAACTGTTGACAAAGCCTCTGTTAGGTTCATGCTGCTGCTGTTGCTGCTCTCTCTGCTGTTTATGAAGTCTGTACTTCTCCATCCATTCTTCTTTCTCCTTCTTGAATTCCTCCTTGAAGAGCTCTTCTTTCAGGTCTTCAGTGACTTTTAGCATTCTCACATTTTCTATCTCTTCTGGCTTCGGTATCAGACTGTGTCTGACCCTATGTAAATTCACGTAGGCTTCGTTTAGCTTAGCTAGTTTGGAGCACATCTTCGTAGGAGGATGAGTTAACAATGGATGGACAGACTGGAAACTTTCCCGGTTCTTAAAGTCAAAGCGCGGACGTGAAGGAAAACATTACTACACGGTTTTCTAGCCGGAACGTTCAAATAGTGTTATGGGAGGGATAGAGAGAAGTCAAAGAGCATGAATCAAGATTCCTATAGCCAGATAAACCACAAAGGCATTTTTTTCTTCAAAACACAACATTTTTTATTCATACTAACAAACAACTCTAACATTTATTTAACAATAATCCAACACTATAACATCAAACATTTTTTTCAAATACCAAACATTTTTTTTCAATTCACACTCTACTTTAAACAGGGCTGACAACGTTGTGAATGAAATTGTGATTTCCACTGTCGGAAGTCATTAGGCCATTGATGGACACTACGTTTTCTAGTTAGAGACAAAAGATAAGCATACTGGTCACAAAACCATCGATGTACTTTCACATCGTTTCTAGAAGAATGACGAGCATCAAAATGAGTCACTAAATGTTCTAAAGAATAGCCCAGGCTGCAATCATGCAGAAAAAACACACACAGTACTGTTCACACACCAAGGAATATGTGCCTTGTTATTTCACATTATTGAATCGTGTGGTCTATGCATTTCTTCTCATAAAGTCAATGATATCGTCTTCCAAAGGGGGCAGTCCATAGGAATCAAAGTATTCCACACATCCTTCTTGAGGAAAGTAGACGGCTACCCAGTGGGTTCCTGGGAGATGACTGTCGTCCGTGTTGATCACGTAAGCTTGATGGTTTTGAGGTGTGCAATGAGGGAGTTCATCTTTAGCACAGACGACAGGATTCCAAGAAGCAGTGTACAAACTGTGGTTCAAAAGGTAATAAAGTTCTCAGGTATCCATTTTTTGTTTTTTTTCTCTTCTTCTCAGGTAATGATAAGTGGTCAATTCGATCCTGACTTTTTGTTTGAAAATGTCTGACGAATAAACGGTTATTCGTTCTGTTTCCTCACTCTGATTCAGGAGAGCTTCGATGCGATGGATCTCTTGTGTGGTTAATGGTGGACAAGAATGTTCACGCAAGTCTTTATACCACTGGTGCAACACGTCTTTGTTCCAGATGAGACTCCAAGCATCGTCCAGATACTCGTCCAATTTTTCTTCTTGACTTAACATCAGGCATTTATCGTGTTGAATTTGACTGGGATGATCGTTTTGACATCCATAACAATTTTTCTTGATCAATTCCTTAATTTTTTTCTGTCAAGACTATAGCATAACAGGAAACTAAATGTGGTTCTTGTTCTGGCCATCTAGACTTCATCATGATGACTTCTTCGTCTTTGTCTTGGGATTCTCCTTCCTCAGGGATCTTCACATTCCCTGTCCAAAGAATCCCTACTATACAAACATTGATAAAAATCCTCCATGACTTCTAATAGTCTAGAATGACTTCTCTCAAACTGTTGGTTTATATCGTATTGTCCAATTCAGCATACAGGATGACGTTCACCGTATTATCTGCGCGTAGATTTTCTGCAAACTGAAATTCCACACGCATCTGGCCGGATTTTATAGGGTGGAAATGTCCCTCCTCGCTGTCTTGACTTACAATTCGTTAGAGAACCGTTTTCGAAAATGGAGTTTCACTGTAACTTTCCCTTTGGAGAATGGAATATTTTGTCCCAGATCTCCTTTTATAGCAATGTTGACAGTGTCTAAATACGACTTACTGACGGGCAAATAGTGAGGATGTACAAATTCACGGTGTACGTGATAAGTGTTTGCACCTTCCTGGTCATTGTTTGTGGTACTATCCACTTTGAAAGGAATGACACGCAGTAACGGAACAGAGGTGTGTCCCACCACGTTGTACTCCACCACATCGGAATACACAAAGATCAAATTAAGTCCTTGGTTCAGTTCTACCGGGTTTCCAAAAGCTCTGTAAAAATCCATATTACTTTTGATCTTGGGGCTCATATTGTTTGCGACCATTTCTGCATGTCCGCCCAAAATTTCAAACAAACTACCATTGAACCTGAGGGACAATGTGTCCGTATCTTGAAATTTGATCACGAGACGATGAGCCACTTTATTGTACTCAATCTTCACACTTTTTTTGGCTCTGTTCAGTGCTTTGCCAAAGGCTAAGTTGAACCTGTCCGCAATAGTGTCCACCAAATGTTCACCACTAAAATAATAACCTGAAGGAATTTTCAAGGTGTAGATAATGAAGTCTGGATTGCTGGCTGGTCTTGTGTCCCCTAAAAACCCTATTTTGTTGATTTCTTCCTCCAATTGGGCATTCAGGATTTCCACCTCGAAAGTGTCTTGCTTTTCGGTGATGTTTTTGATTTGTGTTGGGTGAATGATTTCCACTAAAGCCACTTCCCAATGGGCTTCGTGATCTAACTGGATGGTCTGAGGTAATTTGGCCGTGTAACAGCACAACGTGTTGTTGGGAAACACCTCCATGGAACTGTCACTGGGTAAGGTTAAGTAAAATTGGTTCTTATTGCTCATAATTCTAGAGTTCTGTGGCTGTCCGAGGGGATATTACTGGATGTCAGAGGAGTGTCTCCGCCCAAAATGGGGTTCTGGTTGTGGTTGTTGGAGTGGTGACTGGCACTGGCACTGGACACAAGGTTCCCGTGGTTCCCGTTCGAGGAGAATTTCAGGGAGGGATTGGGAAGCAGGTAACCGATGCAACTGCTCAATAAAATGGTCCACAATTGTTTGTCTCCTTGTTGCAAACTCAAATTGGCAATGGCTGCACCGATGACACAATACACCACGAAGGTTTGGCAGAAAAAGACGATTTGCGTTTTAAGCACACGTTTTCCATACCACACCCACAAGGGTTGTGTTTGTAAATCTTGCAGAGAAGAATTGGGTGAAGGAGTGATCGCAGTAGCGAATCTGTGTGAAAGGGCATGATGGTCACTTCTTTTTATAGTGCGAAGCGTCGATGCAAGAATGAAAACTGGGTGGATATCCTTTCCAACGTACTTTGACTTCTTTGACACGTCGTTTGCCCACTTTACGGTTTCTGCGTTTGACAATGCCTTTGATGTCGTACACGTCGTCTTTTTTGGTGACACGACTTGATTTGAAATAAGTACGGGCTAGCGTTTTGTTGAGTACTTAACACCCATGGCTGTCTTTTTGAGCACCTTTTTCCTCCTTTACCACGCTCGGACAGAAATATGAGTGTGTGGTGAGACTATTCCCACTCATGTTTAAAGCCTTTCAGTCAGGTTGTTAAGGACTAGTTAGTCCTACACCTGAGTGGCTAAATTTAAAAGTAGTCTGTGAGTACATAAAAGCCTGGGAGATGAGGCTCTCTTTCCTTCCCTAGGAGTAATTAAAAATCACGCGGTGCGTTATTAAACCAGTGATATATGCTCCATTAGGGCGAAAATCACTTTAATTCAAGTAAGCAAGCAAGCAAGTTCGGGTACCGTCTCTAGCACTCTTGATGACACCAACTGTCTGGGTTATTTTCTTTCTTGCAAGCCCCTATGTTCCACTTCTGTTTGTGATATAAACTTGTGATACTTCACATTTTCTAAAGTGGAAATCTTTACAAGCCGTACAAAATACAAAACTTATATGACTTTGGCTTTTGACACTTGCACAGACTCTTCACTTTATAAGTATCACGAGAAAATTGTATATCCCATTTTTACCATTTTCAAAAACACGCACACACTTGCAGCTTGACCAGAAATATGTACATCTTGTTTTGTGGATAAGTCACAGACAAGTCCAAGTCCATAGGTGGTTATGAACGTTAGGAATATCCCCTCATTTTTTCAGAAATATCAAAGCTTGTATGTGCATTTTCCCTTTTCCACTCTATATTAGTGCTTAGATTTGTTCCAAAAAAAGAAAAAAGAAACGAAACAATTTTGAAGAAAAAAAACAACTGAATTTTGAATTCAGGTTTCTCTCTGTTTATAATTTTTTTTCAAGTTGATGGTGCATGACAGAGTACATTCGCCTACCTTTCCAAAGTGAGAGACATTTCTTCACATGTCACTGCCTTTGTTAAATTCGGTTTCATTGGTTAGTTATCGTTAATCTTTAATTTTTTGATACATTTCTTTTTGATAGAAGATTTAAGGCTTTCTAGTGTTGTAACGGCATTTATGTTGTTTAGTCTGTTGATGAAATTATCTATAGCAAAGTGCTTAAGATTTTTTCAGGTTTTTTATTATTTCAAGCCCTACAAAAGGAGACCAAGTTTGTTTTCAAAGAGGATTGAAACTCTAAATTACACGGACGTGAAGGAAAACATCGTTATGTTCATTCTAATCATGCTTGCCGTATCTCTTTGTGTTTTAGAGGTCATATTTCTTCTTAAGTAAATACACGCATCAATAGACAGACAGATTGGGTCATCATCCTTGAGTTTCACTGTACTTTCGGTTCTTTACTTCATACAAACCCCAAATTTATTAGTTTGAAAAAAAAAGATAACATGCCCCTCAGTACTGTAACACGTCTGTTCTGACTCTACCGATGTGAGTGTGAGTGTTTATGTTAAAATGTTTAAGTGAGATTTTTAAAAAATGGTCAGCTTGAAAACGCGAACCAATACTGTGACGCTCAGTCTTTTGATGTGGTAAGAAGAAATGGTACAACACACACACACACAAAGAGGGCTTGTAAGTTCACATTTCAGTCTGTCTGCACTGTAATGGTAACAACGCAAGAACATAGGGATTATTATGCCACACAGTCCTAGAACAAAACAATGCATCACCCGTTGTAAGCCATTTCATTGGCTATACTTATTTTCTTACCGCGTTCACTTCGAATTGACTTGAGCAGCTATTCACACAGTGACAAGAATGGCCATGCTTTACTGGGTCTATCCTATAGGCGATTTATATAAAAAAAATATTTTAAAAATTTAAACTAATGCACGAACAATGGTTCCATGGGCGACCATTGTCCGTCTTATTGCAAAATACATCAACATTTAATTTAACCGTGCAGATCGCTAGAACAAACCTCTGATCATATACATTTTGAAAAGTGTTGTGTGACACGGATCGCCATTGTCGCTTGGTGTCTGCTTTCTTCTTCGAAAAGAGATCGTTTCGTCTTGACTATAAAAATTTAATTTGACTAAGTTTTACGCACTACTTGAACTCATACATTTCACGTTGTAGGTGTAAGCCGTCGTTCTCAGTTTTCTGGAAGTTCGTTTTTGCGTTTCTCGGATGTGATACTATTTTTTATGGACCGAACGAAATTTCTTTTGGCGTGAATCAGGACTCGTGGTTTTGTGGCAGAAATGGAGAGCATTGATTAAAGCCCAGTTATGTCGTCTTCGAAATCGCTGTCACGGATTTGAACTAACACTTCAGGTTTTGTGTGAGGCGATACGGTACATCATTGCCTTTTACTTCCTCAATGAAATCGTTTCATCTTATTGCAAAATTACATTTGACTAGGTTTCATACGCAGCAGGTCTCTGTATATAAGGAGAGTGTCTTAGCGTCAGAGTATTCATTTCGCTCTCAAACGATCAAAGATGGAAGAGTCAGCACAGATCGACCTGCTGGTCAAATATTTGCTAAAAGTCATACGAAAACATAATTCACATGCGAAAGTGGCAACAAAACTTACTCTTTTGGTCGTTGATTTGATAAGAGTCATACGAAAGTGTGTAAGTGCTAATGAAGTTTGCTATATCTGCAAAGGTAAATGGGTATTTGTCTCCAGAATACCTGCTTCGTCTAAGAAAGAGAGACAAAAGTCAAGATACCTAATATCGTTGTCAGGAGAAAGGACACTGGAATTCAGAGTGCCCTACGAGAAAAGAGAATAAACAAAAACAAGACGAAACAGAGAAGAGGGATTCAGAAGAAGAAGAAATTGAAGATGATGAAGAACTTGTGCCAGTAAAGACATGGAAATGGAAAAATTGACAATGTGAGCCGATGCGTTGGCCCTGATGTGAAATTTCATACTACCTTCTAAAAGAGAATAGACCAGAAAGAACACGTAAGTGTCTCTTGGTCTTGACATTGTATAATAAGGATGGCGTGTTTTGTTTTCTACTCACACTTTATGAAATTGTGCCCTTTCACCTATCTCTATCCCTCTGGATCATGTTTTAGTTAGAATTGAAATGGAAGGATGTTTTCCTTCATGCACGCTCTTTAGGCATGCAAGTCGGTAAACAATAGTCAGTCTATTCCTCCATTATTTTGTGTCTTGATGTTTCCTAAATCACACACTGATGCCATAAAATAACGGGTTAAATGGGTTTTGTAGTGTTGGGAGTGGGGGTGGGTGGGGTGTAGGTGTTTGGCAGAGTTGGTCATTGCAGGTGAGGGCTTAGGTGCTTTCAAAAAACTTTTACTTCTTCACTCTGTGTTGATAGTATATTTGGAGTTTGTATGCGTTCGCGTACGTTTGTGTGGATAGTTTATTTGGGGTTTGTATCATCTCCCTTTCTGTGTTGATAGTATATTTGGGGTTTGTATGCGTTCGCGTACGTTTGTGTGGATAGTTTATTTGGGGTTTGTATCATCTCCCTTCTGTGTTGATAGTATATTTGGGGTTTGTTTTTTCCTCTTCCCTCTGTATGTGTATGTGTGTATGTGTGTGTGTGCGTGTGTGTGTGTGTGTGTGTGTGCGTATGTCTGCGCGCGTACGTTGTGTGGGTGTGTGTATTGGTCTCTGTTTGTCCGTATAAAACTCACTTTATCCCTATCAGATACACTCTACCTACCTACCTGCAGTAGCGTGCATTCAGGTCAGCCACTTGCAACACTGTTGATATTTATCCCTAGTGTTCAGTACAGTGACGTCACTGACGCTGGAAATTTCGAGACTATAAATATCG